>ML675624.1:64282367-64638866 GCA_007922155.1 Mesoclemmys tuberculata | reverse complement strand
AGATGATCATATTGGTCCCTTCTGACCTATGAGTCTATGAGCATCTGCACATGGTGCACCGCCACTTTTGGGCATGTGAAACAAGCACTGAGTGGTGGGCTCACATCATTATATAGGTCTGGGATGACAAGCAGTGGCTGCAGAACTTTCAAATGTGCAAAGCCACCTTCATGGAACTCTGTGCCCTGTTGTGCATGGACACCAGAATGAGAGCTGCCTTCTTGATGGAGAAGTGTGTGGCTATTGCCATGTGGAAGCTGGTGACTCCAGACTGCTACTGGTCGGTCGCTAATTAATTTGGAGTCGGGAAGTCCATTGTTGGAGCGGTGTTATTGCAAGTGTGCAGTGCCATTAATCGGAGGACTGTGAGTCTTGGAAATGTGAATGAAATAGTGGATGGTTTCACAGCAATGGAATTCCCTAACTGTGGTGGGGCAATAGATGGTACGTGTGACACAGTCTGGATTAGGGGGACCATTTATGATATTATTTCACATCCATATGTCAAAATTACAATAATTCATAAGAGATAGGCCATGTCAGGTACTGACAGAAAGGTTATAATTTGCTAAATATGATATTGTTTAGGTGTATGTGTCGTATTTGTATTGAAAGTTATGGATATGTTAGATGTATCTGTATTTCAACTTGTGCTGTGTTTCTGGGCGACACCCCAGACAGGATGGCTGCAGCACTAACCTGCTTAAGGAAACGCACAGGTACAATGGGCCCAGGGGAAGAGGCCAGGGATAAACCTGATGAGTCACCAGGACTTACTCATGTGACCCTAGACTCCATCTCATTTCTGTAAATTTCCACAAACAGCATGGAAAAGGCCAAGGGACATAAAAGGCAGCTGCACCACATCCATTTTGTCTTTAGTCAGTCTTTAGCCTTCAGTCCTCATCTGCAACTGAAGCTGTGAAACAAAGGACTGAGACCCATCCAGGTATTGGATGTACACCAGACGGACTATAGAAGCCTGCAAACTCCACAGTTCTAATGAAAACTTCATATATATATAGACTTTCAAATCATTTGTATGTATCTGATTGCTTTAATCATTTAACATTTATCTTATAGTTTGTTTATTTCCTTTTATAATAAACCTTTAGTTTTAATTACTAAAGGATTGGCTGGTAGTGTGGATCACCATTGGTGTTTCACAGACATCAACGTGGGTTAGTCAGGGAAGGTGCATGACACACACATCTTCAGGAACACAGGCCTGTACAGAAAGCTGTAAGCAGTGACTTTCTTTCCAGACCAAAAGCGGGATACTGAAATGTCCATAGTGATCCTGGGAGACACAGCCTACACCTTAGTGCCATAGCTCATGAAAACTTATATGGGCACCCTGGATAGAAGGAAGGAGCACTTCAATAACAGGCTAAGCAGGTGTCAAATGACTGTTGAATGTGTGTTTGGCAGATTAAAAGCCCACTGGCGATGCCTTTTATGGCAGGTTAGACCTAAATGAGGGACATATTCCTATGGTTATAGCCACTTGCTGTGTGATCCATAATATATGTGAAGCTAAGGGTGAAAAGACTCCCCTTGGGTGGAGCACAGAGGTGGATTGCTTTGCAGCTGACTATGAACAACCAGATATCAGGGCTATTAGAGGGCCACAATGGGGGGGCCATTCAGATCAGGGAGGCCTTTGCACTATGTATCAATGTGAGCTGCAACCACCATGGGCAAGAAACAAAGAAAGATTGCTTATTCTTCAGAGAGTATGTCTTTATTAAATAACAATTATTCACAACACACACAAAAAACTGTGCCGGAGGGGAGGAGGCAGTGTGAGCTATGGCAGCTGGGTGTAAGTCCAGCTATTGTTTTGGAAGCTGTCTGAACGGTGGAGTGAATGGGATATTGAGATGGGTCAGGAGTTTGGTAGGGATATGTGGGTGGAGTTAGCAGAAGGCATACAAAGCAGTTTTGTATTGGCTGCAAAGGGGGGCAAGTACGCATGAATTCAGTCTGCAGCGTTATGAATGACTTTAGCAGCTCTGTTTGCTCCTCCATGGCTTTTATCATGCACTCGTGACCTACTATCACTCACTCCTGGTTTTCCCATCTTCATTGCCTAACAATTTTATGATTTTTGGACAGTGTGTCTCCATGCCCTTTTTTTTTTTTCCACCTTAGAGGACTGGAGAAGTTCTTGGAACATCTCCTCTTTGTTTCTTCATGGTCATTTTCTTATCAGCCACATGCACATGGGGGTGGGGTCTCCCTTCAAGTGCACATCTGTAGAAGCACAATAAACAATGAACAGAAGCATTCTTGTGAGTGCAATAACAGCATTGATGCATTACTGTAAAATACACCTCTTTCTCACTGGCCCCTGGCAAGCTCACAGCTCGACAATCAACTAGGGCATGGTGAGTTATGCCTGTGGGTTAAGAGTGGAGGGGGGGCACTCAAGCTGGATAAAAGGTTCTGGGTGATTGTTTGGATGTTTATGCAGGTAGATAGGGACTAAATTCCAATTGTGCCACCATTTTCCACGTGTGCATTAACACACTGCCTAACTGAACAGAAGAATGGGAAACACAGCTACTCTTGTGCATTTCTATCCCTTCAACCAGCTATATAATGCAACCAAGCAAAGGACAGCTGTACCTCATGTAATCAAGCAGCATCCGCTCAAAAAATCACTTGCTCAAGCTCTCCTCTCCTGTATTGTGGAGGCCAAAGCTGTGGGACTGGGACGGACTTGAACCCTCTGGGATTGAGAAGAGGTCCTGACTCCCCATGTGAGCAAACGACCTGGTCCCCTGCTCTGCATCATCCTCCCACTTGACTTCCTCGTTCATGACTTCTTCGTCGGGGTTGAGTCTGGTGTCCACTGTCCCTAGGCCCGTGGAAGTATCCACGGGTCTCTTGGCAGTGGAGGTGGGGTCACTTCCAAGGATGGCTTTCAGCTCCTTATAGAAGTCGCAGGTCTTTGGGTCTGCACCAGAGCGACAGTTTGACTCCTTAGCCTTTTGATACCCACGTCGCAGCTCCTTGATTTTCACATTGCACAGCAGTGTGTCCCATTCATAGCCCTTCTCTGCCATTAAAAGAGAAATTTTACCATAGGAATCATAGTTCCTTCAGCTGAAGCAGAGCTGAGACTCTCCCCAAAGGTCAGTCAGATCCAGAAGTTCCAGTGTGCTCCACGCATGAAAGTGTGTGGTATGTGGAGCCACTAGGGTCAGCTGGGAGAAAGAGATATGAACTCTCCATACCGACCAAGCAGGAAGTGGAATTTAAAAATTCTTGGGACTTTAAAGGGGGGGGGGCGGATGGTTGCAAGGCAGCAGAGTTCAAACTGATGGCCAGAGTCGTCAGGATGGGCATTGTGGAACAGTTCCTGGAGGCCATTTACCATGACTTAACCAAGTTCGGTGTCTACACTGACGCTTTGTCACTAAAAGTTTGGTACAAAAAATCTCTATGCCTCTCGTCGAGGTGGTTTTATTTTGTTGCAAAATCAGGGGAGTTTTGTTGTTGGCGAGGGGGAGGGGGGATTGCAATGTTTACACCCCCACTGTTTTGGTGCAAAAAGCTTTGGTCGACGAAAGTCTGCACTGTAGACCAAGCCACAGTTGCAGCACTGCAGTTGTGCTGCTGTAGCACTCACGTGTCGACACTGCCTACACCAATGAGAGAGATTCTCCTATTGGCATAGGTAATCCACTACCCCTAGAGGTGGTAGATAGGTCAATGGAAGAATTCTTCCCTCAACCTTGCACCGTTTACTCCAGGGATAAATTCAGGAGTGTGGATTTTTCACACTCCTGAGTGACGTATCTGGATCAACTTCATTTTTGTGTAGACTAGGCATTAATAAAGAGGGAGAATCTGAGGCAGAGGGACTCAAGAAGACTGTTCTTGATGTCAGGAGCTACAGAAGAGAAGGCTCTTATGGTAATAGTGGCAAGACTAGGTGAAGGGGCTGAGAGGAGTGAACGCAGAACTAGGGAAGTGAAGGGGAGATCTGAAACAAAGTCCAATAGGTAGTGTAGGGCTAGCCCATGAAGAGTGAAAAACAAGGTAGGAACAATTGAACTGGATCCTGAAATAAATGGCAACTAGCAGTGTAGTTTGAGGACAGTGATGACGGTGATGTACTTCTTTGATGTCTAAGAAGGAAGGCAGCAGGATAGGCAATATACTGGAGTGTAGTGAAAGGAGATGTGGGGTGGGAGCACGCAGAGGGAAGATTTGCAGTAGTCCCTATGACAGTTAATGATGATGAATTTATCAGTAATGGAATTACTTGGGACTTGTACCAGGACTTGGAAAGTGTTGCAGGTTTGTAATATGAAGATTGCCCTATGAGGTGATAAGGTTGTTGGGGTATTAACTTTATCACCTACTCTTCTTGAAAAGTGCTAGAGAATCTTAGGATCATATTCTCAGCTGGTGTAATGCCATTTATCTAAAGGGAGTTAGACTAATTTACACCATCTGAAAATCTGGCCCTTCAACTTCCATCAGAGTAGTCAATGGAAACGGGTGAAAAGGACAGTGGTTTGTTTGTCTCATCCTCTAGTGCAGCACTGTGGTGCCACTGCTGGCTATGAGCTCACTTCTTAGTGTGCGACTTGAACCCAGAACCATCTGAGATGATTTTCCTGTGTTGAGATAGTTATTTATATCCATACCAGTTTTAAAGTAACTTCCTACCAAAGAAAAGTATTGATTAGAATAAAAAGCCAACGGTTTTAAATATATTTGTATTTCAACACACACATTCAATGAACTTTTTGCATTTTATTTTTTTAAAGCCATTAGGCAGAGAGGATGGGAAAGAGAGAAGCAATGGAAAGAGATGAAAGGAGAAGGGCTGAAATGAGAACACTCTGTAAATTTTGGGTTTTAAGAATTTAAGAGAGGAAGTGGATATAAATGGAAACTACGTTGAGAAGTGAGAACACTTTTCTAATTCAACTCAATACATCATTGTTCAATAGCCAGCTACAACTGGAAAAGGCATCTCAATTACAAATAAACCAGGCTTTGAAGTTGTGCCTGTGTTTTAATGTCTTCAATAAAGTTTACAAATAAAAAAGAGACTACAGCTGAACTTCAAAGAAGATCATGACAATACAAATGTAAAATGTTCAGAAGGCTATGGAGACGATTGAGATGCTTAAAAATTTTTCTCAACAAAACAGGATCTCTTTCTGAAACTGGAAATGTTTATAGAGTTCCTAATTTTTTTTTAAATTTGTTTTTTCATTAAAATCAGAAATCTTGAAATGTTGATGTTTTGAAATTTGGGGTTTTGTTTTGCCTCTTTCTTTCCTTTTTGCCACTGAATACAATAGAATAATGAGGACTAGCTGTTCTTTCTTTTTTCATTTCTTTTCTTTTGCTATTCTATAGCTTTTCAAAACTTCTTTAACTTTGGGAAAGTGACAGAGTGTCAAAAGGGAAAAGAAAAAAATGGGAGAAAAAACCCTGGACTATCATTCATTCTGTTGTATTCACTGGTAACATCAAAAGGGGCAAAACACCAAAACCCCAAATTTTAAAAATTTAACATTTGAAAAAGTTTCATTAACTTTTTTTTAAATTGTCAAACTTATTCCTTTATTGATCACCTCTGGTACATTGAATGCAGAAACTCAGCCTTCTACTTTCCGATGAAAATTGTCATTTTTATTGACTTTTCTAAACCCCTGAAAAGATAAATAAATGTCATAATAATTTTGTAGTTTAATGTTCTTCTTGTGATTTATAGAGCACCCAAAATGTGCCAGGTACTTTGCAAACAAATAGACCTAGCCTATAGGCTTTGTTGCTGTATCATCTCTTTTAGTTATGTGGCCTGAGACAAAGGTGCCTACCAGAACAGTAGCCTAGTGAAACAAGATACCAGACTGCTAACATAAAGAGACTTCTCTTCTCACGTCAAAGGGGAAGATGCCTCTAGTGTCAAGGATGAAGAATGTTACTGATGTGACACCCTTGCTCTTAGATAAACTATCACTGGTGGGGTCACTTTGAGTTTCAAATATACCAAATGTAGTGAAAGAAAATAAGAAATCAATGGGCTAAGAGAACAGCTTCAATTTGTGATACGTTGGGCGAAATCCTGGCTCTGTTTAAGTCGATGAGAGCTTTGCCATTAATTTAAATGGGCCAGGATTTCACCCGTTGGCTTCTTAATCTTTCAGTTACAGTAGAACCACAAAGATACGAACACCTTGTTACTGAGGTTCTTTGTAACTCTGAAATGTTTGTAACTTTGAACAAAACATTATGGGACAGTACCCTACAGTCAGTGTCTTCGAGCTGAGGCTGGGAGAGATCTCAACAAAGATGGTACCTGGCAGCACTGCCTTGTTTGCAAGCAGCTCCCTGCCCTATTCCTGTTTCTTGCCTTTGGGTCGAACTGGGGGAGGGGGGCCTGCCCCACACCCTTGGCACTACAAACCCCAGCCCTCAGCTGCCTCTCCCCAAGCTTCAGCCTGTTCAATGCACTGCTTACCATGCTCCAGAGGCAGCATGTGGCAGGGGGTAGGTGCCAGCCTGCTGCCAGCACCCCACCCTTCCCTGCCGTTTGCACTCCCAGAGGTGCTGGCAGGATCCAGGAGTGCAGCCACAGGCAAAGCTTGGGCTGCCTTGGTGCACAGGCTGTGGCCCTTTAAAACTCCTCCAGAGTACAGCTGATTCCCACTCCAGCTCCAGGCCAGGCTTTGGCTGGAACCTTCAGTCCCTTGTATGATCAGGGAGCTTTCTTTCCCAGGCTCTGGAGTGGTGGTGGTGGTGAAAACAGCTTTCTCTTCCCAGCGAGGTGGAAGGGGGTGAAATAGCACCCTTGGCTTACAGGAGCAGCGCAGGCCCCGGCCTATTTCTGTTCTGCATGCCAACCTTGCAATACAGGCATAGTATTTGCTTCCTTTTTTTCCCCTGTCCCCTGCTGCCTGATTGCTTGCTTCCAGTTTCACAGGGTGTTTGGTTGACTGGTCAGTTCATAACTCTGGTGTTCATATTTTCGAGGTTCTATTGTATTTTCAATATTAACAGGATATGATGAAGTGGGAATTTTCTGTAATATTTTTATGAAGCCTATGTGTGCCTCAATTTCTCCCTATATTTTGCATGGTTACCCAGTAGAGAAAAAAGGATTAAGTTTGCTCTCAGGACACGTTAAGAGACATAGATGTGTATGTCACCTTCCTGTCTAGGTGGAATGAATAGAATCATTAAGGGATTGGCTAAAACTGACCCAACTCAACAAAGGGTCCAGAGGGACACTGCAAGCTCCAATGATTTATGGATTGATACTCACATCAGGGAAAAATAGTAAAGACCCCAACTAAAAGCAAAGGACTGGAAGGTATGAGGTGAAGCATAAATTGACTCTAGAAGGAGCTTGAATCTCTCACCTGGGAACTGACTGAAGAAGCAGGTCAGAAGCAGACTGAGAGCTTGAAAATAGAGCTCACTACAGCTTGGCTGGCTGGGGCTATGGGCTGACTGGAATGGACTATGCTTTAATCTTCATTTTTCTATGCTAACCTAAGGACTTCCTGTGCTGTGTTCCAGTTGACTAATATACCCTACCATTTTGAAAATGCCCCTTGAGTGTCATTATAAATACTTGGTAAGGTGCATTAATCCCTGAAGAGTGTACAGGTCTCTCTACTAGGAGGCTGTCTCAGCTGGACTCACTCAACAGAACTTATAGTGTGAAGCAGGAGTGCTTATGCATTGTAGGGGTGCCTCCAAGAGCCTGTTCCAAAGCTGGGGGAATAGCACCAATCCTGTGACGCGTGACATAGGAACTGTACACGTGTGTTGAAAAGAGAATAGATTCTCTGGTCTGTAAATTGTTCTACATCTGTCCAAGTATGGCTTGAAATGCATGCTGGGCTGAATCCTGGCCCCACTGAATCTGATGGCAGAATTCCTATTGAGTTTAATAGGAACAGGATTTTATTCACTCTGTATACTGTAAAAGTCTATGAAAGTGACATTCAGTCCTTTGCAGAGAGCTACAGAAGGCCTATGGACCACATATGTCCCTCTTAAGACCTCAAAATGGGTAATAAGTTGGGCTGAAGTGTTGCCTATGCCTTGTCTTGGCCTTTTGCACAATGGCAAGTTTCACTCTTAAGAATTATTAACATGAGTTCGGGTTTGTAGGATTGAGGCTAAAACTGGTGTGTTGTTCAGCACCAAAGGAATTAACAGACAGTAAAGATATAAAGGGAGGTCAGAATGGGTTCTTGTTTATAAAAATAATTACTATTAAAGATATGGTGTTTTCCTTACTTCTTTCTATTGTAGACTGGAAGGCAAATCTTACTGAACTGGCAACTGAAAGACTAACATTTAAAATGAGGAACTAACCTGAAACGTTTTAATACCATTTGCCCATTGGGTTTTTTTGCATATTTCTCCTCAAAGAGCATGGATCTTCTTTCTATTCAAAGCTTATAGCTAAAAATTTTGGTCTACTTTATTGTCTTGTGTTTGATACACAGTCTAACCATTTGCCCAACTAGCATTTGCTCCAAATGCTTGACTTGCTGTTTTACAAAAGCTATAGCTATTTTTGAAATGGCTAACAAACAAACAAAACGAGAGAAAAAAGAAAAAAATGTAAAACAACTTTTTTTTTCAGAGGAGGGAGAGATCTGCAAAAGGCTAAGTTTGTTCCCAGGCTATGTATGATTTTATGAATGCCAAGTTTAAGTCTGGGATGCATTTACTGTCTGAGATATTGAAACTTCTAGAAAATCCAGGTTTATAACAGAAAGCCAACAGTAACCTGTTTAGGAATATTAATGAGAATAAATGGAAAGAGTAGAATCTGAAAACCCTAGTGCTTGTCTTTTTGTGAAATCAAAGAAAGGAGATTGTTACATTTGTTTTATTTTTTAAGTATAAAAAATATACTTAACTATAAAAAATAAAACAAATGTAACAATCTCCTTTCTTTGATTTCTTTTCTTTTTTATACATAAAAAATAAAAGCTGAAAACATGCACAGTGCAGTTACCCGCTCTCTCTGCAGGAAGTAGCATTTATGTAACTTACCAATGTTTAAAATGTCATACCACAGTTCCTATGCTAAAATTGTTCAGTCTTATGTTACTGCTCAAATATGCACTGCGAAGAGGGCCAAGAGATATAGTAGATTTATTCTAGTTGCCTAGATCAAGGATTCTTTCTTGGATTCAGCGAGCAGGGAACTCTTTCCTCAGTAACAACTGATGGACTGCCTGCTTTGCATTCCGTTGTCAGTGTGCACCACTGATAAAAAAATATGTGAGAATATTTTTAAAGGGGAATCAGGAAATTACTTATCAAACTGAAGCACCAGAAAGTTATGTGTAGTCTTTGTGCCAAAGTTAGGGGGTTTTCAGCACATCATCTGAATGCACTATAATTCAGAGACTCCGGCTGCTGGAAGCTCTTGCAAGCCATGTAAGTAAAGGGCTTAATTTCTCTGAAGCAAACTTACTTTATTTTCTTGCCTCATAAAGATGCTCAAGCAACCCAAATTTCAAATGGGTATGGTTATGCTAGGTCTGTTTTTATCTGGCAGTGTTACACAGAATAATGCATGTATGTGGGCATGATAAATAACTTGCCTATTCTAAGAATGAATTGCTTGTGAACTGTGATAAGAGCAGAATTTTTACCCTAATCAGTCTCTCTTTTAAGTTCACTGAGGGCTCTGTTCTCCATTTGTGATCTGCGTGGAGAATGATTCCATTTCTTTGATTTTGTACCATGTTTTCAAGGGCAATGTGAAGCTGAGAACAAAATGTAAAATGTCTGTAAATAAGAGTGATTAGTAGAAAGCAAGTGTACACTGAAATGGTAGAGTCCAGTAGTATTGTATGAACTGCAATGAACATGGGTTATTGGTGTAGCTTATATGTTGTGGCCATTAGGTTTGAGTGGGCACTGACTGTTCAGCTAAAAAGAACATGAAAAGGCATATCATGCACTTTTGGGTGCTTGATAAAAGTTCATCTCATTTTTTTTGTTTGTATTTATGACCTGAAGTAGTCGTTGTAGGGTCATTTGAGGCATATGTTTTTTGATGCTCTTACAGCTTCCTCTCGTCTCCATTATTCAGCCCATTCTGTCACAAGCTTTATTACTATTGAGCCAGATCCCACACTTCCTCTGAATTCTTAACTGACAGCAAAATCCTGTTGATATCAATATGCCCAAGTAAGGACGGCAGGTTCTGGCCTGCTCTGGTATTGATTTCACACCTGCAGAGAGTCCAATGTGTGAATGATGAACCATTGTCGTGTCCAAGGGTTCCCACAACTAAATGTTTTTATTAAGCAGGGCAGATTTAGTTTCATGTGAAGTCAAATGTTCAGTGGTTCATGGAAGCCTGTCCAAAACTTCACAGATTCCTCTCACTCAAATAAATCTCAACTCCCTGAAGCTTTACTCTACAGCACCCTGTCCCTCTTTCATCTCGCCTTCCCTCCCAGTGCCCATCTATCAGCACCTTCAAACCAGCCCCTCCCTCCGTTCCTACAACCCTCTGAAAGGCAGGTAGGCCCTGGAAATCTGGCATCTTCTCATCAGGTGATACCGGTCATCATTATTTATCATTTATATTTAATCCTATATTTAATATCATTTATATTACCATAGTGCCAGGTGCTCTGCAGATGCAAAGAGTCTGCTTCTGCTCCAAAGAGCATGTTGCCATTCCCAACCCTTCTGCAAAACTTAGTTTCCTCTCTCTCCTTACAATTTTTCTTTGCTTCTAGAGACCGGAGAGTTATGGGGATGAAGTACAAGGACCTGATCCAAAGAATACTGAAGTCAATGTAAAGACTCTCTGACTTCACTGAGGTTTGAATCAGGGTCCCCAATGTATAAATAGATGGGTCTACTGGAGAGCTGAAGTTGAAGGTAAAGTTGAGGAGAGTTGAACTCCTTTGACTTCAGTGGGAACAGGATGCAGCTCATTGTGAGAAAGCTAGCAGGGTGGGAACAGTACCATGTTAGAGTGGTAGAGGGCTAAGTTATTGGATAGAGGTGGGGATGACAGAAGATTCACAGAGAAGACAGAAGCCTCAACCATTTGGGGAGTTAGTGAGAAATATTTATACATGCTCTGAGTTTAAAAAAGGTTTAGGTTCAACTTGGAGATGTGATTCTTTTATTTACCTTTCCTACTCAGTTAATGCCCAACTCATCCCTAGTCAGAAGAACGTTACTCCAGTAGGAACATAACAGGTTGTATTTTGAGAATTTATGTGTTCATGTGTTTTATTAGTCTCTTGGCAGCAAAAACATCTTCTGAGCACAAAAGCTTTCTGAAACTCTCATTGTCTATTGCTTTGATGCAGCAGATGTCTATGATAAGCAGATGGTTATAGCTTTGGCTCTTTTTAACATCTTCAAATATTCTGCTGTGGTTTTTTTCTATGACCAGGAATGTATGGGGTCCCACCATGCAGAATTGATACAGTAAATAAAGAGCATCTATGTCTGGGTGCATGATGTCATTTCCTAGCCCACAAACTCATAAACTACATGTCATCTAGGATATTTTGTTGGATGCTATTTTTGCCCCGTTACTCAATGCATGTAATATTTTCAAGTTAGAAACTGAGTGCCAAATTCTGCTTTCAGATGCACGAGTCTGGTGCAAGCTTAGTTGATGCAAGTAAGGAAGCTGAAGAGTCAAAGGAGTTGCATCGGTATAACTCAGACTGAATTTGGACTCTGATGTATATGAAGTAAACTGGCTGCAATTTCATTATTGGAAAATTTCTTAGACAAAATAATGCAGTGCCTGTGGCAATACCTAAGACAAGTTTCTGAACATTTTTATTCTAAAGCTGAGACTGTCCATTGCTGATCATTGCTTCCTGCAGGGGTTTTTGCATCTTTCTGTTGATCAGCTGGGACTTGTCATTTTCTCAGATAGATACTGGCCTAGATGGGCCATTGGTTTACCCAGTGCGGCAATTCCTGTGTCTCTGTTTTGGAGACATTAAGATCTATTTCTGATACTGTAGAGAAAATATATAAATAAAAACAGATCACAGAATCATAGAATATTAGAGTTGGAAGGGACCTCAGGAGGTCATCTAGTCCAACCCCCTGCTCAAAGAAGCTATCCCCCTGCTCAAAGAAGATTTATCCCCAGCTAAATCATCCCGGCGAGGGTTTTGTCAAGCTTTAGCTTAAAAACCTCTACAAATGGAGATGCCACTACCTCCCTAGTGAAAAACTTTTTCCTAATGTCCAACCTAGACCTCCCCCACTGCAACTTGAGACCATTGCTCCTTGTTCTGTCATCTGCCACCACTGAAAACAGCCTAGCTCCTTCCTTCCTGAAACCCCCTTTCAGGTAGTTAAAGGCTGCTATCAAATCCCCCCTCATTCTTCTCTTCTGCAGACTAAACAAGATCTAAGTAGGTTTCCTCCTGATGGTCCACAATGACTATTATTACTTGATGACACAAAGGTTAAGAATTTGTATGCCAACTGGGCTGTTGGCATACAAGTGTTGGCTGAAATATGAGACTGCTGGGATGCCTTTCTCATTTAAAGGCTGTGAACTAAAATGAATGAACTAAAAATTCCAGGTAGCACTCTGCTACCGTATAGTGATGTTGCTTGCAAAAAGGATCATTTAAATAAATCCTGTTGACCTATTTTCTAGTGCGTACCAAGCTTCTTTCATGTTAGTCTGCATTCTAATAGATTAGATCAAAATCCTGTTCACAGTGTAGAGCTCTATTGCACAGGTATCTATTTTAGATACTCATCTGGCCCCCACTCCCGTTGCTGTACTATTTGAGCATCTCATAATCTTTAATCTATTTATCCTTATAACATCCCTCAATTTACACATGGGAGAACGGAGGCAAGACTGATTGTTATGTCAAAGCCATACAGAAGTCTCTGGGGGACTTGGGATATAAATCTGGGTCTCTTTAATTCTAGGCTAACACCCGAAGCATTGGACCATTCTTCCTGCAACTGTAGCTTGCCCTGATCTTCTTTGGAACTACCAATAACCTCAGTGGAAGTCAGCACTAACACTTGATTTTTGGAGTACTTCTTGGAGTGAGACAGGTGGGACTCTAGGTGGAGCTGGGTAACTTGCATGGCTCCTAGGGGATTGGCAGGTGGACATCTTGGATAGTCTTTTGTTCTCTTAGAGAGTGGATTCAGAGGGTATGCTTTTGGGGAAGATTATACAATCCAAATTATACCCTCAAGGTGAAGGTTGTTATCACAGCAGGCAGGGAGGTTGCAGGTGTGAGCTGGGTGAGGGTGTTGCCCGAGCAAAGGCTCCAATAGTGCATCTACCATGTGAGCATGCAGACCTGACACTTGCAGAGTCATCGCCATGTGAAGTTGGTTTGTAAACTAGATGGGGTGCAGATTATGCAATTAAATTCTGTAGAGAGAGATCCACAGCATGCATCTGAGAGTAGGATTTTGATCTGTATGTGTCATTAAAATTACAAAGGGGACAGAGTGAATTTTTCCAATTATTCCCAAAGTGTTGCAGCCTACCAACAGAAATGAAGAAGTAGCTGCTTTTGTTCAGGTCTGTGATAGTGCGCTTTTATTAAGGTTTAAGAAGATACTTCAGTTTTTGTGTTTCTCAAATAGCAGCAGTGTGACTAGAATTTGTGCAAACCCCACATTTTTTGTTCCAATGGTACTTAAATTGCACCACAACAGATAAAAAACTCATCAGCTTTTTCATTATCAATCCTCTGGTTTAGAACTAGCTTGTACAAGCTGAAACTCAGCATCAGACCTTCAATTGGTGTAAATCAGTGCACCTTCACAAGGAAAACTGCAGTGTTTTCTGCTATGGTGAATGTTGTCATCAAAAAATCATTCTTCCACCAATCTAATGGTTCTGGGAGGATCTTGGCTCAGTTTTGCCTGATTAGTTGTGAAGAAGCTGTCAGATAAAATATGGAGGCCTAAAGTGGGCCACAGAAGTTGGGGAGAGGTGTGGTTAGTGGGACCCCTGTTCTAGGCAGAGTGACACAGTCCTGTTGACTTCTCCATACTGCTCTGATAGGATTTGTCCTGCACTTGCTCTAGTCTGATGCCTCCCAGTAGTACTCTCAAGTCAACTGAGAGGGTCTCATACAAATTTTGCAGTTTCATTCTGGATTATTTTGAACTACTAATAAATCTAAATACCCGTTTTGTTTGCAAGCTTGTTGTGAAAGACAGTTAATTCCCACCAAATCTACAAAGTGTCCCATGAATCTGCTCACTTTGTGGCACTTCGCTTTCTGTGTGTTTTCCCATGAGAGTGGCAAAATGGCCCAGTAGAATCTCAGCGTTAAGCAGGAGTTTTTTAGTGTAGGATTTAGCCACACAAACTCTTCCAACTTTTAAGGAACTTTGCTTGTGTAGGCAAAGCCACTATGTACATCATGCTAAAAACTTGTCCTTGTGAAGTTGCACCTTCAGATAAGCCAGCTGCTCTTTGTTGGGGCTAGGTTTTAGGTATTTCCTTGTTGGGGTGCTGAAGCATTTTCCAGATTATTTCTGTATTTTTCCTAAAATATCTGTGTACTACATATTATAGCAGTTCCTCACTTCCCTGTGGCTTTGAGGATCAGTATCTTTTGTGCTAGTGTTTAGCACTGCTATTGAAGTTCATGTGGTAACACAGACTTCATGCTTGGCTTGATTTTGCTTCATATGGCTTCTACCATCTTGTCTGCATTGCTGCCAGTGTTTTCTATCACCTCCACAGGGACACCAGATGCATCTAGCGGCTCCATCTTCAGTTTCCAAACTGAAACAGACCATGGAAAGCAGCCATGTGTTGTTCAAATGCTGGGTGGGAGGGAGATTGTTTCTTGCTCGACCAGTTCACTCAGTGAAAACTTGCTTAGTCTCAAATTACTGTCACTTTTTTGTCTCTCTTTTTTCCACACCTAATTATAGCATTTAACTATAACTGATGAAAACAAGGAAAGAACACTTTGAAAACAAATGCTGGTATTTAGCAAGGAATGGTAGACCTTGTTTTGAACTGAAAAAATAAGACAAGAGGGAAGAAGAATTTAAATACAAAATAAGATGGCTGCGGCCATTCAAAAATAAGCAAAAAGCCAGGCACATGCTCGTACCCCAATCATGCATAAGCAGATACAAGGTATAAGGTAGTGTAACCTCACAGCACAGCAGGTCTTCCAAACTGAAAACTAGCAGGGATAAAAGTACTTCTTTACCTTGTTTCTTAATTCCATTGGGTGTTTTCCGGGGTAGATTAGTTACTTTGATGTGTTTTTCGTAGTATAGCTGATTTTTTTTCCCATTTATAAGGATTCATCTCGTAAATTATCACATGGATTCATAGTATGTGCACTGAGCTGTGCAATTAGGCTGGAGTGTTGGAACATATTACACTGTTTATTTTTCAGTATGATTATTCCAGTTGATTTTTGTCACTGACTTTTTCTAAGTGTAACTCCACTCCTGTTCACCATCCCAGTATGAGGTTCTCTGTTGCCCTGGGTCTCATCATAAATATCATTTTCCTTAAAGCCCTAGCTCCTGGAGTCAAGTGGATATGTGGTGATTTCAGCCTGCATTCTTAAAGACAGAGTAAGTTTCTAGCTCTCATGGCTGTGGAGAAAGATTCAAAATGTGACCCCAGTGTATCGTAAAGGCTCAAAAAGCAGAAGGCAAATAAGAACACCAAATCTATTATTTTTACATAATCTCATGATTTTACAGCCAATCGTACGTTTTGGTGGGCCTGACTCATGAGTGACCATTTAGGGTTAGTAATACTGAGATAGGGTAAGTCTGCATTGTGGCGTTTTGCACAACTTTCCTCAGTGCGCTCTGTACTGTTTGTCCGTGAGTGTTCACCTCAGACCAGGCCCACTCAGACAACCACCAGGAACAAAGCTGTATTCTGTAAAGAAACATGGGACAGGATTATAGTCCAGCAGCCTCCTCTCTGCTTGCTTGCTTCCTTTCCTTCAGGTCCCTGGCTTCAGTCAGTGTTGAAAGTAACTTGAAACTTCCCGCTGGGAGGGCAAAGGGTGCTTTCTGGCAGGAACCCGGAAGCTCTCACAACATGCAGCGGTTTGTAGTGCACAACTTGTAGTTTCCCCCGCTGCTGCTGCTGAAGCTCTCTGGGCCTTGGACTACATCAGGTTGGTGGTTAATAACAATTCAGCAACCCTAATGAGTGAATCTGATGTATTCAACTTGGAGCCCTGTGCTGAGGGCTAAGACTTACGTTATGCTGCTAAGCAGCGTGCTCAGATGCGCACCACGGCAATATTTATAAATAAATAAGTACTGTAGTGAAGAATGGAGTCCCAGCCAATACAAGGCTGTGAATTATATTTTCAGTTGGTCTCTCTTTCTCAGCCATTAAAAATAATATGAAGAGTTCACAAACGAAAATGCTATACTGGATGCTAGAGAGGAAAGATGGCCTTCTGGTTAAGGCAGTGAGCTGGGACTCGGAAAGCCTGGGGTCAATTTCTATCTTTGCCAAAGATTTTCTCTGTGATGTTAGGCAAAGCCACTTAATCTGCCTGTACCTCAGTTTCCCATGAATAACAGTGGGGGTAACAATGCTTTCCTTCTCTCACTTTTCGATTGTCTTGTCTAGTTAGATAAAACGTTTAGATGAGCCTGTGGGAGTTGGAGGTGCAGGAGCTCTCTAGAGAAGGAAATTGGAGCTTTCAGGAGGGCAGGACTGGATGAAGAATGGAGCTGTATAAAGAATGGAGGAAGTTCATGTGGCACCTGGAGTTTCTCCAGAGACGCTGGATTGCCAAACCACGTTAGAAAGAACAAAATAAACTAATAATGAAAAACCCCACACAGATAAAACATAAAGACAGCTGTGTGATGTGCGAAGGGACCTCTGAAAAAGAAATAACACTTTAAAACCTGACTTAAAAGAGGCCAGCCCTGGGACTCTCCTAATGTCAGGAAGGTTCATCAGACAAAAACAGGAGTACAAACAGTTCATCTTGCTAGACCTCTGCAAACAGGCTCTGGATCTGCAAACTTAAAAGGGAGCCCAATAGGGACTATAGTGTAGAGTGCAAAGTTGGTGAGATTCTTGGGGGTTGAGCCCTTGAGAGCTTCCAAAGTTAAATCAGAAGCTGAACTCCATTCACTCAGCAATCGACAGCTAGAGCGGTGGGCAAAGAGCAGAGTTTTGGAAAATCACCATAAAGCACAATTGCAGCAAACAAACCCTGATTCTACTAATTTTTCATGTTTTAGCTTCAGTCTTCCAACAACTGCATGAGTAAGTGGTTACCTGCAGTGTTACTATTCCTAGGTATTTCCTGGTTCTAGTGTTTTATTAACTTTTCAACTGTGCTGCAAATTGTTGAAACAAGGTTTCTGTCGTGTTACGCCACACAGGGCAAATGCTTCCTCAAATGCACAGTTCAAATATCTGAGCTGTGCTCAAAAAGTTTTGAATTGCAGGGGTTGGAGGGAAGGAATCCTCCATCTCTGGCTGCGAAGCCACTTTACAGCCGCGACTGGAGACTGGAGGTTGCAATAGCTCCTGCGAGGTTGGAGGCAATGGCCATGGGCCTCTGGAGCACTGGCTTCACCCGTCTGGCCCTCAACCAATTGTGCTCCTCAGTGCTCCGTGGAATTACATTGGATTCTGCATCTGCAGAGAGGAGGGGAACAGGATTTTCCTCTATGAGATTAGATAAATTTCTTTCACTTGCTGATGAGTTCAAGCATTTGCTGCAGCTGTCAATGAGGTATCTTCTGCTTCAGACTGGATTTACTTTAAAACCAATTAGCCTAATTCATCTAGAGGCCGGTGATTACTCAAGACGTAGTGTTAGCAGTATCAGGATCCTGGATTGCTTTGAAATCAGTGTTGGACTCATAGCCCCTCTCATCTGAGCCTGTTTCAGAGACGTGCCAGGTAAATTGGGCTCAAGAGATGAGATTAAACGCATTGGCTTGCGTTAGTGAAGAGGTTCTTGGAGTAAGAACAGACAATTCATCCAGAAGACATGCATAAATGATCAAGTGTTTGAATCTAAGTCATCCAGCAGAGATGACTGTTATTTCCAGGCCACCTGCTGATACAATTCCCAAGTCACAGATTGACAAGGAAAGGATTTGACTGGTAGAAAACAGTGAACAGAAAAAGTGAGTGAGAAAACAACATTGCTGATAAATGAGCAGAATGACCGGACACAGGTGGAGCAATAATTCAAGAAGCACCCAAAGGAACTGTACTGACAAGGCCAGGGGGAAGAAATGGCTGTTTTGTTTACTGGGGCGTAAGACAAATGACTGCAAACTCAGTGCATTTGGCAACAGATGTCATGTCTTGCCAATACACTAGGAATGAAAGTATTCACCCTTTTGAAATAGCTTGACTACATGAAGTAAAATAAACCTCCTGCAATGCTGTGAGCAGGAGGAGATTGCCAATGGGATTTATGCTTTGTCCTTTGATTTAACAATAAAAGAAAGTAAACCAGTCATGCCAGGCGAGGTCCTTAATTGCACATATTTCCTGCTTTCTCTGGCCCGTCTTACATGGTCGGTGGGTAAGTAAAAAGTTGAGGGAGCCTCATCATCCCCTGCAAACTGTCAGGCAAGACAACTTCAGAGAGCCTGATTCATCACTGCCCTACACAGTTCAGTGATGTCACTTAGACCAGTGCAAAGGGAGTGCAAAAACGCCACTAGCCTCAGATGGCACACCCAGGTGTAAACGACTACACACGAGATAGGGCTGCAGTGAACTGGGCCCACAGTTCACAGGTGTGTGCCGGAAAGTGCAGCCAGGAAAGGAAATGACACCAGGCTGCAGAGCAAATCCAGGAAAAAGGCAAAGTATGTAGGTTCGGCGGTAGCCTAGATCCCCAGCCCAGCTAGCATATTCACTTCCTCCAGGAGGAAAGCACGAGCAAGAAGGTGTATGTTGTTCACTCATACGCTCCAGGCCTCGTGGAGAAATCTCACCCTCACGAACGGGATTCCTGAAGGGGACAAACAGCTTTGTCCCCTTTTCCTGCCCTAGCCAGGGCAGAAGTTGGCCTTTTGTATTTTTGAACATTAATTTTTCAACCAACACAATTCTTCTGTCACTGAAATCTATTTCAGACTCTTGTGCAGAATCTTAGAGATGAAGACATCATCTTTGATCTTGTTTCTTATCACCTCCTACCTCTTCCCGCTTCTTCTCATTTTCTCTCTCACTCTCATATTTCTGTCTTCTTCCACGCTACCTTCTATGCCTAGTGCGGCATCCCAGCAGCAGGCAACGCCTCAGTCTTTACTCAAGTCTTTTTATTCACAACTTGTGTGGCCCACAGACACTAACCTCTATCAATATACTACCATGACCACTCCAATGTATTTTTTTTTACCAGTGCCTTTGCTGTTTGTCTTTCTTTAGACTGTAAATTCCTCCAGGCAGAGACCATGTCTGTATTTATGTCTTACACAGCCATTCTCAGTGCTGAACTGAGAACAATTGCTGTTCTCCCATGCGCAGAGGTGATCTCTTAAGACCAGATCTGAAGCACATTGGTGGGGAAATTTGTACTGCTGCGCCCCATGTACCATTTGTTCTACTGATAAATGGAGGACTTCAGATTCAGGTGTATTCAGACTGGTATTTTCCATGGATTTATTTATGAGAGGTTCCTATAAAAGGATGCCGGACGGAAGAGGGAGTTTAAAAACACTAGGCCAAGTTTTACTCAGTTACATCAATCTAAATCTGAAATAACTCCATAGCAGTCAGGTGAGTTACTCTGGATTTACACCAGAACATAATTTGGTCCATTGACTTTATTACATCCTAATGGGATGTATTTTATTATTATTATATCCCAATGAACATGAATCTGATACAGTATGTACGGGAACCTACTTGAATGTCAATTGTGTAATATAGTCATTCAGTAAGTGCTGTTAGGAAGAGTGTATCTATATTTATCTTAAGGTTGGATACTGCTGTCCAACACGGTCCTATCTGATAATCCCACATAAATTCTATAACTGCATAGAAGTCCGTAGTGGACTTCATGGCGTCTCTGGCATTTCTTTTTCCAGGTCAAAACTTTGCTTGGAGTAGCCTTTGGTTTAGATTTGTTATTGTTTTCAGATTTTGTTAATTTCATCTTGTGTGTGTATATCCCACAGTTCAGAAAAGATACTAATATCTTGTGTGGTAAAAACAAAGGCCATCCTTATACTCTTAGCTGATTTCCACATGTACCCACAGAAATACATTCTTTTTTTTTTTTAATTCTCCAAATTCACATCCCAACTTGCTCAAACTTTATAGCATAAACTCCTCTAACAGAAACTACAAGCTTCACTCATTTCTTGTTGTTGTTTACTATTATTATAATAGTTTGTATGTCTACAGCATCTGTCATGACAGAATCTCAAACCACTTACAAGGGTTAATTATAGGTAATTATACCTCACAAAATCTTTGGGAGGGTGGAAATATTATACTCATTTGGCAAACTGAGGCGAGGAGACTCTAGTTACTGTCACAGGGTCACAAAGCAGCTTAATGATAGACTTCAAGAAGAGAACCCAAGAGCCTTGTCTCACAGGGCTGTGCTCTTGCCATAAGACAACACTATCTTATCATAGTAGTACACAACATTACACAGTGTTCTGCCATACTATAGGGCCTAACTGTTCTTTAAAACATCCCCACAAACCTTAATCACACAATATGTGGATGAAATATCTCACCTTTATCTCTATTATACTCTGTCCCCTGGTACTTTGCTAGCAGCTCTTCTCCCCTATCCTTGCTTCCAGAAGGGCTCCACCACACAGGCTTCCAGAAGGCTATACAGTTTCAGACATGCACATGGAAGTAATGTTTGCTTTGCAAGATCAGGGAAAGCCCTAGCCGGTATTTTCCTTTGGCAGTATATTCCAGTGATTAGGCCGCTATCACAGGAATTGGGAGACCCAGGTTCAATTCCCTGCTTTGTCCACAGACTTCCTATGTGACCTTGGGCAAGCCACTGAGTCTCTGTGCTTCAGTTCCTCATCTGTAAAATTGGAATAATAGTACCTCCCTACTTTCCTCGGGGGTGTTGTGAGGGTTAAATACAGATGCTATGGTAATGGGGCCATATAATTACCTAAGATAAGTGAATAGTGGAGACATACTAATGGTGGCGTCTCAGCTTGGGACTTGTTCAGTACTTTATGAATTTAAGTTCTTCCTCCAAATGATAATAGGTGGGGAAAAGAGGGAGGCCCATGGTGGTGATTTGTATATGAGAATGAGGGAAATGAGAATCTTGGAGCAGAACCTACACTTCAGTAACTGACAACTTGCCATGGAAAGGCTACTCAAGCAGCCAGAATTGGGGGCAGGAAACAGCTGAACAATTTTCAATGTTTAAAAGTTGCTTTATAATTAACTTTTTTTAAAATGTGATGTTTATAAGGCAGTGCAGCGATCTGGAGTGCTTTGTTGTAAGTGTGTATGTATTTGTTGGGAGATAATCTCATGGGCTCAGCCTCCTCTCTGAACCCAACAATCAAGCCATTTTCTCCACTAGAATATCTTCTTAGTTGTTTACTTTTCAGAGGCTGCCAAGAATTCCTTATTTGCTGTTTAAAATCTTAAATGGAAATTGAAACGTCTCCAATATCGTCACTGAAATGTGCAATGGGGACAAAGGAAAAACAAAATTTATTACTGGAAAAACAAGGCTGATATTTTTGTGGGTAGCTGGAAATCTTTTTGGCCTTCAGATTATGGCAGGAGTTTCTTTCATTATTAAAAATATTTTTCTCAATTTTCTTAAAAGAAATGATCAGCAGTAATTGTTTTTATCTGTGTTTTTTGGATTTTGATTTGGTCTGATTTCAGTGCATGGTAAGAGCACAGCTGATAAAACTCAGTTTCAGTTAAACCAAATATGCCATCTGTGTAATAAAACCCTTCATAACTAAGGATAAACTCACACATTCAATCTCCTTTCACTGACAGTGAAATCAGCCGTATAAAGCATGCCTGAATGCCATTGTTCATTGTTACAATACTTGTGTTTCTGGATTATAATGCCAAATTAATTTTTTTCCAATTTTGCATTATCTGAGCCTCTGAATCTTCTCTTTACTAAAGGAATCTGAAATAATAGCAAGTCCCAGTTATCCACTGTGAAATCTTTTGCCCTTCCTTACAGCATTCATATTACACTACACCCAATTCTGATGATAATGGCTGGAGAATTTCAGTCCATGAATACAGCACTCTTGTAAATTGCTTTTGGGAAACTTTCCATGTCATTGATTAATTGCAAAGATCCACTGCCTTTTCATTTCTTTTCCAAGAATGTGAAGGCAAATTCTGGTTTATCATCTGACAGTGTCAAGAGTGACTCAATAATCAGACCCCAAGTTTCAATTGCAAATTCATACATCCTAATCGTGGGAACGTGCTGAGACCCTCCAACTGTCTGGGAAAGCAAAGGGAGTTTGTATAGGTGCTCCACACCATTTTGGACCATAATTTCAAAGAAAATATGGCACGGTATGAACTAAAACCTCAAGTATGAACAGCCCAACTTTGGGGAAGTTTGACTCCAAATGTGAGTTTGTCACCTCAAACCAATCTGTTTCCTGCAGCAAGGATGTACCTTTAATACCAGTACTACAATAATGTGATTGTTTTGTAAGGAGAAGGGTTTGGAGAGTACTAGATAAATATCATTTTTGAAAAGTGAAGCTAAAATAAAACCTAACAGCAATGGCCCCGTCTGAGACCAAGTTATTCCATCCTCTCCCCCACCTGCGCCCCAAGAGCACCATGAATTTCAGTTGTCCCTCTGAAATGCCTTGAGACCATTCATTCAGCTTCACTCTAAAAAGAACCTCACAATTTCAAAATTTACCTATGTGGATTCTACCATATATGCAAAATCAAAGTGTAAATCCCGAACTATATTTATTTAATGTCATCCAACGTGTTTTGTCTTTCTCAATAATCTACAAACCTAGCAGAAATAAAACATTGTCACAGTAATAATTATGTCTTCTGGTAGCATCTGGGGACCTAGGCATGGATCGTGGCCCCCTTGTGCTATCTGCTGAACAGAGACAGTCCGTCTAAAGAATGTATAGCCTATATCCATCTGTACTGTCTAGTATTTTTATAGTGTTTTTCATCTCAAGGGTGCTTTAGAAATATTAACTCTCCTAAGAACCCTGTGAGGGAGGGAAGTATTATCTCTAATATATAAATGAGGAAGCTGAGGCTGACTAAGTGATTTGCTCAAAGCCACAGAATGAATCATTGTCAAAGTCAGGATTAGAACTCATGAATTCTTAGCTTCTAGTCCTGTACTCTGACTAATAGAGCTCACCTCTTTGTCTCATCAACAGTAGAGATGTGTGCAAACTGTAATCAGGATCCGAATGCCATAAATCTTTGGGAACATTTGATTCTGAATCCCAACTTTACATTTCAGCCTCATCTCTGACTTGTAAGAATGCAAACCGTTGATGCATTCTGACAGTAAAGAGAGCCATCTCAAACATATAGGTGCCTACTCTCACCATGCATCTGAACAAAAGCAATGCTAGAAATACTCTTTAAACTGCGTAACCCCGTAGTGCATACATTTCCAGGAGCAAAGTGATGCACCCAACAGCCTATGTGGTACCATCTAGTGGTCAAAAGAGAGTACGATGTCACATGTTCATAAAGCTCAAAAGTTAGTGTAGGATAAGCAGAGACACGGTTGCATGCCCAAATTCTGCTCTGGTGATTCCTGATTTGATCAGGACTAAGATGTTCATGGTGTCTTTTCTTTTGATTTTGCTTTGCTGATCCTTCCCTTCTACTCTGGTAATTGCTGGTCATGCTGCCGAATGTTGGAAAGATTAAATAAAAAGTGTTCTGAAAGAATGAGGATATTATGAGGAGTGTTCTCTACTTATGTCAATACTGTTCTTTTTACTGTTTGGCAATTGCCTAGGACATTGTGAGTGCTCCTGAAAACCTACTGCTAAATAATATTAAGAAAATCATTTATATTTCACACATCGATAATGACTCCTGTTGTGGTTTATTTGTTGAGTGCCAGTGATGTCCTTGACACAGTACAAGACACAAAATGAAGAAAATCCCTGCCCTGAAGAGTTTACCCTTTAGGAGATAGGTACAACAAATCCAAGACACGGGAATAGTTTGGGCTTTGGAGGTTGTTTTTAATAACCGTTGGCTCTCTACTTGTACATTCAGAAAAAAGTGAGATTTTAGGAAGGACTTGAATAGGGTGAGTGGGATGGATTGATGGAGAGAGGAGGTCCTGAATAGGGGGCAGTGTGAAAGAAGACTAAGGGGGAGGGGGGATCCTGACTGGCATCATTGGCAGAGGGGAAGAGGCAAAGAAATGCGGTTTGAGCCATGATTGGAGATACAGGCTGGAGCAGAGTAGTGCAGGAGACTTTAAGAGCACTTTACAAATGTAATATTGAATGAAAACTCACAGTATTCCTCTGTGGTGTCTACATTTTATAGGTGGGAAAATTGAGACACAGAGAGCTTGAGAGGTTAAGCAACTCCTCCGAAGTCATAAAGCAAGTTAATTTCCTAGTCAGGAATGGAATTTAGATCTCATGAGTCCCACATCTTTTGAGGGAATAGTTAGTTGGCTACTAGCCAACACGCTCCCTCTTATGTGGAAATACTTGTTAAAGCAGAAAAATTGTTTATCTGCATATGCCTGATTCATAGACTATTATGAATAAGCTATCGCTTTAGTTTCTTAGGACTTGCCTACACATAAAAGTTGCACTGCTTTAAGTATACTGGTATAGTTAAAGTGATACCTACCAACCCTCTAGTGTGGGTGTAGTTATACTATAAAGATGCTTATATTGGTATGACTTAGGCCATGTCTATACTTGAAACGCTACAGCAGTGCAGCTGCACAGTTGTAATGCTTCAAAGTAGACACTTAGTGCAGCAACAGGAGGGATTCTACTTTTGCTGTAGATAATCTGTCTCCCTAAGAGGCGGCAGCTAGGAAAGAATTCTGTCAACCTAGTGCTGTCTACACCAGAAGTGAGGTCAGCTTAACTATGTCTCTCGGGGTGTGTGGATTTTTCACATTCCAGAAAGATGTAGCAGTGCTGATGTAACTTTTCTGTGTAGCCAAGCCCTTATTCTTGTCCGTGAAGGGGAATAAGCCAGTGTGGTATAAGGGACCTTTATAATGATACATCCATGGCCACATTAGGGGTTTTACCAATATAACTATCAGGGAAAAAAAAATCACACCTCTTACCCAATACAGTTATACCACTACAAAAACTGTGTGTAAACCAGGCCTTGCTTATGTTTTGTCTAAAGACCAATGACTCTCTACAGCATTAACAGTCTCATATGTATATTATACAGCTCCTGACACTGGCCCATTAAGGCCTTTTCCAGACTGGGAGAGAAATGGCTTTTTATAACATGTTAGTTACTATATTTTAACTAAAGGCCATCTAATATGCTAGCTCCTAGTGTAGAGAGTTTAACACCTTTAAAAAAGTGTTAGCTGGTCATGGTCAACTCTGGTGCTGTTTAAAAGCATGTTAGCAACTAAGGCCATGTCTACACTACCCTTATGCCAGCAAAACATCTGTCACTCCGGGGTGTGAAAATACACACCCCAGAGTGACATAAATTTACCAGCATAAGTGGTAGTGTGCACAGCACTATGTTAGCGGGAGAGCTTCTCCCACCGACATAGCTGTCACCGCTCATTGAGGTGGTTTTATTATGTCAGCTGGAGAGCTCTCTCCCATCAGCATGGAGTGGCTATACAAGTGATCTTACAGTGGTGCAGCTGCACGGGTACAACTGTGCTGCTGTAAGCTCACTAGTGTAGACATGGCTTCATGTTGACAGAGCTGAGCAACCTCTTGTTGGCTGGTTGTTTTGTGCAGGGAAGTGTTTGGGTAGCCTTTTGTTGATCAAAACTAGCTAGTGTGATTTTAAAGGTGCTGAAGTCTTTCTACACCAGGCACTTTGGAACAGACCTTAATTAAAATGTGCTCATTAACACATGGCTAAAAATCACCTTTCCTACAGCCAATGTCAAATTAGATGAATGTGCTTCAATAGCTGATTGATTACAATACAACCAAAACCTGTTCAGTATTGGTTCAACCTTGTCTACGTACAGACTAGAACAAAGTGTGTTTTTTAACCTCTGTGTGGACCCTTTTAAATCAGTTTAGAAATAACTCTCACTGACTTAGCTTACAAAGATCCCTCACTAAATTAAACTAAACCAAAATAAGCCATTTCTAAAAATAATTAGAGTATCCACACAGGGATTTGCACTGATTTAGGATAGAGTTACACTGCAATCAGAGGGAGATTGCCTCTTGGTTAGGAAATCTGTGCTAGCTTTGATTTAGCTAGCACAACTAAAAATAGCTGTGAAGATACGGCAGCACAAACTCTGGTGTGGTCTGGCAACGTGCGTACATACCCAGAGTTCTGCATTGAAGTCTATGTTGCTATGTCTTCACTGCTGTTGTTAGCTGAGCTAACAATGGCCTGGTCTACACATACCTGGCAATTTGGCGGCAGTTGGTGGGAGTTACGCAAGCTACGCAAAGTAGCTTGAGTAACTCCCATTGACTGCTGTGCTTCCCTTCTGTGCAGCGTCTTCACTGCTCTTCGCCGATGGGAACCGTGTTCCTGTTGATGCTGTGCTATGCCACTTGAGGGGGAGGTTTTACAGCATCGACTTCTGGATCGATTGAGTGGGTCTTCACTGACTGCTCAATCAATCCAGAAAAGTCGATAGGACGGCGGCAACTTTGATTGCAGTGTAGACACAGCCTGAGTTTAAGAAAATACCAGCACAAGTTTGTGTGTAGGCAGGGCTTTACAAACACACATCATCCAGATAAATTCAGAAATAACAACTGTGTTAGAGGACTCCATTTACTTTCTCTTCACAGCTTTGAAGTTGCTAAGTAGGCGCTTGTTTAATGGGATCACCCATAGGCTTTGTCTTCACTATGGGAAAGGTACATTTATAGTCTGTTTTAACCTAGCCTTTATTAACTATACTGTGTTAAAATCCTAGTGAACACAAGGAAACTGTAGTTTTAACTATTGATAGCTTGTCAAGATAAATTTGCTATGTCTTCACTTGTCTTCCTGGGTAGTTAACAGGAGAAAATACACCTTTTTTTCCTAGTGAAGACGCAGCTGTAAATTTTTTCAGAGAAGGGGCCGTTCGTGTTCACTGGTGGTAGCTTCAATATGAAGTTGTGGGAAAGGGGCTTGTCTACACATAAACTGCTACTGTGGCACAGCTGCACTGCCACAGGAGAACCCAACGGGAGGGGTTCAGATACTTCTCCTCCCCAAGAGGTGGTAGCTAGGTTGATGAGGGAATTCTCCTGTCAACCTAGCACTGTCTACACCGGGGGATAGGCTGCTTTAACTGCATTGCTCAGGGGTGTGGATTTTTCACACCCCTATGTGACATAGTTTTATCAGTCTAATTTCCCAGTGTAGACCAGGTCTCTATCTCACAGGTTTATAAGCTTCTCCAGTGGGGAAAGTAAATTGAAGAGGAGGAGCACACTGTATAGTGATGTGATGTTGCTTCATCCTGCAAAGAAAAGAGAAAGGGGAAGAATGGAATAGGTTTATGTCTCCAAGCAAACAAAAGCCTGTGTGTGTCAGAAGTGTTAGATCTCATCCCTGGTGCTTCTCAACCTCTTTTTCTACAAACGCTCTCATTTAGATTTGACCAGGAGGGTGAATCCATTTACATGTAAACATGCACACACATGTAAACGCACAAAGAGTGGGGTCTGCGTGTTCTTCTCTGGACAGTTTGAAATGTCCAATGCAGGTTTCAGCCTCTTTGAAGATTTAAAGGCATTTCTGAAAGATGTATTTCATTCAAAAACTCTGTAGTGTGTATTCATTACCTCTCTTTCCTCCAGAAGAGGGAGGGAATTTGAACCTGTGTTTCTCCTCCTTCCCTTTCCCTCTGAAGGGGCGGACGGAACAGATAGAAAACGGAGGTAAATAAGGAACTCCCACCTAGGTCACCTCCTCTTTCCTTGTCAGGTGTTACAGCTGCTACTACTGGTAGGGGCTGTGAAAGGTCCTCAGACAGGAAGCAGCACCTCCCAGTTTAGATTCTCCTAACTGGTGAATCCTCACCTAATCAGCCAAGGGAAGCAGAACTCCCGCAAGCCAGAGGGAGGAGGGGGAGCTCTCCCTCTGCTTCTGTGAGAGGACAAGGAGCTGTGCACTCCCTGACTGTACACCTCTTCTCATAGATACCAAAATGATCCCTCCCTCCCAAATGCACATACACAAGCTGCTGTCTTATTTGTGAAATAGACTGCTGTTTTAGACATGCCTGGCAGATGCATTCCTCGTGTGTGCTCTCTGTAAGCTGCAGTACTTAACCAGCTTAGCAGTCTCTGAGCATTTGTGGTGGTCATTGAAGAAGAAAAGCTTTAAGGTAGTAGCCTTGTTGTTCCCTGATTTGTGGATGGGACACAGAGTCAGGGTGGAGAGAGGAAAGTAAACAATCCTGCAGTTTACAGATGAAAATATATGATATAACAATCTCTTTACATAATGCGCTTCGTGTTTTTGCCAAAACCACGACACTTGATTTTACGGTATGAGTCATTATTGGATACTCTACCCTTTCTCCGCTACTGGGGGCACTGAAAAGGAGATTGTTTTGGCTGCAATTAGAACAGCATAAGTGCAAAATCTTTATTTCATGTTTGATCTACAACCGAGGGCTAGTCTCTTATAGGTCAGTTGTCGGAGAGGACAGGACAGAGTATGAGAGTGGTGGTTTTGTTCCATACTATCACAGCTGCTTATCCTTGATGGATTTTTTGCTATTGCTGGCATATTTCATACCTACTGTGGAGTCTGGATGGACCCCAAATGGAAAGGAGCCAGTCTGAGATCCAGGCTTGTCACAGTTTGTTTTTTACAGTAAATAAACCATATTCTGCCATATTTCTTGTAGAAAAAGTTCCACATATGAGACTTTTCCACTTATGGTCCTTCAGCTTAACCAGCCATCCTGGAGCTTTTCCCAGAACTGCCTCTGCACATTCAGTGCCTCTGATGTATAATCATCTGTCAGAAAGACATCTGCTCCTGTCATTCATAGGACTAGTTTGTGCCTAGACTTACACATGTGCACATAGATCAGGAGAGAGCAGATGGTAGGATCTTTCTCAACCTTTTGCCCTATGCATGATCAGGGCAAAACTTGGTCGTTGCACTCCTGGTACTCAAAGACCAGGGAAGAGGCTCTTGAAGGACAACAATGCTAGAAGGATAAAGAGTAGGGGGG
This sequence comes from Mesoclemmys tuberculata, assembly GCA_007922155.1. Taxonomy (NCBI): domain Eukaryota; kingdom Metazoa; phylum Chordata; order Testudines; family Chelidae; genus Mesoclemmys; species Mesoclemmys tuberculata. The sequence goes on along the minus strand of ML675624.1, from coordinate 64,609,488 downwards.
CCATGCATCAGAAAGCAGAGCTGGACTGATACAGGAGAATGAGGGAGGCACACACTGCAAGGAGGCACACGGGTATAGCAGATGTTACCACTGTTCCAGCCTCAGTGTTTCCAGAGGTCCGTTATAGCACTGTAATGTACAGTCACTTATCTGGTGGAGCAGGAGTGGCAGGGTGGGGAGTACAGGCAGGCACTGATATTCAGTAACACACCTGGGTTAGGTTGGCTGCTTATTCTGACTGAAGAATGAACCTAGACCATTTGGCCTTTTGCTATGAAAAATGTGATTAACCACAACACTTTATTGGGCATTGGAGCCTGAATTATGCTGTCAGAAATGTACCAGTCAAAGCATAGTGCCACAAAACGTCTGAGCTTTCATTTCAGTGCGCCATTGTAACCATGGGTTTTCACACCAACTAAAGGGAGTGTGCCTTTAAAAGCCAGTCATGTCTCCTGGAAATCATTTTATTTAGAAACAAATCTGATTGTGTTGTATTTTTCTGGAGATTTTAGAAAGCTTTTTAAAGTTCATTCATTGCTCATTGCATGTAGGACTATGTAAACCCTGGGATGGTGGGCACAGCCCTCTTTACAACAAATGGCCTGCTGCCTCAGATGAGAGAGAGGCCAGAGGACTCAGGACTTAACCAAATGTGGGGAGAAAAAATGAAAAAACAGGAATGGGCATGAAGGTCATAGAGTCAAAACGAGAGACCCAGAAAGGGATACCAAGCAAGGAATCCTGGAAAGGTGGAGGCCTGTTTGAATACTAGGAGGGTGGATCGAAGTCCATTCAGGACAAAAGGCCCACCCCTCAGCAGAGCTGTAGGGCTACAGAATCCAGAACACAACAGAATACAGGGGCCACAAGTAATAAGACACGAATGAGAGTGTGAGTCCAAATGGGGACACTGAGCAGAGAACCCTGGGCAGCATCCACTTGCAAAACGTGTAGGATTGGCAGCTCTGACCTGTAGTGACAGAATAAGCTCCATGCCTTTTCCATTCTCATAGGGTAGTCATCAGCTGGGAGCTGCGGGGGCCCCCCGCCACTTGCAGTGGCTCGGAACTCTGGGCTCCTCTTGCGGCCTGAGGCCACTCAGAGTTGCAGCCCCCTCCCGCCGCTCTGCGGCCCACACAGGCCGAGATCTGCAGGGCTCGTCCCCCAGGGGACCAGCTGCTGGGAGCTCCAGCCAACAGTGCCAGCCCTGCTCCTGGCTGAAGTGGAAAATGTCAGTCAGGTCTCTGGAAGTCATAGAATCGTGACCTCGGTAACAATCTTATTCTTACTAATGACCCAGACCAAACTGACACCACTGATTTGAAGGTGAAAGGGTCTTTGTTCCAATGTTCCCCTTAGCCATTTAGTCCTATATCTATATCTCCTAACTTAACATGCAGTAGTACTCTAGAAAATATGTAAATGGTAGCTTCTTACTCAATAGATCTGTTCTTTTTCTTATTCAGAGTAATAGCTGCTCATTTTAGTGATAAAAATGCGTTTCCATTGCTTATCACACATGCTAACAGAGCAGAATAAACACGAGGACTGAAGCAACTGGATTCCATTCTATCTCACACATCATCAACAGAGTCCTCATCAGCTATACTGCTGCCTTCTCATTGAAGCCAATGGGTTTGCACAAGTGTAACCGGGGACAAGCTGAAGACAGTGGGGTTGCACAGGCCTGCAGAACCTTCATTAATGGTGGTGATGCTCATGATGGAAAGAGTACAGTTGACATTCGGAACTCAAACTGACCTTGCAGAATTTAGAAAAAAAATCTTTTTAGCTGCATATTGAGTATATCTGATGTGGACATATTTGTGCCAACAGCATGGAAACCCGTAATGCCACTTTTCAGTAGAGATACATGGAAGACATGGAAGATTAATATAAAAACCGATTAATATAAAAAACTATTATTTTATTTAATGACATTATTTTGATTGTGGCATCATAACCAACCCAATTATGGTGTCACAGGAATTGGTAGGTTTAGGTGAGGAATAGGCTGCAGGCAGCAGGAACAGATGAACTTCTGTCTAGACCTATTTTCATGAAAATATTCCAGGAATAAAACAAACAGAGTAAGGAAAATACATAAAATATTCTGTATAAGCAGAATTGTCTCCTAATAGAATGTTGTTTTAAGTTTTTTTCCCCATGAGATATCAGTGGGTCTATAAAGCTTTAATTTATTTTTTTAACTTTTTAGTTTATATTTAAATTTTCTCAAAGAAAAGAGGACAAATTAGAACTCGTACACTAAATGGCAGTAACTTACAGAAAGAAAATGAGAATTCTAAGCAAGGCAGATATGTAGGATAATAGTAAATCCTCTATTAGGTTTGAGTAGGGGAATGTTCTCCATCAATAAATGTAATTATCCCATTCAGTACATAATCTGTATTTAAAACAAGAAATAAAATCACAAAAGGTCAAGATACCATATTCTGCAATATTGAATGCAAATATCTGTGACAAAGAAAAAAAGCTAATCAGTTAGAGAACAAATCTAAGTAAATAGTTTATTTAGGCCATTAGAGAATAGATTTGTATTGGAGCAAATTAATTCCATTGTTCAGTCAGACCTTTAGAATCTTTAATAATATCTTTGATGGGAAATGCATCCAAATGAGCTTCAGGGTCTTGAAAAGACACTAAGTGAGAATCAGGCAACCTTTGACTGGGTGAGAATTTAAATATATATAACATAAATCTTTCCAGACAGAATTGCACACTTGTTAGAAGTGGAGGGAATAGCTACTTGGGCAGGTTTGAAAGAATTCAAATATAAAGGAACTCAGTTTTTGTCAGGTTTATGCTTTTTGATTCATTTTCTTGTAACTTCAGGTTTATGACTGGAGAGGATATTTTTAACAAAAGCAGCAGAGAGTTATTTAGTGCTTTTAGTATTTTCAGCCTCATTTGCAAGTCCATACATTTTTCACTCGCTGTAGATTTTCAGCAAAGTGGAAATTGTGAAAATATTTTCTCAACTTGGAAATTGGGGGTGTATGTGCCTTGAACCTGACATGATTCCTCTCTTTGCATGCTTTAACTGTGTGTTCGACTATGCAAAGAAACTTCTAAGGCTAGCTCACATTAAATGTTTCGATATATTCTTTTGGCCTGATATATGGCAGATAATTGATAAACCTGTCTCAAGGTGTCTGGAATGTCTGAAAAGGTATATAGGAAATACAAAAGAATCAAGGATACCCCATGAAATGCCAATAAAGACCATGACTGTATGCAGTGTTATTGTAGCCGTGTTGTCCCAGGATATACAAGCTTTCGAGTTTACACAGAGCTCGTCATCAGGTCTGGGAAACTAGTTTCCTAGAACTGAAGAAGAGCTCTGCATAAGCTTGAAAGCTTCTCTCTCTCACCAACTGAAGATGGTCTAATAAAAGATATACCTCACCCACCTTGTCTCTCTAAAAAGGACCATGACAGTCAACCAGCACTGAATTGCTGCAGTAGGTACCCAAGATGCTACAATAATCCATCATCTGACAGTCATATTGACCAGTGGTGGAATCACTGGGAGGTTTTCCTATGAATCCTTATTTTCCTCAAAGGAGTTTGTAGACTCTGACACAACTAGAGTTCCAGATACTAAATGGTCATTCCAACATGATGGCCTTATTGGGAACCAAAGATCCCCTTCCTCAGTCTGCTTGAGCACCAGAACACGGCTGTTGAAAACTGTTGAGTCATCTCAACCAATTGTTGATGCTTTGTACAAAGAAATATTGGGAACCTGACACAGCAAATCCTAACCAGATACACATACAAGTTAGATCGCATGGAAAATGACAAGAGTATTACTATTGCAAGTCAGGTAAACCATTGCAAGGTGAAATTCAGCCCTTGTGTGCATGTCAGTTAACTTCAGTATAGTATATGACAGAGCTGGGAACAGAACCCAAAGTTCCTGCTGCTAACTCTTGTACTTTAACTACAGGACTATCTTTCCTTCTCTGGATAAGCCTTTTCCTGCAACACTGAAGTAAATGGGAGCTTTGCATAGAACTTAAATGGGTGCAGGGTCTGTTACCTGGGGTTCTGCCAACCCAAAGTTTGGGATAACTTTACTTTGTGCAAGGTGGTGTCAGGAAATAAGCCAAATGGAGACATGGCCATCCAGCTGATAGATGGACTGGTAGAAACAGTATAACACAAAAGTGCTCTTACTACAAAGCTATACTGTTGCAAGATCTCAGGAACACTTGCGAGACGGACACCGAAATGAGGAAACAGCAGTTTATTGATTGGCACCAACCGGCTCAGCGGAATCACTTCCAAAGGCTGAGCCCCGATTGTACTGGGGCGTAGCCTTATATACCTTTTAAGATTACATGAATATTCATACATAGCATCACTATATTTTCAAAGATACATACATCAGCAATTATTGATTGGCTCGTTAGCACTACTTAACCATATTCACACCCCTTTTCCGAGGTGGGCCTTACCCTTGTTTTTCATTAGTTTAACAACTAAGCTAGCAACGGCAAAAGGGAAGCTGCCCTTTGCAGGTGTCTGCTCAACATCCTGTGGTTAGATGTTAAGCGGGTTTTTCCAGAAGTTGTCTGAAAGGTCACCAAATGGAGGAAGTCAGTTACCTATAGTTACAATCTTAGATTAAGGTCAAAAGGACAGAGACAGAGCCGGGTGGTTTAACCACAAACCAAGCTTTAGTTATGAGGCACAGAAAGAGTGCTGAAGTAGCATTAATACAGGAAAACTGGGGAGTCTTGGCAGCTTTTTATAGGGTCAAAAGGATAGACGCAGGCCAGTTAATATAATCACTTATAAAGCACAAAAGTATTTATAGATAATTTTAGGGGTCCGGGCTTGCCTCAATACTCTGCTTAGGCTCAAGCACAACATGAGAGTGTTCTTACTTTAAAGCTATACTTTTACTTAGGCTCAAACATTACACACGTCTGCAACAGGTTAGTAAATCACCTCAACCCTTAATAATTATCAAAGTCTGGGCAGCTTTCGAGTGGAAACACTGACGGCTTTCCGATTGGTCTAATCTTCCAGCTCCTGTTAGAGGATCCAGAATCTGTATCCAAGATGAGATCCCAAAGAATCCAAGCCTATCCACCCGTTTATCCTTGTTAGTAGACAATAACATGTCAACAAAGAGGGAAAAAAGTTTCAAAAGCTAGACTTAAGGTTGCCAGCGTCCTTAATTAGTTAGGTGTGTTCTGACAGAATATGCATATCTTGAGGCCAGGACAAACATTTCCCACAGGGCATGCATAAATAAACTTATTGGTCTTTTCCTGAAACACAGATCCCAGCACATCCACCAGAGCATCAGGGAAGGGGGTACAGGGTCAGGTAAAGGATGAACAAGAGGCTCCCCTCCCTTCCTGGCTTAGTTATGCCGAGGCTGCACAGGCCTGCAGAAAGGCCTACCAAGTTTGGCTGCTGTTAGCATCAGATATGATCATCAATATTACACTATCATGTGGTCTCTGGCCCTTTTACTGATCTATCAAAATCTCCCTGTACAGCTCAGGCCTAATATTCAATGATAATCACATGCCCAAAGTTAGAGTTATGATACAGCAGGACCAACTAATGCTCTTCTCAGTATGGCTTCTTCGGCTTTCCATTTTCCACTCTGTTTTTGTAAGCTAATACACTCAGACTTCAATTTATGAAGGAGTTTTTAGGATATATTGCAACCATGGTAGATGGCCAAATAGATTTACAGACTCCTAGAAACTGTATGTAGCAATGTGTTTTTGTTTCTTTCAACGTTTGTGAGAAAACCAAATAAATAATTATGTAAGCAAGATACAGCTTTTTGTTTTTATTGGACTTTTCTTCCTCAGAGATTTAACTCTGTCTGTCTCAAATTCTGTACATTATAAACACACAGAGAAAAAATGAACTACAGATTTAGTGCTTGAATAAATGAGGAGCTCTTTTAAACTGGCTTTTCAGTTTTAAAATGTGCACTCAAGAACACCTCATGCTTTGTCAAAGAAGCAAGTTAGATATTTAGGGTTTAATTATTCATAATGTGTACATTTAAAAAAAAATCCCCCAAACCAAAACTCTACTAAAACTAAACACACCACTGCATACACAATTCTCCCTTGGAGAGAGAATGAAAGAAAGAACAAACCACACATGACAAATGTCAATCATGTCACTTAATACAGTACAGAAAGGTGCGCTAATCCTATGGTGTTGAGTGAAGAATATGAACCTGACTAGAATAGAATAGATTCTCCACTGCCTTGTACTTTATGTAGTTATTCCCACTATTGTAAAATGGATGTATAACATTCCCAGATCAGAATGATATAGTTTTACTCCCACTTTGCACAAGTGTAAACATCGGCGCTGCGCAAAGTATAAAGCAGGGGAAAATCAGCCGCATAAACCGGAAACAGACAAACTTGGGTTTATTATGAATTAATGTATTTCCTTAATATTAAGAAATCTGTGGCAGGGAATGTGTAATAAGCCAGTGATTGCTGGAGAATGAATGGCTAGTTGTAGCTAGGTGGACTTGTTTCCTGAAAAAGAAGGCATATGCCATTGTGGCTGCTAACACACTTTTCTCAATGCTCATCTTCTGGGCTGTTGGAACACGGCCCAGATCCTGCTACAAGTAGAGATGATTAGGAACAGGCCTGGGTGGAGCTGGATTTTCTATGAAGTATGATGAAAGCGGAGACATCATCCTTTTGACTTTCATATGGAAACTCTAGTCTTTCATTTGAATAAAGCTATTATCACCCCAAGCATTTAAACTGTAGTTTGAGTCCAAATGGTTTCTAGATCTTTCTTTAATGCGAGTGGTCTTTAATTTCAGTTTTATAGACATAGGATTCAGCTGAAAGTCACAATGTTATTCAAAGATATGATTTAATTCAGGAAAATGTTTTATATAAGCAGCTTGTAAAAGTTAAAGCTGACAATTAAAAACCTGTCTATTATCAAAAAGCAGACATTACGTAGTTTTAATTCTATTTCTTTATCTTTCTGGCTGTTACCTTAAGAATGTGACATGAGCCATAACAATTACATAGAGCATGGTACCAGGCCAAATTCTGTTCTCTGTTACACCACTGTTAACCTGGGGTGTTTTTTTACTGAAGTAAATGGAATTACTCCAGACTTGCATTCGTGTTTAACAGTGAGTAGAATTTGACCCAGAATCTCCATTAATTGCAGACAACCTGAGAACTATGCATAAAGCTTTGGGGCTAGTTCGTTATCTCATTGACACAGATGCATAGATTTTAAGGTCAGAAGGGACCATTATGATCATCTAGTCTGACCTCCTGCACAACACAGGCCACAAAACCTCATCCACCCACTCCTGTAATAGACCCCTAACCCGTGACTGAGTTATTGAAGTCCTCAAATAATGATTTAAAGACTTTAAGGTACAGAGAGTCCACCAGCAAGTGACCTGTGCCCCATGCTGCAGAGGAAGGCGAAAACTCCGCAGGACCTCTACCAATCTGCCCTGCGGTAAAATTCCTTCCTGACCCCAAATATGGCGATTAGCTAAACACTGAGCATGGGGGCAAGACTCACCAGCCAGACACCTGGAAAGAATTCTCTGTAGTAACTCAGAACCCACCCCATCTAATTTCCCATCACAGGCCATTGGGCATATTTACCGCTAGAAGTCCAAGATCAGTTAATTGCCAAATTAGGCTGTCCCATCATACCATCCCCTCTATAAACTTATGAAGCTCAGTCTTGAAGCCAGATAGGTTTTTGCCCCCACTGCTCCCCTTGAAAGGTTGTTCCAGAGCTTCACTCCTCTGATGGTTAGAAACTTTAATTTAGACAAAGTCTAAACTTCCTGATGGCCAGTTTATATCCATTAGTTCTTGTGTCCACATTGGGGCTGAACTTAAATAATTCCTCTCTCTCCCTGGTATTTATCCCTTTGATATATTTATAGAGCGCAATCATATCTTCCCTCAACCTTCTTTTGGTTAGGCTGAATAAGCCATGCTCTTTGAGGCCCGGTCTACACTTACTTTCCGAATTCGGCAGCAGTCGACGGGTGATACGCAAGTGATGTAAATCTCTTTGTAAATCGTATCTCCCATCGACTTTGCAGTGTCTCCTCTGCGCGCTGTCCACACTGTGCTGCATCGAAGGGAACAGCGTTCCCTTCAATGCAGCGCTATGCTACTTACCAGGGTGTTTTTCCTGCGTTGCTTGCTGGATCGACTGAGCGGGTCTACACAGACTGCTTAGTTGATCAAGAGCCATTGATCTGATGATGGCAAATTTATTGCCGTCAGTGTAGACCCAGCCTGAGTCTCCTCTCATAAGGTAGGTTTTCCATTTTTTGGATTATCCTAGTAGCCCTTCAATTCACCTGTTCCATTTTGAATTCATCTTTCTTAAACATGGGAGACCAGAACTGCACACAGTATTCCAGATGAGGTCTCACCAGCACCTTGTAGAACGGTACTAACACCTCCCTATCTCTACTGGAAATACCTCACGTGATACATCCTAGGACCGCATTAGCTTTTTTCACAGCCACATCACATTGGCAGCTCATAGTCATCCTGTGATCAACCAATTCACTCAGGTCTGTCTCTTCCTCTGTCACTTCCAACTGATGCGCCCCCAGCTTATAGCAAAAATTCTTGTTATTAGTCCCTAAATGCATGACCTTGCACTTTCCACTATTAAATTTCATCCTATTACTCCAGTTTACAAGATCATCCATGTCTTCTTGTATGATATCCTGATCCTTCGCTGTAGTGGCAATACCTCCCAACTTTGTGTCATCCACAAACTTTATTAACACACTTCCACTTTTTGTGCCAAGTCAGTAATAAAAAAGCTAAATGAGATTGGTCCCAAAACTGATCCCTGAGGAACTCCACTAGTAACTGCCCTTCAGCCTGGCAGTTCATCTTTCACTATGACCCATTGTAGTGTCCCCTTTAACCAGTTCCTTATCCACCTTTCAGTTTTCATATTAATCCCCATATTTTCCAATTTAACTAATAATTCCCCATGTGGAACCATATCAAATGCCTAACTTAAATCTAGGTAAATTAGATCCATTGCATTCCTTTGTCTATCAGCTGCAAATCCAGAAAAACACTACTGAAGTTAGTAGAGCCTTTACAGTTACACTGATCTAAATGATCTAGCCCTTGATCTGTAACTGGGACAACGTCTTAGAACACTTTGGTTAGTGTTACAGGATACAATTTTCAAAAGCACCTAACTGACTTAGGAGCATGGGTCCCAATTTCAAAAGTGACTTAAGCACTGTGGTATAGCAAGGGCAGAGGGCAGTAGGAAAGTTCTGGAAGGGCAGTATGTAAGTTCTAGAATGATCCGGGCTTTATTCCCTGTAGAGTAGCCAGAGTCATTAGAGAACAATTAGGAGCAGCTGAGGCCAATTAAGGCCTAGCCAGGTGCCTGATAAAAACTCTCTGCTCTTGAGAGACAGTGCATGAGCTGGAGTAGTAGGTGTGCTGTGCTACTGAGCAGAGGGGTGTGTGGAGTTGTGAAGAGAAGCAGAACGGAGTACAGTGGTGTGTGGAAGAGAGGTGGAGTCCTGAGGAAGGTACTGGGCTCAAGGAGCCAGAAGGACAGAGGGGAGAAAATAGCCCAGGGGAAAACTCAGCAGCTACAAGTACAGTGCCAGCAGCACATAGCTGCTACTCATAGGGCCCTTGGGCTGGGACCAGGCATGTCCCTACCCCCTTCCCTGGGGACATGGGGTAACCCATGCGACGCTCTGGCCCACTACAACAGGGAAAAGTGTGAGACCTGCTGGAGAGAAACCGGCCGTTTGCCACAGCACTTAAGACTTGCAATAAAACTTAGGCTTTTAAGCGTCTAAATCACTTTTGAAAATGGGATGTAGGCTCCCTTTTGGGCTCTTCAGAAACTTTTATCCAAAGCTCTTAATAGCAGAAAGATTCCTTTTTACCCAGAAATCTTTTGTTCCAAAACACCCATCTTCTTTGGCAATGTTTGTTTTGAAATGCATTGTCATATATTTTGTAATATCCATTTTGAGAGTTCTCATATATGTTAAAGGGACTTTTGCCATTCTTGGAAGCACAGGTAGGCCAGTGTCAAGCACTTTTGGAAATTCCACCCCTTCATTCTGACATATAAAATGTCAAAATGGGGGAAAGATTTAAAAAAAATCAAACTTGGTTTAAGATGATACTGTCAGGTTAATAGTAAGAATATTACTTAGCAGTTGTAGAGTGTTTTATATCTTCAAAGTGCTACACAAATATTAATGAATTAAGCTACAACAGAGTACTGGGTTACACAAATATTTGTCCTAATTGTGCAACTAGGGAAACTAACACAAAAGGCTAGATCCTCCACTGTGTTTAAATGTCCACTTGGTGCAGCTGAATAATGCAAAGGTGGCTATACATGACCTTTGCATTCCCAATCTGCTGGGGCTGCATGACATTTATTTGCAACCTCCCCCTGAAATAGGGAGCTAAGGGTGTGTCTATACCACATTCAAGCTTGGGTTGGAGCCCGGACTATGGGACCCTCACAGGCTACATATAATTGCATTATACATATACCCACAAGGGCTAGCTATGCCAATTCTACTTTAGCTGTGAATTTGCCAGTGAAGAAGGATCTCCAGTTGCCCCTTTGGGTCAGCTTTACAGCTCTTTTGTGATCCCAGAGAAGCCCTAGGCCTGGTCTACACTTAAATATTTTGGTGGCGTAGCAATGTCAGGTACATGTGTGAAAAAAATCATACTCCTAGCTAACATAACAATGCCAACAAAAGCCCTAGTGTAGTCCCAGTTATACCAGCAAGAAAGTTCTTTTGTAGAGATTCTTTTGTTCAGGGTTCTGGTTTAAACTATACCAGCAAAAGACTCCTTTTGCCAATATAAGCTGTCTCTCCTGGGAGGGTTTGCACCATAGCTATGCCAGAAAATCCTTTCTAGTGTAGACAAAGCCCTAGTGTGGATCAGAGAAGTTAAGTGGCGAAACAGCCATCAGTAGCTGTTTCTGGCTCTCAGTCCCATTCTGAGTTCACCAGAGCAATGATTCTTAAACTTACCTGAATACTATCCCTATGGGTGCTCCACTGTAGGTGTTTCTGCGTCCCTGTGCTGCTGATCAGAGGACTTTGGTAACAGTGTCTGTTCAGCCCACACATGGGCTACCCACAATCCTTCCTCCCCGAGCCAAACCAGTGCTACCCCAGCGAACCTTCCTCAGTTCCTTCTCAACTGCCCCTGGCTAGAGATGGGGTTTTAGCTGTGCATTAGTGAATCATTAACTTCTTTAGAATTGTAAATTTTAGCTACCTTTTGGAGCTTCCCCTTCTTTTCTTTATTCCTTTATCTTTCATATTGTTACTTACTTAAAAAAAATAAATCAACAACTTTATTTTTGACTTCATTCTTTTCTTTGAACCCATGTCTGAGGATGCCCGTAGTCAAGGTGGGCTTCAAGAAGTGTCTCAGTTGCAAGGAATGTATCCCAGTGACTGATGGACACTCTCCGTGTGTCCGCTGTCTGAGAGAGAACCACATCCCACAGAAATGTGGTTTGTGCCAACAACTGAAGCCCAGGTCCAGAGAGGATAGCGAACTGAGACTTAAATGCCTATTAATGGAGGCAGCCCTTCAACCACCCTCTACGCTAAGACCCCAGAAGGCGAGAAATCTCACCACAACCCACTACCTCTAAGGGAGGTGACCCCAAGAAGCTGTCCACAAGCAACTCAGGCAAGGCCTCTAAGAAAAGAGCCATGAGTCCCCACAGTGAGCCCCAACCAAGCCAAAACCAATCTCCGGCTTCATCAGTATCATTGGCACCAATGGCACTGAAGCCATATAAGTCCAGTATCCAGGATTCACACAGTACTGCCCCAACAGAGCATGATGAGCTGCCTAAGGACCCAAAGGGCACATCATCGGTACCAACTGGGCGTGAGAAATTTAGAGAATCTGTACCGGGGAAGGCTTCTTCAGCATGGACATTGATGTTGGTACTGTCTTCAGCATGCCAGGCACCAGTGGACCACACTATCAGGTCCACATCACTGATTTCTTCAGTGCAGATATCTTGGTACCAAACACCACCACCAGTACCAATGCCTTTGGCACTGCTGGACTTCCGGTACACAACAGATCTTTCGGTGTCTGATGCACTGGGATACACCTTTGCTCAGTACTGGGGCCTCGGTACCGAGTTCACCCGGAGCTCCACACTTGCTGGCAACTTTATACCAGGCACTACCTTTTCTATCCACTGTGTCAACTAGTGAGCAAGAGGATATGGCCTCCTGCCACTATTTTCACCCATCATGGAGTGCCCAATTTCGGTTACCCCCCAGGCAAATTTCTCATTGTCATCACCAGATGAGACAGTGATGCCTCACCTACCATTGTTGACAGATGACTTTAAGCTATTTCAATAGATAGTCCAGCAAGTGGCAGAGGCACTGCAGATACAGGAGGTGACTGAGTCACAGCACAAACTAGTGGCCATTTTACATTCTTCAGCCTTGTCCACAGTAGCCCTCCCTATTAATAAGGCCCTCTTGGACCCAACATGTAAGTGGGCTGACAAAAACTATTACATGCCAGCAAAAGACATGGAATTTCTCTTCTCCCCTCGTCCCCCAACTTGATCATAGTGGATATGGGTAAACTCAAGTGGCCACCAACACTATTTCAAATCCACCTCCTATGACCAGGACTGGAAGTGCCTAGATTTTTTGGGGAGAAAAACATTCATCAGCCACTCTTCAGTTCTGTATTGCAAACTATCAAGCCTTAACAGTGAAATATGATTACCTAAACTACTCAAGACTCAATTCCTTTATTGAGCAGCTACAAGATTTGCACAAGGAACAATTTAAGGCCTTTGTTAATGAAGGCCAACTGGTGACAACTGACACTGCAGCATGCTTCATCTCCACTGCTGTCATGATGACATGAGCCTGTTGGCTGCAATTATCTGGCTTCCCCAAAGAGGTTCAAGCAACTATGGAGGACCCTCCTTTTAAAGGGACAAAACTGTTTGCTGAAAAGACAAATGCTTCTTTCCACAATTTAAAAGACTCGAGGGCTACTCTTCAATTGCTTCGAATTTACACAGTTGGGCAGAATAGAAAGCATAGCACTCAGCTATCATTCAGACCCCGTTTGTCACAATATTCATCTCAAAGATCATATGAACCTCAGAGAAAGAAGTCCAGGTTCCCCAAAAAGAAACCATCAGTCTCTCAACCTACTTCTTCACAGCCATCCATCTCAAAATGACAGTTTGACAGGTTGGTTGAGGTGCCCATAGACCACTCTCCTCAATACCACCTGATACTGGAAAACCTCCCTCAACCCTATGATTGCCTCTCATCCCATTCTACAGCACCTGGGAACAGATAACCTCCAACAGAGGGTTCTGGAGATTGTTCGAGATAGGTGTTCCTTCCACTTCACCTCCCTCCCGCCCTCCGACACCTTTCCCCACCCACACTCAGGGACCCTTCTCATGACAGCCTACTATGATAAGAGAAACCATCTCCTTAGCATATAAGCCATAGAGCCAGTGCCCATACATCTAAGAGGCAAAGGCTTTTACTCTCACTACTTCCTGATACCCAAGAAAAATGGAGGTTGGAGACCCATACAACACCTCATAGTGCTTAACAAATTTGTCAAGGCTCAGAAGTTCAAGATGGTCACATTAGCGACAATTATTCCAGCATTAGAAAAGGGAGATTGGTTCTCAGCCCTTGACCTTCAAGATGTTTACTTCCACATTTCAATCATCCTGAGTCACAGATGATACCTCAGATTTACAGGCCAGGACAACTCCTAGTATAGAGTACACCCTTCTGGCCTCTCATTGGCCCCCAGAGTATTCCCCAAAGTCCTCATAGTAGTGGTGTCCCACTTACACTCTCAGGGCATCTTGATTTATCGTGTCCATGTACCTGGACAATTGTCTCTTCAGGGCATGTTCCTTCGCTGAAGCCCAGCGAAATCACCCATACCACACTCAATCTATTCAAGAATCAGGGTCCACAAATCAATGCACAGAAATTGACATTAACACCAGTGCAGAGCTAGAATTCATAGGAACTGACCTCAATTCCATCAGAGCAAGGATTTTCCTCTCACATCACAGATTTCTCAGTGTTTCCATTCTTCTAGAGACCGTGCAATCCAGCCCCCAAATTTCAGCCAGACACTGCCTCCAGCTTCTGGGGCATATGGCTGTGGGCATATCACTTATAGCTCATGCCAAACTTCACATGAGATGCCTCCAACCATGGTTCAGTTCGGCTTACAGGCTGAACAGAGACAACATACACAAACTGCTATCAATGCCCACCAAGATCAAACAATACTTGAATTGGTGGAAAGACCCAGTAAATGTCTCCATCGGAATCCCATTTGCTCATTCTCCCCCATTGCTACTCCTTACCACTGATGCACCCCTCATATGATGGGGTGTTCATCTCTGTGATCTCCCAATACAGGGCAATTGGTCTCCATCCAATGAACTGAGAGTGGTCAGGAATGTGTACATTCACTTCCTTCCACTGATCAGAGGTAGACACATAAAGGTCATGATGGACAATATAATCTGCATTTATTACATAAACCAACAAGGAGGCAGCAGATTGCCCTCCCTTTATATAGAAGCATTAAGACTATAGAATTGTTGCAGTTCCCACAATGTTATAATATCAGTTGCCTACCGACTGGGAGTGCACAACCTGAGAGCAGTCTCAGCTGCAATTTCCATCATGAATGGGAGATAGATTCAGTGATACTCCATGACATGCTGGCAATGGGGGACATCGATAATGACCCATTCACCAGTTGCCAGAACAAGAAATGTCCACAATACTGCTCCAGAGTGGGGGTCAGCCAGCACTCCATAGGGAACACTCTCCTTGCATGGAACAAGGACTTTCTTTATGCTTTTCCCACATTCTCTCTATTACTGAAAAGACCTGTCCCAGACAGATGTGGTATCCTTATCTGTCGCAACTGGTGCTGTATCTGCCATTGACTCTTCCAACCACTCCTTACCTCATCTTACAGAATGAGACACGCACTCTCCATCCCTACCTGTGGATACTATGGCTCGAAGACTGACTTCTTCATGGTTCCAGCACATAGAAACATCTTGTTCTGAAGGGGTTCGGGAAGAGTTATTACACAGTAGACAAGGGGCTAGTCATCATACCTACCTACAAAAGTGAACCAGATTTTGGATCTGGAGTCATCCTAGATATGGCCACTCTACCTGTAGTCCTAGACCATTTGTTGACTCTCAAGAAATTGGGACTCTCTATTAGCTCACTAAAAGTACACTTAGTGACCTTTCACCAGCAGGTAGAAGGGTATTCAATTTTTTGACACCCAACTACAAACAGATTTTTCAAAGGCATACAGAACCTCTTTCCGCAACCCAGACCCTCCACCCTACAGTGGGATCTCAATCTAGTGTTAAAAAGACTGACTAGATCGCCACTTGAACCCATGGATTTTAACTCACCTTTCCATGAAGATGGTGTTCCTGATCGCCATCACCTCAGCAAGAAGGGTAGGGGAGATAGTGGGTCTGATGGTTCATCCCCTTTTGACTTTGTTTTTCCCTGACAAAGTCACACTCAGAATACATTCAGAGTCCCTCCCCCAAAGTGACTTCTGCATTTCATGTGAACCAACTTATTCACCTTCTGATTTTTTATCCCAAAGCTCATCAGGAAATTAGAGAAGCCATCCTCCAGACGTTTGACTTAAGGAGAGCCTTAGCCTTTTATTTGGAGAGGATAAGTGTTTTTAGAAAATATCTGAGACACTTCCTTTCCATTGTGGATAGGTTTCTAGGCACAGCAATTTCAGCTCAAAGACGCTCCAAATGGGTCTGAAACTGTATCAAACTATTACCAGATTTGCAATTTAGCACCCCCATCCACAGTCTGCACACACTCTATGAGATCGATCTCCTCATCTGTCGTCTTCTCCAAGGTATCTTTATATCAGAAAACTGCAGGGCATCTGTACAGACTTTTGCTGAACACCATGCCATATCGGGGGACTCTGCCGCAGATGCCAAATTTGGCACCATGGTATATCATCCATAACAGACTGGACTCCAAAGCCCCAGCCTTCAGTGGAGGATACTGCTAGGAAGTCACCTACAGTGGAGCATCCATAGGGACACTATTCAAGGAAGAAGATACTCAACTTGTGCAGTAATGACAGTTCTTTGAGATGGGTGTCCCTATGGGTGCTTCAAAACCCACCCTCCTCCTCTACTTCAGAGTTCTTGTCAATATCTTTGCAGTAGAGAAAGAAATGAGGAGGGTTTGCCCGCACAGCACTGGTTAGCCTCATGACAGAGCACGACAGGGGGCAGCGCAAGTGCAGGCTGAAGCGACATTGCTACCAAAGTTCTCTGATCAGCAGTGCAGCGACACAGACACACCTACAGTGGAGCAGTCATGGGGACACACATCTCAAAGAACCATCTTTACTGCACAAAGTGAATAACTTCTTCTTGAACCTAGGGATGATCCCTTCCTCTCAAACATTTACCAGTTTAATCATAGATTCATAGATTCTAAGGCTAGAAGGGACCATTGTTTTAATCTAGTCTGATTTCCTGTATCACATAGGCCACAGAACTTCCCCCAAAATAATTCCTAGAGCATATCTTTTTGAAAAAATCCAATCTTGATTTAAAAATTGTCAGTGATGGAGAATCTACCATAACCCTTGGTAAATTGTTCCAATGGTTAACTACTCTCACTGTTAAAAATGTATGCCTTATTTCCAGTCTGAATTTGTCTAGCTTCAATTTCCAGCTATTCAACCATGCTATACCTTCTTCTGCTATATTGAAAAGCCCATTAGTGATATTTGTTCCCCATGTAGATACTTAGAGACTGTGATCAAGTCGCCCTTTAGCCTTCTCTTTGTGAAGCTAAATAGATTGAGCTCCTTGAGTCTGTCACTGTAAAACATGTTTTCTAATCCTTTAATCATTCTTGTGACTCTTCTCTGAACTCTCTCCAATTTTTCAACATACTTCATCAGAATGGATTCTTTTCTCCGTCAGTCTTTACTGAGGATTAAGTGAGGGCTTAGGTCTCTGGCTCGCTGTTCATTTTTCAGGGATTTTTTAGCACATACATAGTTGCTTTTGGTGATATCATTTGATCAGCCTCTAGAATAGAATAACTTGTAAGAGGGAAGAGAAATCCTCTCTGTGGGATCTAGGAGTATCCTTCCCTGGAATTTTTTATTTTTAAATATTGGTATTTGGTGTAATTTGGTGCCTTCCAAAGGCAAAGGGGAAAAATCACTCTTCAGAAATCTTTACATTCTAATGATAACATCTACCATGGTAGGAATAGGTGAGCAATATTGGATACAGGAATAAATTCAGCATGAAACAGCAAGGAAATCCCCCACTCCCTCCCTATGCCACATGCACTAGGCCTGCTTCCTCTTCTGCCTTGTATCATATATATCTATGCAAAGTATATCATTATGAAAGCATTTTACACATTTATTTGCTCTTGTCATGCACAGGTGCAGCATTGTGGTACAAGAAGCAAGCCAGTGGCGAATCAGCCTGGTTGTGGGTGTGTGTAATGCACTAACTTATTTCTGTGCATTTTACTGTAGGATTTTGGCATTCAGTTTTCTATTATTTTGGTATTTTGTCTCTTCCTATACCATGTTCTCTTTCCTGCCCTCTACTTCTATCTCACTTGTTCCCCTTCCCCTTTTCTCTGACTGTATTCTCCCCTAGTGTCCCCCGGGTCACATCAAGGATAGCATTATAAATGTATTGTGTTTGGTAAGGCAGAGTGTTCTGATCGACTCTGGCAAGAATATAGAAAAGGGACTGCGGGAAACCTGAAAAGACCAAGACAATCTGAAATAAAAGAACAATGGAAGTTATGGGCCTAACTCACTGAGGCACTTTTATAACTTCCATGAAGCATCTGTCTGTATCTTTAGGTATATCTAAACACCTTTGTAAATCTGGCCCCAGGTCAGATAAGTCATTAAACTTGCAAACTCTTGGGCATTCTGGGGGACAGCTTTGCTCTGGCTATCGGCATTAGATCTGTTTTTGGAAAGGTGAAGGAAACCCTTCATAAGCAGCTCTTTTCAGATACGTTCTTGTGTCCTGCGTTTTCTAGCGTTAGATACTGATCACTCTTTTTGTAAGACGCTTTCATTTTTCCCACAAGGCCACTGCAAATTGTCTGAGTGACTGTCCTAGTTTCTGGCTTTCTGTGAGGAACAAAAGCACAACAACTCAATATCAACAGCATGATTTAATTTTTTTGTATGTATTGGCAGCAAAATAGCTGTCCATGTCTGCCAGCCCAAATATTACATGTACATTGTGGGTATCCAGACCAACATAGACAGTCAACCTAGCTCACAGCAGGGATCCAGAACAGCTTGTAGGGCAGCTTTTAGCAAAATAGGTGCTAAACAATGAGAACTGCTGGGACCATGAAGAGCCAGATTAAGTTTAGAAACATAGACTGAAAAATAAAATGAGGTCCACTTTCATGCTTCTCAAACCAAGCACTGTGAACCCCTAGCCAAACTGATTTTATGTCCAATGTTTTCCATGCATCTGTGGCCATGGATTTGGCCACAGAATCTACCTCCAGTCATGGAATTTGGCTGCAGAATACACTTTTTTTTTTTAAAGCGTACTGAAGCATGTGAAGACAGTTTAAATGTCAGTGTTAATTATGCTATTACGGATCACTTTCTCAGAGACATGCAGCTATTGTGCTTATCCATTGTATTCAGTGGCAGATATATTTGTGGAGAGTGGAGCATCATTGGAGTGGGAAACAAAAGTTAATTGTATCCAAAAAGTTTCAGGTCACCTCTTCCCTTATTACACAAGGAAGAAGTAAAAAGAAAATGCAAAGCTTCTGTAATCTGATGCTCTGTGTGTATTACACACTTCCCTCTGTGCCTGATCCACAGAGCATGCAGACTGTTACAGTGCCCGGCTATGGAGTTTGGCTCCTAGAGCAAGAGAATCTCATGCTATCAGCTCTGGAGGTCCCTGGTTGATGGTGGAGTCTGGTATTTTCTCTGATGCAATTTTGTTTGTTTACAAGGTATGTACAAAGTCCTGCTTCTCCAAAGTCAAAAAGAGAGTTTCTTTGCTTACAACCTGAAGCCTCTTTAGCCAGCACGAGACCCAGAAGCCCCCTCTCTAGCTTCTTCCAGGGTCATACACCATGCTGGTCTGCATTGTCTGTCTCTATGTCTTGCTTCAGTTTGTCTGTCCTGTGTCTCAGTGACAGGGTATACAAACGCCATGCTATGCTGAAAGGGGTTAAAGGCACTACTGGGCCCAGATAGCCCTGGGCCCTCCAGCACTGTAGAGCATGCTCCAGCTGAATAAGTGTTTGAAAAGGGAGCAGCCCAGCTCAGAAGGGGCAAGGCTTGGGGGGGAGAACAGACCTACCCTGATGGCTCCAGTCCTGACAAAGGAGCTAGAGAAGCCTCCCTGGGGGAACAGACTATATGCTAAGCCTGGTTGGAGCTGATGGTTTGGTTAGGAACCAGGGAGGATAACTCAGAGGGTACCTTTGGGGGCTGAGCACTGTTGCTTTTCCTAGGGCCCTGGGTCAGAGCCTGGTAGAATGGGTGGGCCCAGGATCCTCTACCACTGCCCCCGCTTGAATCACCTCACTGCATTTCTGAGACTAGATCTACACTATAAACTTACATTGGTATAATTACGTTACTCAGGGGTAAAATCTACACCCCTGAGTGACACGGTTATATGGATCTAACCCCCGATGTAGACAATGCTATGTCGATGGGAGGGCTTCTCCCATCAACACAGCCATGGCCTCTCGTGGAGGTGGATTAACTATTCAGACAAGAGAAGCTCTCCTGTTGGCATAGTAGTGTTTTCATTTTAAGTGTAGACCTGTGCTGAGTAGAAGATGAACAGGACTGTAAGACTGACCAACTGGAAGGGGGCACTAACCAGTAGGCCCCAGCCCACCAAAGAATCTATTACAATCTGTCAATTTCTGTCTGCCCTCCAACTTGTCTTACCCCCACCTTGATCAAACAATATGCAGTTGAAAACCTTTGCCCACATGGTGCTACTATCTGAGCAGACTCCATTATGCCTTGTTTTAGGTCAAAATCCTTCAATATCTCTTACAGCTATCTTAAATGAAGAGCACATTCAGACCCATCTGTTTCAACAAGGTTTTAATCCAGCCCATAACAGTACATTAAAAAATATTCCATAATTAGGATTTGTATTGGAACCAACAAAAATAAATAACCTTGTTTGTGGGGCTTGTACACCCCAGAGTCAAGTCTAACTTCCCACCCTACATTTCAGGGTAGTCTGGCCTATTGGCATGGGTCAATGTGGGTGCCATTGCATTCTGGGCTGTGTGGCCTAATGGCCAGAGTCGATAAAGCAGCCCCTTCGGCCAGGGCAGCGGGGCCTAATGGCCAGAGTCAATGAGTTGACCCTCCTCTGTGGGGTATTGTGGCCTTCTGATATAGTTGGGGAGTGGAGCACCACCTAAGGATGTGTGGCACCCAAGGTAGAGGGGCTTGGGCCAACCCTTCTCTTTTGAGCTCCAGCCCAGGGTCCTGGCAGTAGTGAGGGTGCTTGCCACCAAGTCAGTGGGGATCCTTCTAAAACACACTGACCAATTCCCCCACTGTGGCAAAGTTTGAGTCACCTGAGCTACTTCCTGCCTATTTTCCTGGTGGCGAAGTCCATAGCTTTCCCAGGTCTCTGGGATTGTTGGCTACTGCAGCTCCCAGTGATTCTGTTCCCCCTGGACCTCGTTCGGGTGGTGTGGCATATGCCTGGGTTGTGGTACTCTTGGGCTGCGTGGTCTGGGGCTCTGGCCTCTCCCAGGCCAGAGTCTGCCAGATGCATTCTCTCTCCTCAGCAGTGTGCCCCAGCTGAGCTGGGCTGCTCTCTCTTTTACTAAGGCTACATGTGGAGCATGCCAAGTAGAGCTGAGAGGGGGTGCCCTCTTCAGCCCACAGTCTGGGATTAACATCCACCAGACCAGTTCACCCTGTCACAAATCTATAAAATGCTGGACTGTTTGGATTATTTATTTAACTAATTATTTATGTTGTAAAATTCAGCAGGTAGGACACAGAAGTCAGAAATGCAGATTACCTGGAGCCTCAGATGTTATTGCTTATCATCTATGCTTTCTCTGCACACACAACTTAAAGACAATAGGGGTCTGAAGTCTTTTATCCCCTCAAATGTGTGTGTACTTTGGAATTAAATTAAAAATTCTAGGAAGGGCGAAATTAGGGATAGAGCCAGAATAACCAGTGACCAATAAATCTTGGCTTTTAATACAAGTTTAATTTAAAAGAGATGCAGGAATCATAGAATATTAGAGTTGTAAGGGACCTCAGGAGGCCATCTAGTCCAACCCCCTGCTCAAAGCAGGACTAACCTCAGCTAAATCATCCCAGCCTGGGCTTTATCAAGCCGCAGCTTAAAAACCTCTAAAGATGGAGATTCCACCACTTCTCTAGGTAACCCATTCCAGTGCTTCACCACCCTCCTACTGAAAAACTTTTTCCTAATATCCAATCTAGACCTCCCCCACTGCAACTTGAGACCATTGCTCCTTGTTCTGTTATCTACTACCATTGAGAACAGCCTAGCTCCATCCTCCCTGGAATCGCCTTTCAGGTACTTAAAGGCTGCTATCAAATCCCCCTTCATTCTTCTCTTTTGCAGACTAAACAAACCTAGTTCCCTCAGCCTCTCCTCATAAGCCTTGTGCTCCAGCTTCCTAATCATTTTTGTTGCCCTCCACTGGACTTTTTCCAACTTGTCCACATCCTTTTTGTAGTGGAGAGCCCAAAACTGGACACAACACTCAAAATGTGGCCTCACCAATGCCGAATAGAGGGGAATAATCACTTCCCTCAATCTACTGGTAATATTCCTACTAATGCAGCCCAATATGCTATTAGCTTTCTTGGCAACCAGGGCACACTGCTGACTCATATCCAGCTTCTTATCCACTGTAACCCCCAGGTCCTTTTCTGCAGAACTGCTGCCTAGCCCGTCGGTCCCCAGTCTGTAGCTGTTCATGGGATTCTTCTGTCCTTATTGGAGGACTCTGCACTTGTTCATCAGATTTCTTTTGGCCCAATCCTCCAATTTGTCTAGGTCACTCTGTATCCTATCCCTATCTTCCAGGATATTCACCACTCCCCCTAGCTTAGTGTCATCTGCAAATTTGCTGAGGGTGCAATCTACCCCATCCTCCAGATAATTAATGAGAACATTCCTATGGAAATTTTTGTGTTAAAACAGTGAAAGTTGGTGCATTTTAGAACTAAGCTCTCTGCAACTGGACAAGGGAGGAGGATCACATCACCTGCAGAACAAACTCACACTACGGAAATTTGCTACAATACTTACTACTCTGATCCTATAAAGTTAAAATAACATTAGCTGAATATTATGAAAATACAGTATGTAGTGAGATTATTTCTAAAGGTTTGATGCAAAGTCAATTGAAGCTGATCAGGCCCTAAATGAAGATCCAGTTGCCATTTATGTACTCCCAAAGTCACTCCTCCCTCATCTCATGGGTTTCTTTAGTTCTACATTCTGAGAGTGCTTTGGTCATGTAACTCTGGGAACTGGACAAGTGGAGTTGTCCCCTTTTATCCACCTGCTCTCAAACATCAAAGAAAACCCAATCATATTCAATGAACCTAGATCTTAAATGCAAAGGCCCATATTCTTCCCTGACTTAGACCTTGTATGATTCTGGAACTTCAGTGGGGCTGCAAGTGGTATAAAACAGAACAAAATTTCATCCAAAATCTGAAAGTATTGGTAGCTAGCTACCATCAGCAGTTGTCACTTACTGCTCTTGCTTCTATAAGCACTTATCTGTTAATCCAATTGTTAGAGATCTATTGCATTTACAGTGGCTGCTGGCCCACATTGTAGGTGCCCATCAAATCTTGGTAAAGTTATTAGTATAGTCTCCTTGCCGTTTTTGCTACAGGGGATCATGCATGAAAATCAAGAGACACAATAGCCCTAAGGGATCAGGAGCAACATTTATTTTTCTTTGGTGCAAGAACATTTACTCACTTCTTTTATCAGTCACCACTAACACTTGATTTCTCACTCTCTCTTCACTGCCATTCCATTTCATTTTATATTTGGTAAAATAACTAAGATCCGTAGTAAAATTTGTATTTGTCTGGACGCCCAGTGGAAAACTTTTTTCCCCAGCTGAGCTGATCTTGGGCTGCCGTACACCAAATGAAAACTCGACTCTAAAGGGCTCTGGTTTTATAAATTAATTATCACGTGGCCAATTCGTATGTTCAACAGGGTACCTACGTATTATGGAGACAGGTGAGTGAAATGTGGATTTCTCTGGAAAAGTAGTCTCATTCTTTGTGCAATTTGCCTGAGTACGTGTTTATTTATATTATAACAAAACCATAGATAGCATTCCATTTCCGTTTTTTTGCCAGAAACTAGTGGAATGTGATTTTCTTGTAAGCTGTAAATTAGCAATGCGGAGATGAACAGTTCCAAAACCAGATAAACATTCTGATCTGGACTCTGAAATAGAAAAATACAACTCAAGTTACAGAATCACAACTCACCCGCAATTGACAGGCCTGAAACTGTAGCATTAATTTAGAACATTGTTGTATATAGGGTACTGCAAGTTCTTGGCAGCAGGTTACTTTCATTATATAGTATATTATAAAAAGAAAAAGCAACAGATTAAAAATCTCTGCTTATTTAATCAGACAGACAACTAGGAAAATATAACTCTCTTTAGAAGGCATGTTAGGAGACCATGCAATCTAGATCAGTTTGTGTCACATTCAAAACCAGAAGGAAAAAAGTGTTAGCAGTCTATTCAGACTTGATTCACAACTCTAGAGTAGCTGCCTGATTCTTCCAAAATGATCAAAGGGAAATATTTAACTGTGCTGGAAACGTTAGGATTCAGAGTTAAGTTTGCATTCTCTTAGCTGACTTCACACCTCTCTGAAAGATACTGGTTTTGTCTATCTGTCGTCTCCATGTAGCACTGCATCAGTTCAGATTTGGAAGATTTTCTTTACGTAAAGAAGGCTTGAAAATTAAATGAAATCTTAAATTCTCCGGAAACTGGTGGGGCCACCACAGCAGTGCTAGTTCATTGGCTCAATTCATATTATGTTTAGGATTTTAAAAGTGTGAAGTATATATGCCTATAATCTAAATCAAAACAATCTGAAAGCTTTAATAAGAAGATATGCATTCATGGTCTATACGTACGTATTTTTTGCAGAGCCAAGGATGTTTGCATTGCTTTACATTACAAGTTTTGCCATCTATACAAGCGGACAACCTCTTCATAACCAGCTCAAAGGAGAAAATTTCTACACGAGATATATTTGTAGCATACCTGGATTGCCAGGCCCTGCAGGTCTCCCCGGAGCGAATGGATCACCAGGACCTCACGGGCGTATTGGTCTTCCAGGAAGAGATGGTAGAGATGGTAGGAAAGGAGAAAGAGGTGAAAAGGGGAATGCAGGTATTGAATATTTATGCTAAATAATGGGAAAAAACAAAACAAAAAAACCAAGAATCTCTTGGAACATATTTATTTATTTATTTTTGTTTTATTTAGCAGTGTCTTCCTGAGCATAAAATACTAGCAAATGGAAATGTAAAATAATGTTATTATATATGTAACAAAAAATTACAAATTATATCAGATTTAAACCCATAAAACAAGAACATTAAATGTCCAGGATAAAACTTTATTATTGTTATTTTGTTTAATTTTTTTCCTAGATAAAACTATATTTAGGTGGAGTTAAAGTTGAGCATATCTATCAATAATTTAAAGTTAAAACATTACAGGGATGTTATAATTATCCCAAAAACAAACATTACAAGCAAAGGTAATTCAGACTTAAGGTGAAACTTAAAAGAAATGCTAACAAGTTAAGAAAATAAATGCAGTTAGGGCACCCAAGCTACATTAGTTTCATCCTGAAAGAATGCCATGTAATAGCCATGAAATTAAGATTAGAGGATTATAGTTTTGTAGTTCTGGATTATATTAAATTTATTTTTAAAGACACATTAGATTTTCTTTTTTTTTTCCCTCATGGTGTCAAGTTTGTTTAGGTGCCGTAACTGACCATTTCCAGACTGTAACATGTTTACTTTTTTTGGGTCTACTCACTTGTATGAAGTTACTCATTTGGTTAACTGTTTATAAGATCAGGGCCTAAATGAACACATAACAAAATAAGTAATAGTGGCAAACAGTGTGTGGGAGATAGGAGGAAAGGAGAATGTGTGTTTAAAAATAAGGTTTCACAGTTGCAAATAGTAGGTTATTATGTGTAATTCTTGTTCCTCAAAATGTGTACACCCTTTTAAAAACTTCCCAACCCTGTTTGTATCTAAAACTTCCCTACTCAGCCAAAGGCCATGGTCAACATTTCTGTATATATTTTTTCTTATTACTGAGTTACTCCCCACCCTGTCCCACCATTTCCCATTTGCCTGTTGCTTTAAGTCACTTTTTAACATTTTTAAAAAAAAATTTAATATAAAATATCACCACATTTGTCTGGGTATTGCTTTTTATTTGTTACATAAGGTCATCCTTTGTTCTGGAGACATCCATCTTGAGATTTTTATTAAAAAAATGGAACATTATAAAATTTACATCGCACACATTCAATGGATTAAAAATTGGCTAACAGGTAGGTTTCAAAAGGTAATTGTAAATGGGGACTCGTCATTGAACAGGTGTGTTTCTAATGGGGTCCTGAAGGGATCGGTTTTTGACCTTATGCTATTTAATATTTTTATCAATGACCTGGAAGGAAACATAAAATCATCACTGATAAAGTTTGTAATGACACAAAAATTGCGGGAGTGATAAATAAAGAAGAAGACAGGTCACTGATACAGAATGATCTGGATTCATTAGTAAGCTGGATGCATGCAAACAGTATGTGTTTAATATGGCTAAATGTAAAGGTATTCATCTAGTAACAAAGAATGTAGACCATACTTATAGGATGAGGGCCTCTATCCTGGGGAACAGTGACTCTGAAAAAGATTTGGGGGATCATGGTGGATAATCAGTTGAACATGAACTCTCAGTGTGGTGTTGTGGCCAAAAGAGCTAATGTGATCCTGGGATGCATAAATAGGAGAAACTGGAGTAGGAGTAGAGAGGTTATTTTACTTCTATATTTGGCACTGGTGTGACTGCTGTTGGAATACTGTGTCCAGCTCCATTGCCCACAATTCAAGAAGGATGCTGATAAATTGGAGAGGGTTCAGAGAAGAGCTACCAGAAGGATTAAAGGATTAGAAAACATGCTTTATAGCGATAGATTTGAGAACGCAATCTATTTAGTTTAAGAGAAGGTTAAGGGATGACTTGATTATAGTCTCTAAGTATCTACATGGGAAACAAATATTTGATAATGGATTCTTCAATCTAGCAGAAAAAGGTATAACATGATTCTATGTCTAGAAGTTGAAACTAGACAAATTCAGACTGGAAGTAAGGCGTACATTTTTAATGGTGAGAGTAATTAACCATTGGTACAATTTACCAAAGGTTGTGGTGAATTCTCCATCACTGACACTTTTTAAATGAAAATTGGATGTTTATCTAAAAAATATGCTCTAGGAATTACTTTGGGGAAGTTTTATGGCCTGTGCTATACTGGAGGTCAACTAGATGATTGCAGTGGTCCTTCTGGCTTTGGAATAAATATGTCCTTGAAAACATACTTAACTGTTATAATATATGTATAGTATCATATAGACATAAGAAAATTACAGTTTAACAGATCAAGTGCTGTTGAGAGATATGGTTTAATACCTGGTTTTCAAATGTCTGTGCTGTACAGTAACTAGAAGTTTTAAAGAGTTTCCAGTCTAAAAAATATAAGTTATTTCCTGTCAATAGTGACATAACTTACTAATAGAATTTTAAAGTTATTATGGCTACATCCTGTCATTGTTCTGCACACAAGAATAACGGGGGTTTAAACTTTAAATATATAAATGCCAGAATAAGTTCTTTAGTATTAATATGACATTTCACCAGTTTGACATTTGATGAATTTAATGCATTTTCAGTGCACACGTACAAAAAATATAGACATGTTTTTAAAATCCCAAATTCCATTCTAACTGTGAGTGTTTTTGAAAATCTGGCAAGGATTACCCCAAACCAATTTCATTATGTATTTGATTTTGTTCAAGCATATCCAGTAGCTCATGCAGTCATTTGGTTTGCCACCTACAAAAAGCTTGTGTATGTAATAATTAACTAATATAATTGTTTTTCAAGGTTTAAGAGGCAAGACTGGACCTTTAGGAACAACTGGAGAGAAAGGAGACCAGGGACAGTCTGGTAAAAAAGGACCTACAGGATTGGTTGGTGCCAAAGGTGAAGTGGGCCCAGTTGGACCACCTGGACCTAAGGGAGATAAAGGAGACCGAGGAGAACCAGGTGTACCAGGGGTATGTAAGTGTGGAAGCATAGTGCTGAAATCTGCTTTTTCTGTCGGCATCACCACGAGCTACCCAGAGGAAAGATTACCAATCGTATTCAATAAAGTCCTTTTCAATGAGGGTGAGCATTACAATCCTTCGACAGGGAAGTTTATATGTGCAATTCCAGGGATCTATTACTTCTCTTATGATATCACCTTAGCAAATAAGCATCTTGCAATTGGGTTGGTTCATAATGGGAAATACAGAATAAAGACATTTGACGCTAACACAGGAAACCATGACGTAGCTTCTGGGTCCACAGTGATCTATCTTCAGCCAGAAGATGAAGTGTGGCTTGAGATCTTCTACAATGACCAAAATGGTCTCTTTGCAGATCCCACATGGGCAGACAGCTTGTTTTCTGGATTTCTCCTATATGTCGATACAGATTATCTTGATGCCTTAAGTGACGATGATGAACTGTGATGAGTGAGGTGTCCAAACATCTCCAAACAAACTAGACAATCTGACATAGGATTTGGTTTGGAGTGTATAGGAAAAAAAACAATAATGATATTTGATATTGATGATAATAATGATATTTTTGTTTTCATGGGACCATAAATCAAATGCAGAAGAATGTTTCCAGCATCTATGCAGGACAGTTTACCAAAGAGCAGGGATAACAAAATGAATAATATACTAATGAATAACTGTTTCACTCCAGATCTGAATCCTCTTAAAGGTTATGTTTATAATAATATTTAAACAAATTTAAGGTACTGTACATCAAATTTTATATAAAATATATTGAGTTGTAAAATGACTGGTAGAATGATATTGACTTATTAAATCTTTGAATATTTGTATTTGTTATTAAAGGAAAATTGAATGCCTGACACCACCTGGGTCATTCTAGGGAGGTAAATATATAAAAGATACAGGTGATAAGAAATTTAGAAAGTGGAATGGAATAATACAGTAATGGCCATTTCAGGGTACCGAACCCTGAAAAGGCCATTACTTTACTTCAGTCAGATACCAGCTCTAACAAAAGACACATAGGTCCAGATGACTTCTGAATGGAGCCATACAGATTTACACCATCTGAGAATCTGGCTCAATTACATTAATTAAAAGGAGACCAGAACCAATGGTCTGTATACAATAAATGGATTAAAAACTGACTAACTTAGAGAACTTAAAAAGTAACTAAATGTGGGTGTTCCTAGTGCAGTCCTACAGGGATCTGTTCTGTCCGAATGTTTTTCAATCTCTTTTTCAGTGATCTAGAAGAAGATATAAAATCACTGCTGGCAAAGTTTGCAGATGACACAAAAATCATCAGAGTAAAAGTAATGATAAGGATAGGACAATTCTACAGAGCAATTTGGATCCAATGATAAGTTGGGCTCATCTGAACAATATCCATTTTAATACAGCCAAATTTAATGTTATAATTCTAAAGGCGGGGGAGGGGGGAGGAATAGGCCACACTTACAGGATAGGGAATTGCCTTGTGGAAAGCACTGACTCTGAAAAAGATTTTTGGGCCATGTTGGATAATCTACGGAATTTAAGCTCCCAATGCAATGCTGTGGCTAAGAGGGCTAATGTGATCTTGGGATATGTGAGCAGGGGAATATCAAATAGGAGTAGGAAGATTGTAGTACCTCTGCATGCTGATGAAACCATTACTTGAATACTATGTCCAGTTCTGGGGGCAAAACTTCAAAAAGATACTGGAAAGGGCTCAGAATGAGATACAAGAATGATTTAAGTTTTGGAAAATCTGCATTAAAGTGAAAGATTTAAGAAAGTCAACCTGTTTAGCTTATCAAAGAGAAACTTATGAGGTGACTTCACCAGTCTTTATCTACCTACATGGGGAGAAAATTTCTGGTAGTAGAGGGCATTTTATTCCAGCAGACAAAGGCATGACGAGATCTATTGGCTGAAAGCTGAAGCTTGATAAATTCAGACTGCAAGAAAGGCAGAAGTTTAAACAGTGAGAGTAATTAATGATTGGGCCAACTTACCTAGGGATGTGCGGGTTCTCCATCTCTAGAAATCTTTAAAATATGACTGAATGTTTTTCTAAAAGATATACTCTAGCTCAGCTAGAAGTCATGGTCTCAATGCAGGAATTATTGGGCAAAGTCGTCTGACCTGCATTATGCATGAGGTCAGATTAGATGATCAAAATGGTCCTCTAGCCTTAATATATCCTAGCTCCATTGAGGTCAATGGCAAAACTCCCATTAACTTCATTGGCAATAGGCTCTGACTCAAAGCCCTTTCAATTAATATTGTAGTTTCTTTAAATCTTCCTCTTGGCAATTATATGGAGACATACAGTAATAAACTATAGTAACGGTTTATTTGCAAGCAGCAATACATGCTCATGTGAAGAGCAGATCAAAAATTCTCTCTCTCTTTTTTAAAAATAGAATTGGGTTTTCAACTAAAAATTTTTCAAGGAAAGTGTCTGCTTTTGGT
This sequence comes from Mesoclemmys tuberculata, assembly GCA_007922155.1. NCBI lineage: Eukaryota > Metazoa > Chordata > Testudines > Chelidae > Mesoclemmys > Mesoclemmys tuberculata. Next base: position 64,579,389 of record ML675624.1, on the reverse strand, counting down.
TTTTGGACAAAAATTATTTGGTTTTTTGAAACTTGTTTTTTCAATGAGAAGTTGAAATTCCATGGAAAAATACTCATTTTCTGACCAGCTCTTCTTACATCTTTAGGAACCAACAATTAAACTGAGTTTTTTTAATAATAAATATTCAGTTGAAGAGATCTTGACAGAATCATGATAGCAACTCTATAGTTAAGGTTCAGTGATGTCTCTTTTATTTTAAGTCCCTGCATTCAGCTACTTTTAATTTTTCAACAAATTCTTTTGGGCTGAAACTTTTCACTCTTTGCCTTAGCCCTGAGATAATTTTTAACAGAAAATATTAAGAAAATTTTGAATTTTCTGAAGGTGACAAGAAACTAGGGCTTCAGTTATTCTGTAAAAAATTCAGTGGGACTTTTACAACTACATATCCCAAAAGGAGCTGTGTTTTAATTCAATAATACATGCTTTCCCTTATTTGAAAAAATATGGATCTGAATGTAACTTTCTTTACTGATTTCAGCATATACAAAAGTATGATGTTCTGAGTAATCATAGATTCAGCTATGAGTATCCATAGATTCAAATACTTTTTATGTGAACTTTCTCTTAGCCTTAAACAACTCTATATGACTATGTAAGGATGACAAGACCTTTCTAGCTATCACACAGTAAAGGTATATATACCTGCTAAAGTTTAGACTTGTTATCCAGGTTGAGTTTTCCTAAAGCATCCTTTTTCTGTAGAGAAACCTTTTCAACTTTTCAGTTTGACCTGCACAATGGTATGTGACATTTTAAGTATGGTTTATATCTGACACACTTTTATCTGAGTTTTAGTGGATCCTGGATGAATTATGATAAATCAGGGAAGTCTTGGTCTGTTGCAACAGGAACATCATTGGCTGAATACTTGAAAAAAGATTAGATCTCTTGATATGAGCGTACCTGCTATTATCTAATTTTTTTCAAAAGGTGTGGGCCTGAATTGGAAATCTTTATTAAAAAAAAACGAAATAGGATAAATGAATGGGATAGGTAGAGCAAGAATACAGAAGATTCAGAACCAGGGCTTTAATGTGAACTGTTTGGTGCTACAATAAAATATTGCGGTTGAAAGAAAGATAAACAAAACTATATGATACCTGGAAGATGAAAGGATGGTTACTAGTAGACACTTCTCAGTTTCCACATAGCTCAGCATGGATTATGGGTCACATAAGGCCATTTTCACACAAAGAAAGAGAAGAGTTGGAATGGTTTCAGGGTCCTCATCTTGAATACTTGATAATCATCAAACAGCAGTTTGGGTAAGAAAGCACAGTAAAACACTTTGAGAGTCTTAAAGTTTCTCATCTGTAATGCTCTGCTCACTGATCAGACTTGTCTCAATATGTAGCTCATTCCTGGATTGTTCTGATCCCCAAGAATGGTATGGTCCCTTTGAAGTGATTCTGTAGCCCACTGTGGTGCCAGTGGGCCAGGTTTCATTAAGCTCTTTGGTTTGATGGCAGGACTTCTGAATATGCAGTGCCTCCTCCTAGTAGTCAGGTGAATAAATACATGCATAAACCTATTGCCTCTGGGATATTAACAAGGGAATCTAGGATCAATTGATCAGAAGAGGAAACAAATAACTTAATGGGGGAAAGTACAGGGCTAAATTAAACTGAGAAAGGAGCAAGTGGAGAGAGGGGGTCCAGGATCTGTTGCTGTCTGCAACTCACCAGGCTGAGGGCCCAGAAGTAGGAACAAGGTCAGGGACACCACTCCTACTGGTAGCTGGGCCAGAACTTGGGGAAAGGCAGAACCGAGAGTGGTTCCCTGGCCAAAGGAGCAACACAGGCCCCCATTACCTCCAGAGGAACAGCAGTGACCTCAAAGGCCTAGAGGCCCACTCTGATCCCCACCCCTTTGCCTATTCTTAAACTTTTCATTTCCATGTTGGTTGTTTTTTGGAAGGAAGGGGGCCTCAGTTTCAGATTTAGTCCCAGTTCCTCCAAATCCTCTGGGTGGCTCTGCCATCACTGGGGAGATAGAGTTCCTACAGTGTCAGAAAAACCCCTTCCATCGCTGTAGACTGCATCTACACTATCTGGTTATCGCAGCATAGCTATGGCACCATAGCCATGTTGCTGTAGCACCCTATAGTGTAGACACAGCTAGAAATGCCAACAGGATTGGGCCTGTAACCGCACAGAAATCATAATTCAATGGGAGCAGGATTGGGGCCAAACTTATATGCAACAAAAAACATTAATAACTTTGCTTAATTTCAATTTACTTTCTCCAAAAATGGCCAGTACAAGATTTTACAAAAGATTTAACTGTTTGGAAAGTTTGTAGGCACAGTAACAAACCAATTTTGAGCTATTGGGAAAAGTTAGGCAAACAGCAAAACTTCAAATCAGAGAAACATTTTACTGACCAATAACTCAAATTTGGTTTGCATGCTTGGTTTTCTTCAAATTCTGCAGAACTATTCTCTTTTGCCATCAAATTTGGTATTTTTCATGTAAAACTGGTTTTCCAAGGCAAAGTTATGTGGCGGGGAAGACGACTAAAACTGGGCTTTATAATGAAAGTTGATTGCAACCCTAACTGTTAGAGAGACTACTGCCTGTCTATAATCACCATATAGTAAATGAAATGTAGAACAGATTAATGTTCTACCTATACCTACGATGAAAGTGCTGCCATAGGAACAAGCAAACTGAAATGCTAATGCTTACCTCTATTTAATTTTAAACTTGGATTTTAATTTTTAATTTTAATAGCTTCCTTAAATTTTCCTAGTTGGATTATGTATTTATTTGATGGGCTTAATATTGTTGAATCTGAAAACAAATAATTCTTTTGAATTGTTCCCATAGGCCTTGTTTTTCACTGTGTGTATGTACAACATAAACTATGCATCCCTGATCTTGGTTGGGATGTCTAGGTATTGCCTAACGCTAATTAGTATTGCAGATATTTGTATGGTAAAAACACAAACTGGGAAAAAAGTGATTTTTAAAACAAACAACCTTTCAGACATTCTTTATTTAATATGAAGTAACAAAAAAGGGCACAATCCTGACAATATAAACCCAGAAGTTTGATGGTTTATATCCCTTCCAAACCTCATGTATATACACATACACAACCCCAACTATTTTCCTTTGCTGGACACTTTTAACATATACAAATTTAAAAGAATTCATTAAAGTAATTTTCAAATAGGTAAGAGTAAGTTAATTTGCATAGGTAAATGCATTTTCTTCACTGTTTCAGTACCTATTAGTCAAAACCATATGGCTTGCATTGCTACTACAGTAGCTTTCCAGCAGCAATATATAAGGCTATTCCTAAACAATTTTACATGATGCTTTAACATTCCCCAGTATAGTTGGAAAAAGTTGATAGTGAATATGTAGTGGAAAAGATTACATGCATTCTTCAAATGGTTTTAAAACTATCTAAAGCACTTAGATGGGTATCAGTATAAAACCCTAAATTACAGAGTATAAAATCTGGAAGAGAACCAATGTGCCATTTCTTTTATTGTGTATGTTTTAATAGGTGGTATGACTTATTTGTATTTATATTCCATAAGTCATATGCTGAGTTTGGTTAATTAATATAACATACGTAGGGCTATATATACTCACACATTTAATTTAGCAGTTGGTATATATTTTATATGCAACATAATGGTATTGATGTTTGACTAGGCAATTTGTTTGAATTGATAAGTGGTGACTTCAATTTAATGTGGAAGTATCCAGTTCACTTTTACAAATCTGTTTCAGATGTATCTAGTTCAATAAGTAATATATGTGAATTGGTAGATTATAAATGTGGTTGAGAAAGCAATATATCAAAATCAGTGTGCATCTAGGAGTAATACTCATTTCAGTTGAGCTACTTAAAATAAGATTTCAGGCTGTAGATGTGTCAGTATTTTTTAATTTTAAGAGAAATTATTTTTCCTATGTAACCCTTTTGCTATTTGGAATCAGCAGCAACAAAGTCCAGGTTCAACATCTAGGGGTTCTTTCAACAATACAACACAAATCTGGTTTGAGGCCCCACCCAGTCACTGGGAAATTATTCGCCACCCCCCTAAGAACCTTCAAAAACTGATACTTCCCCTCCCTCTTGCAAGCACAGAGTGAGTGTAGAAAAAAAATTAATAAAAGGAGGGAAGTAACTCAGTATTAATTTTGGAAAACAGCACGAGCAGGATTCATAAACATAAAACCAGCAGCAAAACCCCACCCCACCCCAGAGTACGTTGGGCAGTGTCCTTTGCCTCTCCTTTCTTTCTCCCCCACATCCCACTCACAGTAGTTGTCCTTGGTTGGTGATGACCAAGAATTCAGGGGTGCATCTGAGCAAATTCATCCCCCACCATGGCTATGGAGGAAGAAGGTACTCTACTTGCCCCACCGGCCATCACACCATCTGTGCTCTGTCAGCCACCATACCAGCCGCTCTGCTGCACATCATCACCTTCTGCTACCATCTGCTTCTCCATTATGAGCTCTGCAGGTCAGTCTCCTGAGGTTCCACCCAGCTCTCTGATTATCAGTGCTCAGTGATTTCAGCTCTTAGCAATTGGTGGGTGGACCTCAGTGTTGAAGCTGAGCAGCAGCACTGTCCTACAGTAGGTGATTTCAGCTTTGGCAAGCACTTAACAAAAGATTCCAAATAGAATCTTAATAAGCTCTATCTTTGAACAGGCCTGGGGTACTTAAAGCAGACCCAACCTTTTCAGACAGGAATACTTGTCCCTACTCCCTATCAACCTTCACAGGGCTCTGGGATCTGAGCCCCTTGCTTAGCCAGTTCTGTTCAGATGATAGTGACCCTTCAATCAGAACAGGCCTTTAAAGCTTACTTTACAAGCCATAGAAGTTCCCCTTCAACATCATGGAAAGAGGTTTATGATACTTTCTGATCCCCAGTCTGAGAGAGGTCTAAGACCCATACTGGACCTTTGGAAATGCAACAGTTAATCAAATACATGAGGGTTTGAAGGGTTTCCCTTTCATTGATTCTTCCTTCCCTGGATCACAATGACTGATTTGCTGCCCTTGAGATTTGGGGCACATACTTCCATGTGGTAGTGTTGCCAAGTCACAGGAAGTTCATAGGCCACCACCATCAGTACACAGTACTTCCTTTTGACCTATAGGCCCAATGTATACTTACAAAATGCCTGGCCATTGTGGTGGCCTTTTTGAAGAGTAAGAGAGTTCATGTCTTCTCTTATCTGGATTATTGGCTGCTGTTAGGGAGATCTGAGCATCAGGTTCTTTAATGTGTCCAGTTTATGGTCAGTCTCTTCAATCATCTGGGACTTAGTTTAAAAAAGGAAATCAACTTTGGTTCGTCCACAGAGAATTGAGTTCATTGGGGTCCTACTCAGTTATACAAACTGCTTACTGTGTGAGCAAAGGACAGCAGAACTGTGCTCACCCTGTTCTGAATGAAGGGTCACTCTCATCTGAACAGAAGTTAGCGACTAAGCAAGGGGCTTGGATGCCAGAGCCCTGCAAAGGTTGATAGGAGCTACAGATAGGTGTTCCTGCCTGGAAGCGTGGGCTAGGCCTAAAAGCCCCAGGCAGGGTTTAATCTCTCCTTCCCATTGCTCAAAGATAGAACTAATTAAGATTCCTTTAGGAATCTTTCGTTAAGTGCTTGCTATAACTGAAATCATCTACTGTGGGACACTGCTCCTGCCCAGCTTTCCCACTGACGTTCTTCCATGCTCACCTCAGAAATATTTATTGATTAGCTCTCTAATCATAGGGATGTACGAAAAATGTTTTCTGTAAATCACAGCTGCTGAGAGATCATAACTTTCTTTTTCAGTATGCCATTTCAGTATGCTGCACATTTTCAAGGAATGGGGGCGTAGCTGTCTCCTGAGTACAGCAAATAGATGAAAAATGCGCTTTCTGAAAACTTTAATGCATGAGAAAAAGGAAATGGTGTTTGGGAGCCATTACAGATTCTGGTTTAAAGCTTTATTCTTGAATTACTGTTGTTTTATGATGATACTGTGGCATAGGAGAACTAAATTGAAGTCTGAAAGGTAGTTCTTAATGCCAGGATATTTTTCCTTAAGAACTATTTTTAATCCTTTGGGTCTTTTGGGGCAGTGAAGGTATGGATTGATGTTGCCTGAATAGAATGTTCTCATTCACTTTGAGTTCATAAATTTTTAGATCTTTGCCACAGCCCAGACATACAGTCGGAGACTACATATTTGAAAACAGTAGGGCTTGACTTGGAGGAGAATGTAGGTGAATGTGCATGCTCAAACTTTTCTCGCCTCTGCCATTTGAAAAAAATAATTGCAACCCCAGTTAAAATAAATTCTGAGAGAAAGTAGGAGCATATAATCTTTTTTTCATTCAATCTAAGGACTAAGAAGATAGGAGTCCCAAATCTTGATTTATATCACTTATTATCCTTTTTTTTGTCCACAATTTGGCCCTAATCCTGCAAAGATATACACAAGTAGGCTTACTAACAATTTAAAAAATCTGAGGTTTTCCTGCGTTTATTTAGCAGGTCATAAAAGATTTTCTGACTCTGTCCCTTTAAAAACTCAGTGACCTTCCTTAGCAACCTTGTTGCTATAATGGTTATTTTCATTATGCCACACTGTTGACTGCAACTTTAGAAGTACTTCCTAGAAAACCAGGTATGATTCAATTCCCTTTTGGATCTTTTTAAAATCCCCCCATTCTCCATTTTTCATTAAAGAAGGGGATTTAAGAAACAGAAATCCTCAAAGTGACTTTTATAAAGGATTCTCAAGGTAATTAAGTGCAGTTAGTGATTCTCCAGTGTGCTTCTACCTTCAGCTTTAAATTGTTTACAGACAGACAACCCAATGCTACTGAACAGCTTTAAATCTCTTGTGTTCTGGTAGAGATAAAGGCATTCGGTTATGCATTATAATTTTTTTTCTTTAAATTTCTGCTATGGCATTTAATTCCTGAAGAAATATTAGAAAACAGTTCTGGTAAGGACCTTTTATATAAGATATTCCCCAGTCACTTGCACCTACAGACAGAACTATTTGAATTTAGTTTTCTTAAGTGATATTTATATGCTATATATTAAAATGCTATTACTTTTCAATGTAATATTAGTAGGTCTTGAAATATTATATGATGAGAGTGGTGCAAAACAAAGATGTTGCAGTTTTTAATTATACCATTATGCTACTACAGAGGGAATTCATCTCTAATCTGGTGTTGAGGTTTATGCAGAGATGGAGTGGGGTACAGTTTGCAATCATCTAGCATTTGGGTTTAAAAATGCCTTAAACAGATTTAGCTGAAATTGATTCCTTGTTTGACATAAGCTAAAACTGATATTAGGAGTTCTTAAACCAAAATAGTAGTTATAAGGAGGTTGCACCTGTTTAGCTAAATCATTTTCTAAACAGTTTGAGTTAAATCACTATAACTTCATTGTGTAGATAAAGCCCTAGCCACATCTGTAAATTTCAGATTTGGCAAGAGTGAAATACGAAGTGAACCCATCTGAGAGAAAAAAGGGATCCCAGTCTTGCAACAGACTCTACATGGACCAACAATGGGCAATTTGTATTTGATTTACAATAGGCAACTTGCATGCAATTTATATATGTCAACTTGATTCACTCATAGGGAATTATTAAATAAACTTGCAGATATATTTTGAAGATCATGTGAATTGGCTACAAATAGCAGGAAATTATTTCAAAATAGCAAAACTGTTTTTGAAATATTAAATACTTTAACATATCACTTTAAGTTAATATGGTTCACACAGGTGCAAAGGTGTGCGTATGTGGGGTCTGTTGCATGGCCAGCGTATAAACATAAAATGTGTATATCTGATTATAACTAATAACTGTATTACTTATGACAGCCAGGAGTTGATTGCTGCAAACATGAATTTCAGTGAAGAATCACAGATGACGGCTATGGAGGTTAGTCTATTAAGGCAAAGATGGATTATGGGGCTTTTTTTCCTCTAAAAATTATGATAGGGTTTTGTTCGTATCACATTTTTGCCAGTTACCCAATTGTAATATAAGGATTTCTTAACATAGAAGTTCATTGTCCCTTAGGGTACATGCAAGTGACTTTTATTCTAATTGACAGGGATTATACATAGCTATTAAGTGGAGAAAAAATTATGTGCAAATAATAAACATACACAGACAATCTGCTCTAAACTTTTTAATGTATGTCAGTTTTTAATTTTGTTGCTAAATCGAGCATAAAACACCTATGCTTTTTATATCATTAATTATTGTAGTGCCTGCTATGCACCAAATGTTTTCAAACACTGAAACGGGACAGTCCTGGCTCTGAGGAGCTCACGGTCTAAGAGCAAACAAGTACCATAGACAGGTTAAGGGAAACAGAACTGGAACAGCAACATGCACATTATATACAAGTCAACTTGATTATTATAGGAAATATTAAATGCATGTGCATATACATTTTGATCATGTTAGTGAATTTCAATACCAGGAAATCGTTTTCAAAACTGAAAAACGGTTTGGAAGCGTTAAATGACTATTTTGTGATGTAATTTTGGGAGGTAACACTGCACGGCAATAGAGGAGCGTTGCAGAAGGTAAGGTGGTTAGCACGTGTGAATAAACCGCGCACCACGGCTATCTGCGAGAGCAGAGGAGCGCACCGTGTCAGTAAAATCTGAGAGCAAACGTACAGCTAAATAAAAGCTTGAGGTCAGACCGACCACCAGAGCTATTAAACAGATGAAGCCCAGCCCCACTGGGACCCCGATCCGGCAGGCACTTCTGGCCATGCTCACTCAGGGCCACTGAGGCCCATGAAACAGGGCTGGCAGGCCCAGGGCCCACAAGGGGCCCAAAGCGAACGGGCCTCGTGGCGCCTTGTCTGGTGAACCGCTATAACGCTTCCTCTCCGGGGCAGGGGCCGGGGCCGGCGGCGGGAGGCGAGGGCCTCGCCGAGGCGGAAAAGCTGAGGCGGGCGCTGAGCGCTCGGAGGCGGAGAGGAAAGCAGCCGGTGAGTCCATGGCTAGGCCGGTTCTCGGGGCGGTTAACGGGCAGGCGTAGCGCGGCGCTGCCGTTGCCGGGCAGCCTGAGCTGGGCCCTCGGGACCTAGCACGAGCGCTGTCGGAGGACTGCCTTCGGGGCACGAGGCAGGGCCTCAGGCTGAGGAAGAGCCCATCAGAACGACCGCGCATGCGCGCGAGGGGAGGCGCTGCCCTGCTGCGGGGGCGGGGCGGCTCGCGAGGCTCGGGCGGGTAAAACACGGCCGGCGGCGAGGGGACCGTTAGGGATGCTGCGCCTGCGCAGCGCATATGGGGGGGGGGCGTGGACTGAAGCCGGGTTACAGGCGGAGGGGTTTCCCTCTCCGAGCTGTGCTGCGGCTCTAACGTGCGGTTCCCCTCCCCCTCCTCTTCCCTAGCTGCTGGAGGCTGCCGGTGCCGCTGTGCTGCTGGCGGAGGCGACGAGCCAGGTCGGGATGGCGGCGCCTGCTGCCACGGCCCGGGCCCCGCGCAGTAAGTGTGTTCGCCCGCGGCCCACGTCCCCTGCGGGCGGGCGGGCGGGAGGGCCCTGTCGGGGACCGCCCCCGAGCTGAGGTTACGCCGCCGCCAGGCCCGCTCTCCCCGCCAGGGATGTTTCAGCGGGGTCACGGCACAGCCGCTGTCCGCCCGGGTCGCTCCCCCCAGCTCGAAACACGTCGGGTCTGCGGCTCCCCACGGCTGCCGTGCCCGGGCCACTGCAGGTTTGGCAAGCCGTGTGCGCCGCAGGCAGCACGTCCCCCTTCAGCGATACTCGTCGCGCTGGTGGCGGCCTCTGCTGCCCAGGGCTGCGGAGGGCAGAGCAGCCCCAGGACCCCTCTCCTTACCGCCCAGGATTGGTAGTAGAGTGCATCGGCTTGCTACTCCCAGGTTTTCTTCTCCCTCCTCCACTCCCCACCGCCAGACACCTATCTGTCTTATGGGAAATAGCTTGTGGCAATAATTAGGTTAATACAGGTGTTATTTGTTTTGTTGTTTGTTTTAGAGTATTGATGCCCTCTTCTACTCAGGGCACTGACACCTGGTACTGCGTATGACTCTGTCTCCAGGCTTTAAACCTTGTGCTCGCTGCAAATTTTTCTTAAAAAAAAATCTATGCTGGTGAGCAACCTGCATTCCACCTGCCTAAACTGCCTCTGAGAGGATCATGTTAAGAGATTGCTGCCAGATTTGCAGAGACTTCAAAATCCAGACAGACAAAACAAAAGGGAGACTGTGCTGTATTCTCATGTAGACTCCCCTGTGTCCACTTTCTGACCTTGAAAGGTCTTCTAGTCCAATCTCCTGCACTCAAGGTAGGACGATGCATTATCTAGACTATACCTGGCAGATATCTATCCAATCAGTTCTTAAAAATCCCTAATTTTGAGATTCCACACCCTCCCTAAGCAATTTATTCCAGTTCCTAACTACCCTGATAGGAAGTTTTTCCCAAACATAGAAGATTAGGGTTGACAAGGACCTCAGAAGGTCATCCAGTCCAACTCCTTACTCAAAGCAGGACCAACGCCAGCTAAACCATTCCAGCCAGGACTTTGTCAAACTGAACCTTAAAAACTTCTAAGGATGAAGATTCCCCCATCTCCCTAGGTAACCCATTCCAGTGCTTCACCACCCTCCTAGTGAGAAAGCTTTTCCTAATATCCAACCTAGACTTCCCCCTCTGCAACTTGAGACAATTGCTCCTAGTTCTGTCATCAGCTACCACTGAGAACACCTTAGCTCCATCCTCCCTGAAATGCCCCCCCCCCTCCTTTCAGGTAGCTAAAGGCTGCTATCAAATCTTCCCTTCTGCAGACTAAACAAGCCTAGTTCCCTCATAAGTCATGTGCTCCAGCCCCCTAATCACTTTTGTTGCCCTGTGATGGACTCTCTGCAATTTGTCCACATCCTTTTTGTAGTGGGGGGCCCAAAACTGAATGCAGTCCTCCAAATGTGACCTCACCAATGCCTAATAGAGAGGAATAATCACTTCCCTCAATTTGCTGGCAGTGCTCCTACTAATGCAGCCCAATATGCCATTAGCCTTCTTGACAATAAGAAGACGCTATTGACTCATATTCAGCTTCTAACCCCCTGGTCCTTTTCTGCAGAACTGTTGCCTACTGGTCGGTCCCCAGTCTGTAGTAGTACATAGGATTCTTCTGTCCTAAATGCAGCACGCTGCACTTATCCTTGTTAAACCTCATCAGATTTTTTTGGGCCTAGTCCTCTAATTCATCTGTGTCACTCTGCATCCATCCCTACCCGCCATGGTATCTACCGTTTTCCCCCCCACCTTAGTGTCCTCTGCAAAATTGTTTAAGGTGCAATCCACCCTATCCTCCAGATCAGTAATGAAGATGTTGAACAAAACTGGCCCCAGCACCAACCCCTGGGGCACTCTGCTTGTCACCAGCTACCTACTAGACATGGAGCTATGGATCACTACCTGTTGAGCCTGGTGATCTAGCCAGCTTTCTATCCACCTAATAGTCCATTCATCCAACCCATACTTCTTTAATTTGGTAAGAAGAATACTGTGGGAGACCGTATCAAAAGCTTTTCTAAGGTCAAGATATGTCACATCCACCACTTGCCCCACATCCACAGAGCCAGTCATCTCATCATAGAAGGGAATCAGGTTGGTCAGACATGACTTGCTATTGGTGAATCCATGCTGACTGTTCCTGGTCACCTTCCTAATGTCCAACCTAAACCACCCTTTCTGCAATTTTAGCCCATTGCTTCTTGTCCTAACATCAGAAGTTAAAAAGAAACAATTTTCTGCCTTCTTGTAACAACCATTTATGTACTTGAAAACTCTTATCATGTCTCCCCTTCAGTCTTCTCTTCTCTAGACTAAACAAACCCAGTTTTTTCAATCTTTCCTCATAGCTCATGTTTTCTAAATATTTAATCTTTATTTTTTGCTCTTCTCTAGATTCTCTTCAGTTCGTCTATGTCTTTATTGAAATGTGGTGCCAAGAACTGGGCACAATACTCCAGTTGAGGCCTAGTCAGCACGTAGTAGAGCAGAAGAATTACTTCTCATGTCTTGCTTACAATGCTCCTTCTAATGCATCCCAGAATTATGTTTGCTTTTTTTGCAGCAGCGTTACACTATTGACTCATATTTAGCCTGTGATCCACTATGACCCTCAGATTGCTTTTAACAGTACTTCTTCCTAGGCAGTCATTTCTCATTTTGTATGTGTGTACTGATTGTTCCTTCCTAAGTTGAGTACTTTGGATTTGTCCTTCTTGAATTTCATCTTGTTTACTTTAGACCATTTCTCCCATTTGTCCAGATAATTTTGAATTTTAATCCTATCCTCCAAAGCATTTGCAACCCCTTCCAGCTTGGTCTCATCCGTAAACTTTATAAGTGTATTCTTTGTGCCTTTATCTAAATCACTGATGAAGATATTGAACAGCACGGGACCTAGAACTGTTCCATGCAGGACCCCACTCAATATGCCCTTCCAACTTCACTGTGAACCACTGATAACTGATCTCTTGGAACTCTTTTCCAACCAGTTATGCACCCACATTATAGTAGGCTGTTTTTCCTTAGTTTGTTGAGAAGGTCATGCAAGACAGTATCAAAAGCCATACTAAAGTCAAGGTATACCACATCTGCTGCTTCCTCCCCATCCACAAGGCTTGTTACCCTGTCAGAGAAAGCTATTATGTTGGTTTGACATGATTTGTTTTTGATAAATAGATGCTGACTATTTCTTATATTGTTATCTTCTAGCTGTTTGCAAATTGATCGCTTTATTATTTGCTCCATTATCTTTCCAGATACTGAAGTTAAACTGACTGGTCTGTAATTTCCTGAGTTGTCCTTATAGTACCAATCTATAGAAAGGGGAATATTTACCCTTTTCCAGTTCTCTGGAATCTTTCCTGTCTTCCATGACATTTTAAAGATAATCGCTCAGATATCTCCTCAGTCAGTTCCTTGGGTATTTTAGGATGTATTTCATCAGCCCTGGTGAATTGAAGACATCTAACTTGTCTAAGTAATTTTTAACTTTTTCTTTCCCTATTTTGCCCTCTGATCCTATCTCATTTTCACTGGCATTCATTGATAGAGGTGCATTTTCTACTAAATTTTGGTGAAAATTGAAACAAAAAAGTCTTAGCACTTCTGCCATATCCACATTTTCTGTTATTGTTTCCCTCCCTCCCCTCCCACTGAGTAATGGGTCTACTCTGTCCTTGGTCTTCATCTTGTTTCTAATCTTCAAGGAGCCAAGACTTAGCTCCGCTAGTTGGTCGAGGTCCTCGCTACTGTTCACCAGCTCAAGAGAACTAGGGAGGGCATACTCTCTGAAAAAACACTGCATGTTGCCATGAGGCTGCTGCCTGTGAGTCCCCTGGAGGTAGGATATCCCATAGTCTGTGTCCACAGCAAGTCATGGGCAATGGAGCACAGGCTGGTTACAGCTGCTTCTGGGTTGTGGCATGGAAATGTCAGCTGCCTAGATGTTTTTCAGGCCTGTGTTCTAGACTTGAGGGGCCTTATGTTACCCTTCCCAGGGATACCCCTTGCCAGCCAACCTGGATTTATCTGGATAGGCAGCTTGGAAGGCTGCCAGGGGGTTGGGGGCATGATTTGGGATGCAGGCTTCTAGGATTGCTTTTCTGGGCCATAGCCCTCACAGTCTATAAGGTCCAGAGGAAGCCACATTTGATTTTTGAGTCCCATCTCTCATGGCCCTTAGATTCATTGTGTCCATGGATCCACATCAGGGGGACAGTGGTTGAGCTGTGTGAGCAAAAGGGTTATCAATGTAAGGTTTTAGCAAGCATAGGTGACCCACCTCCCTCAAAATGCACCCAATGTTTAACAGAAGCTTCATAATCACCGGCTTGATTACCTGGTCAATGGCATATGGCCTGAGGTATTGGGGGTCTAGCTTACAACATGGCCAGTTGGTATGGAGGTTTTGGGCAGAGAGCCATACTTTTTGTCTGACAGTGAATGATGAGCCTTCCTGTTGCTGGCAGTCATTGTACCGCTTGTAGTCTTCCTTGGCCTTGTCCATATGGGTCTTGAGTCCTCCTTGGACCTCATGGATCTGCTGCACTGAGTCAGTGGCTATGGGATTGGTGGAGTTGACAGGTATGGCCAAGTGGAGATGGGAGTGGAAGCCATTGTTTGCATAGAACAGACTCTGCATTGTGGAAACATGGTCAGTGTTTTAAGCAAACAGGTTGGGGTAGAAGCTTGACAAGTTGCACTGCTTCACAAATTTCCACTAGAACACTATTTGATTCTAACATTTGATTTGCTTGTTCAAACCGACCATCAGTTTGTGGGTGATAGGTGGTGAATGCGTAAGTGTGGACCCTGAGCAAACATCGGGTTTTGCGCCAAAATAATGATACAAACTGTGGACACTGAGTTGTGGATAACTGTGAGAGTTGATGGAGACATGGCGTGAGTCACCAGAAGCTGGGCTGTTTCTTCTGCAGAGGGCAGATGCTCAGTGGAGACAAACTGAGACATTTTTGTTAACTGGTCAACCACAGCAAAGGGTACCATATGCCCATTAAACACAGGGAGCTTGATTATGAAGTTCAGAGTAATGGCTGTTCCGGGACTAGAGAGGGTCTCATAAAAGGCACTAGGATGCTGAGCAGTTTCAAGCATGGCGTCTTGGTGTGCATGAATGTCTCATAGGAATTAACGTATGCATGGATTGTGGTTTGCATTCAGGGCCAACAGATGGAGCAGTGGCCAAATGGAGGGTCTTGAAATGCCCCAGATGGCCTGCTAATAGAGAGCTCTGACAGAGCCTTAGTACCTCTAACTGGGATTTTGGTGGAACATACAAGCAGTCTTTGACATAGAGCAAGCCATCCTGGGCCTGGGGTTGCCCGGGCTTGCTGTCTCAAGTTTCTTGGGAGGGGGCTCCTTCGCTGTAGCTGAGCAGATTGGTAATATAGAGTATTGGGGAATCATGGCATCCAGGAAGTTCCGGGCTTAAAAATATATGGGGGCTCCTGGCTGGCAAGATATTCTCCTTTTTGGAACAAGGCATCAGCAGTCTTGTTCTAGGCCTTGGGTGGGATGTGATGGTGAAATTGAAGTGTATGAAGAACAGACCCAGCAAAGCTGCCTCTCATTCAGTGCTTTGGCTCAGTGAAGGTACTCAACGTTTTTATGATCCATATATACCAGTACTGGGTACTGAGCACCCTCCAGCTAGAGATGCCACTCTCTGAAGTCTGCTTTGATGCCTAGAAGCTAGTTACCTAGAATTGCATAATTCTGTTTGGCTGGAGAGACATTCTGTGAATAGTAGGCACAAGGGTGGAGGTACTGTTGGAGATCTTTTTAAAGAATATGCAACGTTCTTGCATATTCAGTTGCAACATTGGAGGCATTGATCTCAACAATGAAGAGCATGCTGAGTTGGGATGGACTAGAATCGGGGCACCGGTAAAGGTCATCTTGAGCCTGTCCAGTGCTTGTTGGGCTTCTGGGGGACAGGTGAAAGTGGTAATTCTGTGGGGAAGTGCTGTCAGTGAGTCAGTTTGGTCAGAAAATTAAGAGATGAAGGTTCTATAAAAGTTAGCAAACCCCAGGTAGAATAGTTGTAGCTCCTTGATATTTTGGGGGGGCTACCTAGGTCTGAACCACCTCCACCTTCTTGAGGTCAATTTGGAGGCCATTAGGGGTCAGGATGTAGCCCAGCAACTCCTTGAATCTCTGGTCAAAGCTGCACTTTTCCAACATATAACTTCATAGATGCTGATACAGCCCAAGCCCAGGGTATTCTAGTTAAACCAAAGCCTGTCCCCAGCCCAGTGGAAACTATATATGGCTCACTCCTGTCATTGGGGCAAGTGACATAGGAGATGGTGCCTGTGCAGTTGCTATCTGGAACTATCGGGAGTTCCTTCAGTTTGGAAATTCCCCATAATCCTTGGCATTTCCTGGCTGGTAGCTTATGGTGCTTTGGCATGAGCACCAGGTTAGCTTCTGCTCCAAGTTCTACCAGCAAGTCTGCCTACGCACGCTGTCTGACAAACCCAAGACATGCCCCAGCCAGGATCCTGGATGTGGATTGGGTGGAATCTCCTCCAGTGTTAACTCCAGCACTACCCCCCAATATGACAAGTAGGTTGATGTCTTCGAGAAGAATGCTGACACCCTACAATCACACTAGGATTATGACTGCCCAATCCAGCTGCATTCGGGGACTCGGTGTCACTTGCCATATTGATGCAAGCAGGAACCTGAGCTGCCCTGTGTTCCTCTTGGCCTCTAATTGAGGGTCATATGTCCCTGAAATTAGAAGTAGTTAACTATTCTTTTGGTGATGCATGACTCAGAGTAGAATCCATCCTGCTCTCATAATTGTACTGAATCTATAGTGCTCTGAGTTAAAAATACCATGGTAGAAACTAATTTATCACTAAAGCAAGTATATGACTAAATACACAAAAATCATCTCTGTCAAGTAAAAAGATGGTATTTTCTTCTAGTCACTGTTATGTCCAGACCTGAACTTTAAATGTATTCTGAATGTTTTAGGCCCTAATCCTGCAAAAAGTTTTGCAAGTGTTTTATGCATGGAAGTGCTATGGCCTGTGGTCACACAGGTCAGACTAGATGATCACAATGGTCCCTTGTGGCCTTATAATCTAGGAATTGACATCAGTGGTACTACTTGTTCACTTAAAGTTAAGCATGTGTGCAGGATCTTGACCTTAATGTTGAACATATTCTGCTCCAGTGCAAATAAGGAAAATAACAGAACATAAAGGTCTTGAAGCTGTGAAGAAGCCAACAAGGTATTGTCTGAAAAAAACAGAGAACTGTGATTAGCAAATACAATGGTTATCAGCTATTAAATTTGTTTTAAAAGACTGAAGGTGTGTACACTGATGGTCCTCACCCCTGGAGCGCCACCTGGTGTACCATTGCAATTATGTCCCTGCCTCAGTTTCCCCCAGTGGGCTTCAATAAGTCCAATCAATTTTAAATTAATTTAATTTTGGATTGCAGATCTAGCAGGGCTAAAGGAGTTCAACTGCTAGTTTATAAGATTTGAAACAGGGAAACCAAGATTTATTTTTCATTGTCAAAATCAAATATGTGTATCTTTTAATGTTTGTTTTTTTTTTTTTAGTTGAAGGTCATTCTATTGGAAACTGAAATTTCCACAACCTGTAAATATTTTGAATAGTTTTTATACAATTTGAGATTCTCCCACCAAAAAACTGCAATTCTAGATTGATTATGATTTTCCTGTTTCAGGTTTGCCTCCTGTTCCTTCTATCTCAAGAACAAGCTTTGCAGAATTTTCCATTAGGGAACGGATGAGAGAAAAATTAAAAGCTGCAAGGGTGAGAACGCATTTATAAAAGATTTTATTTTATTTGATAGGATTTGTGAGAATATAATCAATCTTCCTTGTTTTTGTGCTGCATATGATTGAATGAATTAAATTTGTGTATGTAACTCTCAATATAGTATTTTATATTTGTATAGATAGTTCCTAGTAGCTGATTTCTATATTATTTTCTAAACAGTTAATTTGATTCTTGTTTGTAATATAAATAATGTAATTGTTTGGAAAATCTAACCGTTTTAACTGTGGCCAGCTCCTGCCACTTTTTTGTTGAGTATCACTTTCCATGCTGGGGTTTTGTTGAAATCATTGGGGTTACTTGTGGAGTAATATTACTGTACAGTGTAATAAAGGGAAGCCAAACCTGGCTCATTTTAATAATTTAAAATGATTATACAGTTAAAGAATTTTTCATTAATATTAAAATACAGCAAGACCTTGAACTTCCAGGAATTATTATAAAATTACTCATACATTGTATGATGAAAATTTCTTTTTGGTTTTTCTTAGTCTAAAGCAGAAAGTGCTTTACTGCAAGAATGCCCCAGTCCACGACCAAGGCGCTTAAAAAGCCTCAGACAGAGGGAATCAGAAACCAGATGGGATAAACAGGTGAGAAATACAGTGTATACCTGTGCATGCTCTGTATGCTGTAATTTTAACAAGAAAATGAAGGTACTAAAACTGTCAGTTGTTTGAAAGCCAATATGCAAGATCATCTTTATTGCTCTGTTTGATATTGTCCGCTACACAGAAAGACAGACTTACCTGATTTTTAAAGAATTGGATAGTTAACAGGAATCTTTCCAATGTACATGCTATACATACAGTATTAAGTTTTCTTTCATTATAGCATAGACTTCAAGTGAAGCTTCTATCATCTACAAATTAGATGATAATCATCTATAGATTAACCCTTTTAAGTTCTGTGATCCACGTTTTAAGATACTGCTATACTTGAACCAAAAAGAGTAGTTTATGTATAAATGGTGTGCTTTTATTTTATTTTAGTGGGAGGTCACACAAATAAAGGTATTGCTTTACATAAAGGTACAAAGCTATAACAGCTCAGGAACTGTCACTTTTTCAATGTATTTCTTTGTTAGTATTTTGCATCCTTTGATTCCTAACCCCTTTAGGATCACTTGATAAAGGGGCTGGGCTAACTAAGGAATCATGGGTTTTAAAAAGCTAGTTCCTAATCCACCAGAGGAGGTAGCAAGCAGGGGAGATTTCTGAGACAGTTCTCCAGGTGAAGGAGAGGCTATGTGATCCTTGGGGTAAATTTGCCTATTAGTTCATTGTCTGTTAGTGTGTTTCTGCTTGTTTGCCGTTTTACTTGCTTGATTAAATATTATTGTGTTGTGGGGGTGCATGTTGAACCTAGTGGCATGCTCAACTAGGCTGACAGCTTGCTAATGATGCTCTAATATCCTTTGAGCCCTAACGTATTTAGAATCACTTGACAAGCAGAAGGGGGTTAACTCAGGGAGAACTGAAGTTTAAAAAACCAGCTCCTAAACTACCAGAGGAGCTAGCGAGCAGGGGAGTTTTGAGAAGGCATGTGACAGGCAGATACACCTAACAAACATACTCTAAACTTTGACCACTAACCCCCCCTCCCCCCAAAAACCCTCCCCTAAAGTAATGCAGGCAGTAGTGCAGCATCAGAGTGTTTTGTAATAGTGACAATAATGTAAGTAAACTTAAATTCCTTATAGGGGGGAAAAATGCCAAAGAAGCTCACCACAGTAGCATTTCATTTTGAAAAGAAGAACTACACAAAAATGAGGAAGCTAGTTCAGGATGAAGTGCCTCCAAACTGCATGGAGACTATTTATAAACACCTTAATAGAGGCTCAAACTAAATGTATGCCCCAAATTTAAAAATAGCAGTAAGAGGACAAATAAAACCCAGCACCATGGCTAAACAGCAGAGTAAATGAGGTGGTTAGAAGCAAAAACGCATCCTTTAAAAATTGTATTCAGTGTTGTTGTAGCCATGTCGGTCCCAGGATATCAAGGAGATAAGGTATGTGAGGTAATATCTTTTATTGGATCAACTTCTGTTGGTGAGAGCTACAAGCTTTTGAGCTACACAGAGCTCTTCCTCAAGTCTGGGAAAGGTACTCAAGTGTGGCAATGCTAAATACTGTATAAGCTCCAGCAGCTAGTTTAGCATAAAAGTGTTGTGCAGGTTTCCTTTGGGAGGGCATTTGCCCTAATTGTGGGCAACCACTGCATTCTCAAATGAACTCAAACAAGAAAATGAGAAAAGACTAAACCACGATATTATCGGCAGGTGAACACTTTTTACAAAGTGAACACTATATCTGACCTGTCAGTTCTCACTCTGCATAACACTTTCAAAAGACAAGCCTGGGAGCTTAAATTCATAACTTTGCTAGACACTTGGCTCTAATCTACACTACAGAGTTAGGTTGATGTAAGGCAGTTTGCCAACCTAAGTATGGAGGTGTCTGTACTGCAGTCTTCCTCCCGCTGCTGTAACTCGCCCACTGTGCCAACTCAATAAATCCACCTGAACAAGAGGCATAGCACTTAGGTCAATGTAAGCAACGCAGTGTCTACACTGACACTGCATCACTCTAACTTTGTTAACCCAAGTGGCCTCCAAGAGGTGTCCCACAATGCCCCACTATGGCAGCTGGTTACTATTTTGAACTCCTATGCCAGGTAGCCAGGTACACAAGTGCATGCCCCTACTTTTTAAAGACCTGGGAACTTCTGAACTTGCTCTTCCTGTTTGTTCAGCATGGACAGCTAACATAGCAACTGCCCAGCCGACCATGCCAGTTCCATGCAGCAAATGCACTCTACTCACCCTCCTTTGACACCTGCTTAAGTGCCCATTTTGACTGGTTGGTCTAGATCAGCGCTCCAGTTCTCTTTCTTCCTCCCTCGTTGTCTCCCTGTTCTTTTGGGGACAGGCTGGTCTGCTTTTACAATGCCTGGGTCTCGATAATGTCCAACAGTTGGGTCCTAGACACTGTTAGATCAAGCTGTGCCATCCAGTTCCCCTCCTCATCCCTCTTCAGGGACCCCTCATAAGACACTGCTCTTCAAGCAGGTCAGCTCTCTGCTAGTGTTGGGAGCAGTGGACACAGATTCACAAGAGCACTGGGGTTGTGGGTTTTACTCCCAGTATTTCCTGATACAAAATGCAAAGGTGAAATGAGGCCCATCCTCAACCTCCATGGACTCAGCAAGTTAATCAAATATGTAATGTTACGCATGGTCACTATATCAGCTATCCTCCCTGCTTTGTCTGCTGCTCTGGACTGTCAAGACGCCTACTTCCATGTGGCCATTCTACCGAGTCACAGGAAGTATCTTTGCTTTATGGTAGGAGACCACCACTTTCTACCATTCTCTCATTCAATTTCTCTTCTGGCCCCTGGGTCTTCACCAAATGGTGAAGGTCATGGCATACCTCAGAAAGAAGGGAATCCGTATCTTTCCCCTATCTTGAAGGCTAGTTGCTGGAGGGCGACTCCAGAGATGAGGTTCTTGCCTATATGGATACCACACTACACTTACTCAACCATTTGGGACTCATTCTGAAATCCACTTGGGCCCTCACTCAGCAAATAGAATTCTTTGGGGCCCTGTTAGATTCCACAAAGTGTATGGCATTCCTGTCGATCGACCACTTCTAGGTGATTTGACAGCTGTGCCTCAGTTTGCAGTCACAACCATGTAGGACAGTTCACATGTCTGCTTGCACTCAGATGGTCCAACTCACCAGTTTGTGCCTTTGCCCTCTTCAGATGTGGCTCAGCACAATTTACAGCCCTGTCCTGCATTCTTTGGACAGGTTGGTTCACCTTCCTGTATTAGTCCTCGGGTCCTTGCTCTGGTGAGAGTGCCCGGGCAATGTGTCAAGGGGTCCTTTCTGATGAAATCAGTGGTTACAAATGCATCCTTTCTGGGTTGGGGAGCACGTCTGGACTTGTTGAAGGCACAAGATCTATACTCAGAACAGGAAGCCTTGTTCCACATCAGCATCCTGGAGCTTCAGGCCAGCCACAATATGTATCATACCTTCCAGGACTGCATCAAGCATTCAGTGGTTCACATGCTCACAGACAATACCACTGCAATGTACTATGTGAACAAATAAGAGGGAACTCACTCCAGATCACTCTGTCTGGAGGCGATCAACGTGTGGCAATTCTGTATTGAAGAGGACATCACCCTGATAGCTGTCCATTTACCATGGAGTCCAGAACTGTCTTGTGAATCACCTCATCAGGGTTTTCTCCCTGAGCCACAGGGGGTCCCTGAAGATGGAGGTCCTTCAGATGGTGTTTGCAATATTTGTCCCCATGAATAACCTCTTTGCAATGAGGGAAAACAGAAAGTATCACCTGTTCTGCTCTCAGGAAGTGCTCAGCCCAGGCTCGCTCTCTCTCTGACAGTTTCCACTGCAGCTGGCAGTCAGTTGTCCTCTACGCATTTCCTTGTGTCCTGGTCCTTCCCTAAGTCATCACCAAGCTCAAGGCGGATTGGCTAGACTCATTCTGATTGTCCTGATGTGGCCAAGGCAGCAGTGGCTCTAAGACCTTCTTGCTCTGTCAGTTCAGCCACCCATGCCGCTTCTTCTCCTTCCCAATTTCCGTGCAGAGGACTGTAGCCACACCTTGCATCTGGTGACCAGCTCCCTGCATCTTACAGCATGGCTGCTGCATGGCTAAACAAGGAGGAAGGGAATTACTAAGAGGCTATCCAACAAGTCACACTTATCAGGAAGAAGCCTTCCACTAGAATGACTTATTTGGCAAAATGGAAGAGATTTGACGTGATCCTTGGCCTGTGGGACCCATCTGGTGGAATCTTCCATCCAGGACCTCTTGGAGTACCTGTCACACCTTCAGGAATTGGGCCTACTGTTGGGCTGGGGATTAATTCAGATCAAATCATGTACCCACAGCTGGGCACCCAATAACCGTACCAGTAAAGACCAGGATTCAATCTCTACAACGCAGAGCTATTTATTGAAAAGCAGGTATCACAGACAAATAGAAAGGACTGTATAATGCCTCTCCTTAGTAAGCCTCAATTTCCCAAGCTTTAACCCTCAGTAGCTATGCTGGCCCCACACACAATCCTGATTGGTAAACAAAGCAGGATAGCTACCACTACCACAGGTGAATACTGTCTCTTTCTTCTTCAAGTTTCCAGAGGTCCTTGGTCTATTTTCTGAGTCCCTCATAGTGGGATCTTGGCTACCCCAAAGCCCTCTTGTCTTTGATCCCTTGTAGCAGAGTCTAGGTTACCTTGAGGCCCTCTGGTCTCACGTCCCTCTTCTGTCCGACAGTATCACCAGCCTTCTTGGATATATGCTTGTATATAGAGGTATAAATAAGAAAAGCTAGATACCATGTGATCTTCCTAGTACTTATACCCTCTTCTCAAAGAAGTCACGTCCTGAAAATACTCTGTGCCAGCATATTATCTGGCATATTACAATTAATTCATAATTTGGGAGAGGGCTACAGGGATTGGCTGATATTTACCTTTCATTAACTATCCCTCCAAGCACCTGATGTCACGTCATTCTATAGGTTCAGTTGACCCAGGTCAGCTAGCTCCAGATTCACCATTACACGCCTCCATGTGTACACATCAGGTGAACTGGCCATTGGCTGACAGTGACCATTGGTCTTTCACATCAGCACAGCTGCTTACACTGGGCCTGGACAAATATATATGGCTCCTGTCGATGTCAGGTGTGACTTTGGCCTTTTTCAGTGATTTTCCACTCTCTAGTGCTAAGAGACTGCACCCAGAATCCTCCTTGTACTCAGGCTCACCAAACTTGTCCATTGTAATACACCTCTCTCTCAGTTCCCTGAGAGTGCATTTGACAGCACTATCAGCATTTCATCCACCTATCCAAGGGAAATCAGTTTTTTCCAATGCCCAGTGACAAGATTTCTGAAAAAACTTCTCCACGTGCATCCTCCAGTCAGGTACCCTTGTGGGACCTGGTTTTAAGGGCTCTAATGTGGTCTCCATTTGAACCCCTTACTTCCTGTCCACTGTCCTTCCTGTCTCAGAAATCTGCATTCTTGTTAGCCGTTACCTCTGCCAGGAGGATTTGAGACGTGGCTGGGCCTTCTTACATGCACTTCTCCAGGAACAAGGTTGTGCTTTGGCTACACTCAAAGTTTTTATCCAAGGTGGTCTCTCAGTTTCATTTGAACCAGGTGGTATATTTGCTTGTATTTTTCCCCAAGGCCTCATTCCTTCATGGAGGAGCTTCCATATGCCTGATGTTAGGCCAGAGGTCCCCAAACTGTGGGGTGCACCCCCCTAAGGGGGTGCAGAGGATCATTTGGGGGGCATAATGGGGTCTGGGCCATCCCTGCTCCACTGCAGTTGTGCCCCTGGCCCTGCCCCCATCTACAGCCCTGGTCTCAGCCCCTAGCTACTGCCCGCTATGGCTCTGCTCCTGGATGTGGCCTCAGCCCCCCCCCCCAAGCCTCCACCTGTGGCCCAGTTGTGATTCCTCTTCTGGCTCCCACCCATGGCCCTTGCCTCCTGGGCCAGCCACAGCCCTGCTCCCAGCCTTGGTCCCAACTGTGGCCACTCTTCCTGGCTCCTGGTCCCGGCCCAGCTGTGCTGTGCTCCCAGCCACGGCACCAGCCTTGGTCCCGACCGTGGCCTGGTCGCAGTTCCACTTTCAGCCCCACTCCCAGTCCCAGACTCTCCCAGCCATGACTGTAGCTCCAGCCTTGGCCCTGACCTCCCCCTCCCCCCCCTTCACTCCCAGCTGTGGCCACAGCGCTGCTCTGGCCCTGGCTGTGGCTTTGCTTCCAGCCTGAGCTCCTGGGGGGGTGTGGCTAGAAATAGGGGGGAAGCATGAGATAAAATGTTTGGGGACAACTGCATTAGACACTGTCTAGCCTTCTATCTGAACAGGACTGAACAGTTTTGTGCCCTGCCTTGTCTGTTCGTATTGTGTGGACTGCATGAAGGATCAAGCAGTCTCTGCACAAACTATCTCTAGATGGATAATGTCTTGCATCAAGATTGTGTAAGAGATAGCATCGGCTATGCCTCCTCAGCAGATACAGGCATGTTTGATGAGAGCACAGGCAACATTGGTGGCATTCTACATATTAGTTACACGATTACAGCTTCTTCCAGAGCAGATGCTAATGTGAGAAAATTGTCGAGGAACCCAAACTTAGGGGTCCTTACTTACACGTCCGTTGCCCAGCTGATGGTTCAAATTAGCCAGACAGCAGGTTAGCAAAGTCAAAGTTTATTCTTTATGTAAAAAAGGTGGCCCAATGGTCAGGGCAGCCCTAAGCATACATTTCTAAGGGCTTTTATAGTTATGCACAAACAAGTCTTTACACGTCACAATTTCTATAGCAATGCACACTGAAAAAACTTCTTATCAAGGTACTTCTGGGCCTAGCACTTCCAACTCCCCCTATTTAAATTGCAAGGCCGTTCTCTGCATTCCGCACTTGCCGGCGCCCAGCTCTCATAACTATCTTGTTATTACTGCATATTCTGAGACTAAACATCTACTAGCAAAGCATATTCCATTTCAGGCCTTGTTAGCTATTCTCACAGACTAGAATTTAGAAGCAATAGAGAGTCCATCTTTTCCCCCATAAACAGGGCAGAGAGACTCCATTTTTGTTTCCCTCCACAAGAGTCGTCCTCCAATCCTTACTAAGGTAAACTCCAAGTCCTGCCTCTGCATGGGGGATCTGTTTGCTAGTTACCTACTCGGGCTACACATCTGCATCGACTCGAAGAAGAAGAAATGGTTAGTTACTATAACTGGTTCTTTGAGATGTGGTGCAGATGTATATTGCACAATCCATTCTTCATCTCCTCTGCATTGGAGTCTTCCTCTGAACGTTCAGTGTGAAGGAATTGAGAGGGATCGGGGAGGCGCTGTCTCATATATCCAGAGGAGAGACTACAGGCACGAGGTGTGAGCACCATCCCTCAATGGCAGTGGTTCTCAACCTGTGGCCTGTGGGCATCTTGCGGTCCAGACAGAACACACAAGTAGTATATATATTGTGTGGATGAGGCCCACATAACACAGAGAGACCTGCATATTCAGCCCATAATGGTAAATAGGTTGAGAATCACTGCACTACAGGTACAGTTAGGCAAAAGTTTCCAGCTCCAGCGCGAGTACACACCTACTTGGAATACATGTCTGCATCACATCTTGAAGAAGGCAGTTACAGTAAGTGACCATTTCATCTGAATAAGGCAGTTGAACTCAATAAACTCAGCTCGTGTGTAAAGTTATGGATGTTTCTAAGAGTTCGCAGGATCAGGGCTAAGAATAGTGTGAAATCATGAATAACATGTAACAACATGATTTTTGTTTTTTGTGAATGGGAGTCTTGCCGTTGACTTCAGTGGAGCCAGGATTTACCTTTTGTTTTTTCATGGATGTGTTTTACTGATTTTCCTTCATTTTGAAAATTTGAACTACATATATTAGTATGGGTCTAATCAATTTGAAAATTTACCTTTAAGACTATTTTATTTGGAAAAAATACATATTTGTGCATTATTTGTTGTAGGGTTGCCAAAAAAGATTGATTTAATACTGAAGACTACTTTCGTTTTTTGGCATTCTGATCAGTATTGCCTCTCTTTTGTCTGTGTTAGACAGCACATTCTCGGTTTACTATATTTTACAGTTATCAATTTCTATGTATAGTATATTTGAAACATTGCAACTACATTGTTTTACTGTATGTTCACATTGCTTCTGCATTTTGCTATTACTGTACTAAATAATATGAAAGCTAGATAAGCAAGTGACTTTCATACTTCGACGTGTACTGCATTTGCCTTAACTCTGATTTTTCAGTTTGTGAAGGCACTTTGCTTTTCTGAAAACCTTATTTTATTATTTATCCTTGCTTAAAAACCTTTAATCTTGTATTTCACTATTCATAGCAAATACTTTTTTTGATTGTCTCTAATGTGATAATAGTCTGTAGTTTAAATTTACAGGGGCTTCGGGTTAAAACCTGTGTCCAGTGAAGTCAGTCGGAGTCTTGCTTCTGATTTTTCCTGGAGCCAGGATTTTACCCTTTCTTTTTTCATGCATGTGTTTCACTAATTTTTCCTTATTTTGAAAATATCCAGTTGAAGAAAAATATAAAGCTGTTAGAAGTTTTGGTTTTCAAGTTTTTATTAAAAAAAAAAAAAAAAAAGCCGTTTTTATAAAAGCATGTGGTTTATGTTTTCATGATTTGTAATTGTGGAGAATGAGTCAAAAATGGATTTCCACTCTCCTACTGATAAGAGATATCAGAATAAAAAAATCTTCCCCTGAATGCTCAGGGCCTGATTCAGCACTGTTAAACCAGTCTTAAGCTGGGTCTACATTGACGGCGGCAAATTCGCCGCCGTCACATCGATTGCTCTGGAGCGACTGAGCGGTCTGTATAGACACGCTCAGACAATCCAGGAAGTGACGTAGGAAAACCACCCCAGTAAGTGGCATGCGCTGTTCCCTTCGACGCAACGCAGTGTGGACGGCGTGCAGAGGAGACTCTGCAAAGTTGATGGGAGATACGCAAGTGATTTACATCACTTGCGTATCTCCCGTCGACTGCCGCCGAATCGCAAAGGTAAGTGTGGACCGGGCCTTACACTGGTTTAACTCCATTGATTTAATAAAATGGGTAATATTGTGGCGAATAAGGCCCATTGCACAAAGAACATTTGGACCCCTCACACCTAAGGGGCGCTGGAACCAAGGGGGACCATGGCCCTCCCACTTTCTAACATGGGCATAGTAGCCTCGGGCAGGTGCCAGAGTGCATGCCTAGAGGCAGGGGAGCTGATAAGGTGATCAACTCCGCCCATTGCGAAGCACAACTGGTGCTAGTGGCACCAGCCTTTTCCCAGTGTGGGGTGGATGTGGGCCTTTGTCCCCCCTTCCTATGGGGCCATGAGGCCCCTCCCCCTGGCCAGACTGGAAGCTGGAGCCAGCCCGTAGTAAGATTGCTATGGGGAGCCCTGGACCCTCCACCTACCTTGGGCGGCATGTCTTGGTGGTGGGGATATGGACTGGAGGATACTGTTGGGTACCCCAGCCCTCTGCCCAGGGCACATGGAGGGTCTAGGGCTCCCCACAGTGACTTGGGCTCCCTGGGCAGCTCTTATCACTGCCCAGCTTCTGCTTGTGGCCCGGCCACGAGCAGGGCGTTAGGGGGAAGAATAGGAGCTGGGGGGCACCACAGTTCGAACACACTGGTAGCCCCCCACTTCTCCAGCAGGCCACCCAAATTGGTGAAGGACCATGGACCTGTGTGTTAATTTGCCACTGGTAAGGCCCTTAGTTTCTTTTTCTGTAAATCTTTGGTTTGAGGTTAGCTTTTAACTGTGTAATTTAGAAGTATTCAGGGCCTGATTCTCCACTTCTTTGCATAGTGTAGGCCAGGTCCTTAGATAATATAAATCCGTATAGCTGTGGTCAATGGAGCTATATCAGTTCAAACCACCTGAGAATCTGGTCCTTTGTAAACATTTACACGGGTGCGAAGAGAGTGTATAATGCTACCATTCTGATTTGGTAGCATTTTTCACCCACTTTACATCAACATAAACAACTGCACAAGATGGTGGAGAATATAAGACTTTCTATCTTTATATCCCAAAGTGGGCCATTCCTTTTTTTAAGTACAGAAACCTTGAATGTAGTATCCATTTCTGGTATCATAAAATATTGTTCTATTCCTGCTTTCATAATCCGTATAAGACAAGTTTCATTAAATGGTTTGAGTAGTTTTGGTATGTTTTAGAAGAGAAAAAAGCTAACTGTAACTAGCAAATGCACCCACTTTCTAATGAACATTTGATCAAAATAAAATTTTAATGTGAACATGCAACAGTTAATCTGTACATTAACTACTCACCACCTTCATTTTGATGTCTGTAAATAATCTGTATGATAACTTTAAAGTTGTTTTTTATGCAGTCTGATAAAGATGACTCAAGACACATGCAAGAGGATGAATCCCAGATATCTTCTAGAGTCAAGTTTCGTGATTCCGTCAAAAAACTCAAGAAAAAGTCACATGTAAGAATCATTTTCCTTCATTACAGTAACTTTTACTGACCTCAGTGGGACTCTGTGTGGCTGCAGGATTTTCACTGTGTGGAGCAGTTGGCAGGATTGGGACTGTAATTTGCATAATGCCCTCCCAGTTGTCAGGGTGCTTAGGAGCTTAACAAACAGTTTAAATATGATCATCTTCAGACAGATATTAAAAATAACCACAAAAAATCCCTGATTCAAAATAAAACTTGAATTGTGAAATGAGAGCCAGGTGGGTGCTGGGACTGGGGCCCATAGGAGCTCTCACTTCTTATTAGACATTCCTCTCATCGATTGACAGCCACAATAATACTCCTAAAAACTGCGTGTGGCAACAAAATACTGCTATTTAATTGTGGTCACTGGGTATAAATTTTAAAGATTAGTTCTGCCTATTAAGAGCAGATTCTGACTCTGTGCAGGGGCAGGAGAGTCCTATAACTTGTGTTTCTTGAGTGCAGGCACATGTGGCATCGTATCACTGCCAGCTGTATTACATAAGGAAGAACAGGACAATCTCTGCCTCCTACCTCCGCAATACTGTCCAGCATGCTCTGGGGTCTTCAGCAGGGGAGACATAGAAGTCATTTTTCATTGTGCTCCTTTAACTCTCCAATTGCATTGTTCCTGCCTGTGTCTTCTGTGTGCAAAATATCTCTAGAAACTGTTGTTTGCGTAATGCCTCTCTATCTCCCCCATATGTGAGACTTTGGTTTTCACAGCCACAACATAATCCTGGTCTCTGATCATTTACCAAGTATGTTTGTATTTAAAAGGATGAGCAAATTAAAACTGAAGCAGGTGATATTTGAAAGTCTTACGATAAATCATTTATTAAGTAGTAAATATATTAATGGTAAAAGAGTTTGATATATAAACTATTTAACAGGTGCCTGATTTCAGTGTTTTGGTGTTTGTGTGATATACGTTTTTTAAATGATTCATAAATGTTGTTACTCATGGAAGTATATTTTTAGTTGTTTTACTTGTACTAAACAATATTGTAAACATGACCTTAAATAAATAATGCCTTCTCATCTTAGGTTCAGGCTGATTTTCCTTCTGCTGAAGAATCATATAATTTTTTTACTTTCAATTTTGATCCTGAATCAGAGAACATAAAGGATGAAATTAAGAGCAAGACAAAGAGTGATTCAAATCAGGAGGAAGAGGAAGAGGAAGGGGAAGAACAGGAATCTATAATAAGCCATCAGCAAGAACAAACAGAGGATGAAATGGTACAATAATATTTTATTCAGACTTTTTATGCTAACTTTTGCATATCCATTTAATAAAAACTGACATTTAATAATATCTTAAAAATAACTTTGGATTGCATTTTCAAAACACTAATATAAGATAGATGTTAATTTCTTTACACTTGGTGCTTTTTCTTTAGTAGTGAAGTACTTCTTGCTTAACAATTACCGTATTTTTCGCTCCATAAGACACAACTGACCATAAGACACACCTAGGTTTTAGACGAGGAAAATAGGAAAAAAATATTTTGAACCCAGCAGCCCGCCGACAACCCTGAGGGGCTCGCGGGCCCACAGCACGTGCTGCACAGCAGGCCGAACCTCGGCGCCCAGGGGCCACGGTGATGGGTGCAACGTCAGCCCCCCCACAGATCCCCCCACAGGGCGCTGCCTCCCAGCTGCCCCGGGTCCCTCCCACATGGCACAAACAGCAGGAGGAGCTGAGCTCTGTAACCAGGAGCTTGTGGGCAGGGGGGGAGGAAGGGAGTAAGTTGATTGGTGGAGGCGGGGGAGCAGCAGCAGCAGTTCCCCCTACCCCTCCCCCCAATCAGCTGTACTGCGGGGCAGGCAGAGGAGGAGAACTGCTCTCTTTTCTCCTCCACCCCCTCCCCTGCTGTGGAGCGGACCGGTGGGGCATCTGTGTTGTAAGGATCGCTCCTGTGATCCTGCAGTAGTGCCGGCCAGCTTGATTTTCCGCACCTCTATAAGACGCACTGACTTTTCCCCCCCACTTTGGGTGGGAAAAAAGTGCGTCTTATGGAGTGAAAAATATGGTATATAACAAATAATTGACACTTTTGATGCAGAAACCACAGGCTTCACAGGCATATATGAGAAAATAAGTTTCATAATAAACTTTGAACAAATCAGTAGACTTTGTATTAGTAGGTGTGAATTTTATCTGAGGCTGATACTGCATGTTCATTAAAGAGAGAGGCTACTTTTTCAAGACAATATAAAAGCAGGATGGCAAGACATAAAGGAAAAGTGATAATCCAAGGTGGTAACTGCAGACCTGATTCTTCCACCCTTTCTCACATGGAGTAGTACCTTCCTCCACAGATTGTCCCATTCATTCCAGTGGGATTACCTGCAGAGTAGTAAACTAGTCAACATCAATAAGGGTGGTAGAATTGCTCCCGATTAACGTATTTGTTTGTTAGTAAGCTGTACATCTTGTTAAAATGAAATGGAGTTTCTATTTCTAATACTCTAACATAACTTTCTAACATCTTGAGTAAACTGTGTTTATATTGATTTTGATTATTCTAGTGTATGAATATGAATAACTAGCTATACCAAATACAGTACAACCTTGCTGTAATGCCCTTCATAGAAACATAGAAGATTAGGGTTGGAAGGAACCTCGGGCAGTCATCTAGTACAGGGGTCCCCAACCACCGGTCTGCGGACCGGTACCGGGCCATAGGGGGTTGTTTGCTGGTCCGCGGCGCCGCGGCTATGCGGCCCTTCATGCAGCCGACAGGCAGTGTTTTTGGCAGCGTCTTACCACTTTAAGAGCAAACCGGCTCTTAAAATGGTAAATCTAAGCGCTGTGGGCCCCACCGTCCAGCTCCTGCGATTCAAGCTCTGGATTCAAGCTCTGCCGGGGAAATTGACACGGGCGAGTCAATTTCACGGCGGAGAGTGTTGTAAAGCGCTGACTGCAGGGGTGCCTGCCCGACCCCCACCCCGTGCCAGTCCCTGGAAAAATAGTTGTGCTTTAAGCCGGTCCCTGGTGCAAAAAAGGTTGGGGACCACTGATCTAGTCCAAACCCTTGTTCAAAGGAGGACCAATCCCAGCCAGGGCTTGTTCAAGATGGACCTTAAAAACAGCTAAAAATGGAGATTCCACCACCTCCCTAGGTAACCCATGTCAGTACTTCACCACTGTCCCAGTGAAAATGTTTTTCCTAATATCCAAACTAGACTCCCCCACTGAAATTTGAGACCATTGCTTCTTGTTTTATCATATGCCACCACTGAGAACAGCCTAGCTCCATCCTCTTTGGAACCTCTCTTCAGGTAGTTGAAAGCTGCTATCAAATCACTCCTCATTTTTTCTCTTCTGTAGACTAAATAAGCCCAGTTCTCTCAGCCTCTCCTCATAAGTCATATGCCAGAGCCCCCTACTCATTTTTGTTGCCTTTCGCTGCACTCTCTCCAGTTTGTCCACATCCTTCCTGTAGTGGGGAACCCAAAACTGGACACAATACTCCTAATGTGGCCTCACCAGTGCCAAATAGAGGGGAATAATCACTTCCCTAGGTCTGCTGGCAATGCTCCTACTAATGCAGCTCAAAATACCATTAGCTTTCTTGGCAACAAGGACACACTGTTGACTCATGCAGCTTTTTGTCTGCTGTAACCCCCAGGTCCTTTTCCCTAGAACTGCTGCCTAGCCAGTCGGTCCCCAGTCTGTAGCAGTGCCTGGGATTCTTTGGTTCTAAGTGCAGGACTCTGCACTTGTTGAACCTCATCAGATTTCTCTGAGTCCAGTCCTCCAATTTGTCTAGGTCACTCTGAATCCTATCTGTATCCTCCAGCATATCTACCACTCCCCCAGCTTTGTGTCATCTGCGAACTTGCTGAGGGTGCAATCCATCCCATCATCCAGCTCATTAATGAATACGTTGAACAAAAGCAGCCCCAGGGGCACTCTGATACTGGCTGCCAACTAGACATATAGCCAGCTTTCTATCCACCTTATAGTCCATTCATCCAACCCATACTTCTGAAACTTTGCTGGCAAGAATACTGCGGGAGATTGTATCAAAAGCTTTGCTAAAGTCAAGGTATATCATGTCCATTGCTTTCCCCACATCCATAGAGCCAGTCATCTCATCATAGAAGGCAATCAGATTTGTCAGGCATGACTTGCCCTTGGTGAATCCATGCTGACTGTTCCTCCAGTTATCTTCCTCTCCTCCCAGTGTTTCAAAATGGATTCCTTCATAACAACAAAACTTTGAACCTGGTCCCTGGATCCCACCTCAAACCCCACCGCTGTGACAGGGGCTGTGACAGCTCCTTCAGCCCCAGGGACAGAGAAGCTGTCGCTTCCTCTCTCCTGTGATGGGTCTCTGTGCTATAGTGAGCCCTTGGCTATAATGAACAAATGGCTTGGATCCCAAGGGGTTCATTATAGCGAGGCTATACTATATGGCATAATTTAAACAGAACAAATTTTTCTGTTTGCATGCAAAATTGTGAGATTAATGTCATCCAGACCAGAATTTTATACTAAATAAAAGAACTAATAATTTTTTTACATACAAAATATAGGATGAAGAAGACCACCTTGTTAATGATAAAGAAGATTTATTCATTATTGATCAGACAGCCCATGATTTTCTAGTAATCAAACCTGCAGATTATGAAAGCTACTCTGAGCGACTACAGAAGGAAAGAGAAATTTTGTTCACTCCCAGTATCCTAACTGGTATGAAATGCATTTTTCTTTTGTTGTTTGATTTAACTGTAATATAACACACTCTAACCTCCAATAGCACCTGTTAGCTGGGGATCTCTGTAGGTACAGCCAGAGGAATCAATGCCCAAACGCTGCTGTCTATCAGTAGCCAGACAGGTCTGTGCCTAAGGGGGGCTTGAAGCACAGAGACCTAACTAAGCTTCTCATGCTGAGAGTCACACTAAGCAACCTTCTAGGAGCTTGCCAACTTAGTGGTTGTGTTTCCCAAAATCCAGTGTTGAGGGTCCACTCACTAGGCCTGCTAAATCCTCAAAAGCTTTTGCTTTCCAGCTTCATTCTGCCTTCTCAAATTTGAGGAGGAGGAAGAAGAAGAAATTGAGCTATCAGTTTCTCAACTCTTCTTAAACCCATTACTTGTATGTGCTAGCATTGCTATCTGGACCCTTTTCACTGTCAACATCTTTGATGTTGGTTTTCTCTTGTTCTCGGTTCTGGGTGCTTTGTGTCTGACTGCTTCAGCTTCCAGTGCCACAGTGTTGTGGACTGGGATCAGATAATGGCGTCTGCAGCACCACATACAGACCCCCATGCGGAATAAAGAAGTGGCCTGGGGAGGGTTGACTCAGCAACATGAACTACACGTATATGTCGCCTTATAAGGAAATAGCATAGGTTTAAGCCATATCATCCTATAGGGATACAACAAGGGTGATGTAAGGCACCAGTGCATGGTCAGCAAGTGCTCAGCGATGTGTAAACCTCTGGTTGGCCAGATGCCAAGGGTCACCTTAAAAGGCTATGCAGCAAATGCTAGCCAATGGGTCACCCTAAAAGGCTATGCAGCAAATGCTAGCCAATGGTCACCAAGACATAGCAAACTGTTGCATGTGGAAAACTATAAAACCAAGCTGCCAAGTAGCAGTAGCCAGAGAGGAAAAGGAATTGCCTAACACCCAGAGTTTCGAGCGTGTTAGATTCAGTGGGCTGATGCATCCTTACTAGCCTGCTTCGCAACGGCCTGATCACCTGAAGTGACTCTCTCCCGTCTGCAGAATCTAAGCAAGCGGTCGTTTAAGTTTGGCCAGGATGATTTGTTATTACCTAAGCTTAATGAGTATGAATTAACTGTTTGTTGTTGTCTGTCTTGTAAACTTTCTAAAGGAACTCCATAACTGGGCACCCTAGTGTCACAAAAGTTACAGTAGTGCATTAATCCCTTGAGATCATTAATGCAAAAGTCTTGGGTGGCGCATTTTGTCCTTCGCGCACGGAGTTCCTCCTCCTTTACTATCAGTTGTTAAAAATAAAGAATTTATTAATTAAGAGAAATAAAGCCTCGCTGTTGTCTCTTTGACCCCTCTGTATCGTATAATTAGAACCTTATTCGGTACCTATTGGTTCCGTCTCAACAAGTGTTAGCGACTTTTTTCTTGATTTATAAAGAAAACAAAGTGATAATTGGACCTGTACACCTTAAATATACCCTGATATATATATCCCATTCTATAGAAAGGTAAGGTGTGAGGATGTACTTAGTGTGCACGTACAGCTGCAGTGGGAGCTGCTATGTAGAAAGTTTTGAGCTCATGCCCCAGAGTGCATGTATCAGCTCCATTGGGAAATAATGAAGGCAACCCTAAAAAACAAACAACCTGAAAACAACACCACCACCAAAGCCAAGAAACACTTATTAATTAGCATAGTAATTATTTTCGTGTTATTCATTAAAACTAAGTTACTTTAAGTATAAGTAATGAAATCTTTCGAGTAAATACCTAAAAGAACATGTAGAATGTTTTCATAAATCTATATGATAGATTTGTCCTTATTATGGAAATAAGAGTTTTTTGGTTACATACATAATATTAGTTATTGCCATTAGGCAGATTTCACAGACAGCATTTTTAGGGTATGCCTTTGTAGCAACAAAACATCAAGGTAGTCTTTAAAAGGCAGTATGGGTCCTTAGAAAGCTGATCAATATTATCTCCAGTTATAAAATATATTACATATTTGAATATTTGTTTGCTCTTTAGTGCCTACGTCTCAGAAGGTGCGTGAAAACATGCAGCCAAGGTACCTAGAAGATGAAGGTCTCTACACAGGAGAGAGGCCCACTGTGTCATTATCTAATCAAAACATTCTTGAAAACAGAATACTGAGACAGGAGCAGGTAAGTTACCACTACATTATTACTGGTATTTGTTTCATCTGGATACTCTTTTTACATCCCAAACAGGAGTGTACAAAATTCAGACCCTTTGCTTATGATGTTGTTAATGTTTTATTTGGTTACCCTGCAGGTGAAGCATTAATAATCAGGCTAGCATATGGCCTACATATATTTAAAAATCCAGTCTGAGAGCAATATCAAATTTTGGAAGGCTTTTTTTTTTTTTTTTAAAGAAAGTAAGCACCTTTTTGAGAATTGACAGTGCTTCAAGCCAGGTACCTCCCACTCAAACTGTATTTTTCAACAGAGAACAAAAATGTGCTTTTTTTTGTCTCTGAGAATGTTTTGATGGTATTAGTGCAGTAACAGGTTAAATCCACAATTACCTTAAAAAAAAGCAATGTTAGGCGTAGCAGTGGTGTAGCAGATGGAGCACTGGACGGGGACTTAGAAGGTCTGGGTTCTATTCTCAGCTCTGCTAATATTGCCTGCTGGGCAACCTTGAGCAAGCCACTTTACTGCTCTGTGCCTCAGTTTCACCATCTGTGAAATGGGGATAATGATAATGAAACTCTTTTATAAAGTGCTTTGTGATCTGCTGATGAAAAGTGCTGGTTATTGTGTAAAAGCTGGTTATTATTTATTAGAAAACTTAAGTAAGTCAAA
Organism: Mesoclemmys tuberculata; assembly: GCA_007922155.1. Classification (NCBI taxonomy): domain Eukaryota; kingdom Metazoa; phylum Chordata; order Testudines; family Chelidae; genus Mesoclemmys; species Mesoclemmys tuberculata. Next base: position 64,543,325 of record ML675624.1, on the reverse strand, counting down.
AGTGAGCAATATAACATCTAATTTAAGATTTGCATAACATCTTGGTTAGACAGATTAAGAACATAAGAACGGCCATGCTGGGTAAGACCAATGGTCCATCTAGCCCAGTATCCTGTGTTCCGATAGTGACCAGTGCCAGGTGCTTCAGAGGGAATGAACAGAACAGGTAATCATTAAGTGGTCCATCCCCTTTTATCCACTCCCAGCTTCTGGCACTCAGAGGTTGGGGACTTCCAGAGCACAGGGTTGGATCCCTGACCATCTTGGCTAATAGCTATTGATGAATCTATCCATTAAATTTCTCATCATTGAGATAAGCATGCAGTTTGAATCCTATGTCTTATCTACACTAGCATTTTTCTTAAAATGTGCAATGTTGGGAGATTAAGAAAAATGGTAGCATAGGCAGGGTTCAGGCAGAGTCCTTAAATGTATCTCCTTTAGTTCTGGGGCTTGTCAGTAGACTACAGTATGCTCAGAATTTTCTGTTTGAATCAGCTAAAACACATGGGGGACATTAGTCACAAGTTACTCATTCTTAAATTTTTTTGCTTGTTTGCTTACTTAAAGAAAAAGAATTAAAAGCCAAGCATCTACTGAAATGTGGGGTCTTATTTTCTGGAATAATAGTATTTATGCACATCATTCCCATATAAAAGTTACAGAAAATGTTATCTCACTTTATTTCTTATAGGGGAAAAGGTGGTTTGGCGATGATGGTAAACTCTTAGCATTGCCTAGTCCAATTAAACAGTCTTCTACGCGACCTCCAATATTCTCATTGGAGGAAGGCATTGAACCAGAACTTGAAACATTATATAGAAAGGTAGGTTGCATTTCATATATGTTCATATATGGCACAATTTAGTATTGGTTACTATATGCTCAGGAATCCTTAACTATGAAATTTAATGACTAATTCAAGGATTTGTCTACAATGGGTGTCTTATTCTGTTGTAGTTACACCAGTCCAAACCCTAAATGTGGTGCCCCCCATGTAAAAAGCGACTTGCATTGGGGTAAGCTGTACCACTTCAAGTGTCTTTTTACATTGGTGCAGCACATCTAGTTTAAGAGATTGCACAGGGAAGCTGCATTGGTGTAGCTACACTTGATCAAAGGAAAAAAATAATCTAGTGTAGATAGATTCAGACAAGCTCTGTTTCACTCTTTCTTAACTCTCATTTCTTAAAGCTTTCCTTCCTTCTTTGGAGAAACCATCACATTAGCATATAACAAGGCTACTTCTTTTTTGAGATGAAAATTCTTCCAAGTGTTGCTGCGATACCAATCTGAAAATTGCTTATCACCTGGTCCTAGTGACAAATACATAATTCTCCATCACATCCAGTTCCACAGATCTACTAATGGGCCTGCACTGCGGAAAGAGGCAGAACTAAATCTGTACTTCATTGGCAGGGCAGGACTAACCACACTCATCTGGAGATCTTTCCCAGTTTCTATTCTGCCTCCACAGTTCAGGCATATTGACTGGGGTAAAAGTGCAAAAACATCTACTTTCCATTTTCAAAAGTTTCAGAGCCTAAGCCCTGCTGAATTTTGGTGAGACCTAGGCTCATATTTGTCCAAGTCACTTTTGACAATGGGATGTCAGTTCCAAAGTCACTTATGACCTTTTGAAAATTTTAACCAAAATTTCTCCTGCAGAGCTTAAACAAAGACAAACCAAATAAAATCAAAATAAAAAAGAAAAGTATAAGAAAACCAGGGGTCTTGTTCTCTGAACTGATTTTGATTTTGAATCTCTGCCCAAAAGGGTAGCATCATTACTGCATTATTCCTTCCTGAGGGACTCTGCCTGGTAAGCACAGCCACAGAAGATGGCAAATAAGCTTGTTCAGAAGACACAGCATATACTCATCAGGTCCTGCACTGGAGCCTCTCGTGTACTTCATTAAGTGCACATATGCAAACTGTGTTTGACTTTTGTCAAGAGGTAGCAAGAGCCTCATGATCGGCCAGGCCAGAGGTTTCCTTGCTCCCTCTCCTCATGCCTGGAGAGGAGCTTGCAGCAGCTGAAGTCCTCTTGGCTTTAACAGAGAGGCTACAAACTGAACTACATCACTGCCCATCCTAGTTATGAGTGTACTGGTACATGGAATATTTGATCAGCCATCTTTGCAACAGGCCTTTCAGAAGGGGTCAGCTGAGGCCAATGAGAAGCACATTGTGCTCAAACCTCTTCTGCCAGTCCTGGCTGCAATTGTTCTATTGTGAGAAATATCTGATCAGCCACCCCTGCCTCCCTTTGGGCTGTTGCATGCTATTGCCAAGAAGCTGAATTGTCCAGAAGACATCGTAGACAGTGGTAGGGGGATGCGAGGTCCAAAACACAGTCCCTGATGTCCTACCCTTGAAGAACTCATTTCACAGATATCACTGAGCCTGACTAACATGTATTCCTTTGCAGCATTATGGGGAAGCAAAGTCACTTTTTCACCACCCCTGGTCATACCAATATTACTAAAGGGAAAGCCACTCCTCCAGAAAAATGTAGAGCACAACCCAAACCAACTGGACAGGAAGAGATTTGGTGGATTTTCCTATTCCCAATTCCCGTTCCTCCATATGGCTCCTTCAGTGCCCAGTCTGAACAAAATCTCCAGTTCAAGTTAGACTACTTCACTTTTCAAGTTGCTAGCTATTGGCATCACAAGTTCATTCTTGAACCCAAGGAGAATTCCTTGGTGCTTTCTCTCCTTCCTAAAGCTAGTCCTCCTCCCAAAGAGAAGCTGGCAAGCACTTGATATTAGCCATGTCGAGTTGTTTACGAAATCTAAGCCCCTCTTTGTGTTATGTCACTCAGCATCAAAGGGGAGAAGCCTGTATCAGGATAGATCCTCTGGGCTGTTTTGGAGGCCCAGAGAGTAAAGTCTGCCTCTTCCATCTAATATCTGAACTCATTTCCTAAGTGTCATTGCAGCTTCCTGGACTGAATATTCCTTATGAGGAAATGTTTAAAGCAGCAAATTGGTTTTCCCTGTGTATATTCACTGAAATCTATATACTGGTTCTGTGAACCTACATTTGAAGGCGAATAGGTAAGCCCCTACTTGAATTGTGGGATGATTGTCAAACAATTGCGGCTGAAACAAGCCATGGAAAATTGTGGAAAAATATCAGACCTCATTATTTGTGGTAATAAAGCCTGTTATTACTTTTCTGCTGTCAGCTGCCTGCAGCTGAAAACAGGGGCTCCCACTGTTGGTTGCCTGAGGCTGAGAGCAGGGACCCAGGGCTGACAGTGGCCACCTGGGGGTTTCTGTTGTCAGCCCCGCTCACATTGGGGCTCCCCCTGTCAAAATTTCAGTGAAAGCCTAATATTGTAGAATCAGTAATTTCTGCAATATCGCAAGTTAAGTAGGGCCTTATGAATAGGAAATTTTCAGCAAGCAAGAAAAATCCTGCTTTCTTCAAGAATCCAGGTCCACGTATTCAATCTACCCTATATTGATTTGGATGCAATTAAAATGTATTCATATGTTTCTATTTAACTAGTTTGGCTGTGCCTACTTGCTCTGCACTAGGTTTATTGAATACTTTTTTACTATGGTAATATTTATCATTTAACTTTTAATCAAGGGTAGTTTAAGTTATTGAGCAGGATCTTCAGGTGGATTTAGTTAGCCCGACCCTGCTATTGATGGATAGGTCTAGTTCTGCCTTTTTGTTTTACAGGGCAGGGTAAAAGATCTGTTGGTTGTTGTATGGATCTGGATTCTCAAAGAAAGGAATTTTTTGGTTAAACAAGATACATTTTCCTGTTGCAAAAACTCAGGTACAGGTGCATTATGGTTAGGCAGAGACAAGTGGATTATTGTCTGTCACATGACCATCTTCACAAGCTCCAGTCCACACATCATACATTTCACTTTTCTCTTTTTCTTCATTTCAGGCAATAAAACCTATGCATGCCAACCAATATATTGTTGGATCTGGGGACCCTCATGGACAGTTTCAACTGGACATTGATATTTCTGGATTAATATTCACCCATCATCCTTGTTTTAGCCGTGAACATGTTCTGGCAGCCAAACTGGCTCAGTTGTATGATCAATATCTAGCAAGAAGACAGCGAAACCTTACTAAACTCCTTACAGATAAGGTATTTTCTAGCTTGCTGAGATACTCAGTAGCTAGTTTAAGGTTAAAACTGAATTTGAGTCTTCAAAATGTAGCAGTGTAACTTCTAGCTTTGTGCCATGAATAATACGTTTGGTTGAAAATAATCCTGTTTTTCTAGAAAGCTTTAACTTTCCTGCTCCAAAATATTTGTTTTTTGAGTGCTTGCTCATGTCCATATCATACTAGGCGTGTATGCACGCCACATGCACCAGTGCTGGAGATTTTTCCCTCAGTAATATCCGTAGGGCTGGCTGTAGTACCCTCTGCAGTGGTGCATGTATGCGCTGGTATAAGGACACTGCTAGCTCCCTCTCCCACTCAGTTCCTTCTTACCACCAGTGAAAGTGCTGAAACATCCTTGCCTTGGCAAGCCTTTATCAGTGGTTTTCATCTGTAGTTTAGTGTAAATAGTTGTTAGTTAAATTTTAAATAGTTAGAATTTAGTTTAGTTGTATTTAGTTTGCAGGTACTTAGCCGCAGAGACAGGACAGGCCCCGGTCCCCAGGCTTCAAGCCATGTATTACTTGTAAAAAGCCCATGCCCATGAATGACCCTCAGCAGAGCTGCTTGAAGTGCCTGGGTGAGACCCATTTTCGGGACATACAGGATCTGTAGGAACTTTAAACCACACAAAAAAGGACCAGGACATCAGGCTAAGGGTGCTCCTGATGTTGGCCTTCAAACCGAACTTTGAGCTGGGCTGCTCAGATTCAGCACCCTTTTCCCACCCCCTCCCAGTACTGAGTTCATTCCTACACCAATCTCCATCCCTGGTGCCGAAGAAATTGCACAAGAAGCTGCACACCAGGAGAGGGCATTCTCTGGCCCTTAAGAAGGACAAACAGGAAGTGGGGGGCGAGCCAAGACCCGTGCTGGGCCACTTATTCTCCCTGTAACTTGGGTTGGCTGTGGCCTCATCCAGCAAAGCTTCCAGTCCACCACAGGACCCGCCTCCATCTGCAGGCAGCAATAGGAGTACCTGGCACCTTGTGGTACTATGTACACCCAAGACCTATCAAGCAGCCAAGGACCTGTCTCCAGAGCACTGACGACGACAGCTGGACTCCCTGTGCTAAGTCACAGAACCTTGATGTAAGGCACCAGGATCCTGGCACCAATCCCTGGAGCTGCAGCATCAATCTCCAGAGCATTAGTATTGGTCCAGAGCATCATCGACATCCTGGGGTGCTTGGCACTGATGGGCAGAACCCCAGCACTGCTTCCTGGCAACCAAGTACTCTAAAGAGCTGGAAATAAGGTTGGCACTGCCGTGGTCTCTAGAGGAAGACCTCTCGGATTCAGAGGGAGAGGAGGTTTCCTTGCCCAGGGTCCAGAAGTACCTTGCCCTGGCAGCTGGTTCTCCCCTCTGCTCCCACCCTACCACCACCACCAATGCAATGGCCTGAACACATGGGTTCCAGAATTGCCATGGGACTCCCTAATGTCCCAGGGTCACAGCATGAGCAATCAGTCTTGGGAACCTCTGAGTGTTATGCCTGCCTCCAGACTTGGACAAGGAACAAGACCAAGCAAGGGGGGCTTTGGTAATTTCTCCTCAGCTATGGAGAAATGGTCATCCTCTCCTTCTTTGCCTGCCTCATCAGCGTCATCACCTGATGAGATAGTAGTGGGTCCTTCTGCCACAGTCCCACAAGATGCCTTTAGGGCACCAAGAGATGCTCAAAAGGTAACCGTGAATCTGGGTCTGGAGGCAGAGGAGCTGAAGGAGCCGGCTGACATACTTCTTGATAATCTGGCAGTGGCAACCCATTCCAGAGTGGCCTTTCCTGTCCACGAGGGAGTTGTCAAGCTGGTCAAGGCCTGATGACAAGCCCCCTCCTTTCTGTCCCCTACATCTAAAAGGGCAGAGAAAAAATATCATTTGCCCGCCAAGGGGTTCGAGTATCCTCTACTCTCTCTCCTATCCCTCGGGTTGCTGGTGGTGTCAGCTGCCAGTGAAAAAGATAGGTGAGAGCAGTCAAACTCACCCACTAAAAACAGAGGCAAAAAAACCTGGATCTCTTTGGAAGAAAAATATATTAGTATATTATTTATTTTCTCCAGCTCCACATATCTAGCCAGCAAGCCCTATAGGGGAGATATGACTTTAATATATGGCATTCCATGGCTAAATTTGCTGACTCCTTACCGCAGGAGTCTAAGCAGGAGTTTGTGGCTATCCTGGAGGAGCGCAAATCAATGGACCGAGCTTCTCTCCAAGAGGCCTCTAACACAGCCAACTCAGCAGCCAGAACAATGACCTCAGAGGTCTTTATGCAGAGAGTCTCATGGTTATTGTCATCTGGCCTATCGGCGGAAGTCTAACAGTCCATCCAGGACCTCCTCTTTGTTGGTGCACATTGTTTTTCGAACAAACAGAAGGCAGGCTGCATGGCCTAAAGGATTCTAGAGCCACACTCTGCTCCTTGGGACAGTACATCCCACCGGCTTCCAGGAATCATTTCAGGCCCCAACAACAGCAGCAGTTCGCAGGCTGGGTCAGGCCAGGAATGAACCCTGAAAGAGAAAAAACAAGGGCTATAAGTGCCATCAGGGTCAACCAACTACCAGTGCTCCTCCGTCGAGGTCAGGCTGCTACTTATCTGGTGGCAGACAGGCCTTTTGAGGGTGCACCCGGGGACGACCTAACAGTCTTGATCCAGGATCCAACCCCTTCTTTATTTTCAAACCACCTTTCCCCCTTCCTTCCTACATGGATGACTATAACATCAGACAAGTGGATACTAAACACCATCGCAGTGGGGTACACCTTCCAGTTCATTTTGATTCCACCTAACCACCTATCTCATTACATTCTAATCCCAAAGGCCAAGGGAGGCCTGTGGCCCATATTGGACCTGTGTCACCTAAATAAATATCTCAAGAAGCTAAATTTCCATGTGGTCTCCCTAGCCTCTGTCATTCAGTCCTTGGAGCTGGGAGACTGGAATGCCACCCTTGACCTGAATGATGCATACTTCCATATCTCCGTATTCCATGTTCCACATTCCAAAATGCATGGAGGTGGTCACAGCCTACCTCAGATGTTGAGGAATTCAGATTTACCTTTACTTCAATGACTGGCTCATAAAGGGTCGCATGGAAGCTCAGGTCCGGCACAATATCACAGTATTGTGAATGACTTGCCGAAATCTGGGCCTGTTGGTAAAAGAGCAGAAATCTATGTTAGTATCTCTGCAAAAGATAGGGTTTGTTTAGGCAGTCCTTGACTCTATCCAGGGCAGAGCGTTCCTATCTCAAGCCAGGTGCCAAGCCTTGTCAGACCTGATCAAATAAGTCACAGCTCACCCACTCACCACAGTGAGTTTACTGGAGCATATGGCAGCATGTACCTATATGATACAATATGCAAGGCTACGTCTCAGACCCCTTCAAACGTGTGGCTAGCATCAGTCTACTCCCTGACAAGACACAGTTTGGACATGATCTTCATGATCCCATCTGAAGTACTGGCCTCATAGGCTTTGTGGACAATTCCTGCACACTTTGGAGGAGGGGTTCCCTTTGCAGCCCCACACCCAATGTTTTCCTTGGTTTTGGATGATTCAGACTTAGGATAGACTCCTCAGTTCCCTCGAGACCCAAGGCCTCTGGTTTGCAGAGGAACTAGCATTACACATAAATGTCAGAGAGCTCAGAGCAATCTATCTAGCTTGCGAAGTATTCCTTCCCCAGATGTTGGGAAAGTAGTACAGGTGCTGACAGACAAAACAGCAGCTATTCACTATATCAACAAGCATGGGGGAGCAAAATCCTCAGCCCTGTGCCTAGAGGTGCTCGCTCTGTGGGACTTTTGCGTAGGACATGCAATCCACCTCAAAAACGTGCATGTCCTGGGAGTCAAGGACACATTAGTAGATCACCTCAGCAGGTCTTTCTCTTCTCGCCAAGAGTGGTCCCTGCCCCCGGAAGGAATCAAATTTATCTTCCAGAAGTGGGGAACTCCCCAAGTGGACCTGTTCGCAACCAAACAGAACAGAAAATATCACCACTTCTGTTCCTGGTCGGAACTTGACAGTGGCTCACTTCCTGATGCTGTTCTCTTTGAGTGGTTGGAAGGCCTGATATACATCTTCCTGCTGATTCCTCTCATCCACAAAGCCCTTGTAAAGATGAAGAGGGACAAGGCGCAGGTCATAACGATCGCTCTAGCATGGCCTCGCCTACACTGGTTCGGCATTCTGTTGGATCTGGCAGTGACAGCCTCTAGTACACTCCTGGTCCATCCAGATTTGATTTTACAGGATCACAGTCGGCTTTCACACCCAGACCCTGCCTCCTTGCATCTGGCAGTATGGATGCTGAATGGCTGAACCCTGAGGAGCAAGCTGGCTTCATCCAGGTCCAGAAAGTCCAGTTAGAGAGTAGAAAGCCCTCTATTAGAGCATTTTACCTAGCAAAGTGGAAACGCTTCACCTGTTGGGCAATGGAACATAATCTCCCCATTTTCCTACATTTTATTCTGGAATACTTACTCTACCTGAAACATTAAGGCCTGGCATTACTGTTGATCAAGTTATACCTGGTGGCCATCTCAGCATTTCACCCCTATATCCAGGGCAGATCAGTCTTCTCCCATGAAATGACAGCCAGATTCCTGAGAGGCTTGGGAAAGCTCTCTCCGCAGGTCAGAGACCTGGTTCTTCCATGGGATCTCAACTTAGTTCTGTCCAGACTCACTGGGCCCCCCCTTTGAGTCCATGGCGATCTACTGCCTTCTCTACTTGTTGTGGAAAGTTGCCATTCTGGTGGCAATTACATCAGTGAGACATATCTCTGAAATCAAGACCCTAATGTTGGAGCCTCCCTAGACTATATTTTACAAGGATATGGTCAGCTGTACTTTCACCCTGCATTTCTACTAAAGGTGGTGTCACAGTTTCATGTCAACCAAGACATCTTCCTGCCAGTCCTTTTTCCAAACCCGCACAGCTCTAGTGACAAGAAATACCTTCACACTCTGGATGTCAAGTGAGCGCTAGCCTTCTACATAGAGAAATAAGCCCTTCCGGAAATCCACTAAGGTCTTCATGGCGGTGGCTGAACGAATGAAAGTTCTGTCACTCCCATCACAGAGGACTTCCTCCTGCATCCGGATTTGTTATGAGCAGGGAAAGGTTGCACCTTCTGCCACTCTGACAGCCCATTCAACAAGAGCACAGGCCTTCATCGGTGGCTTTTGTAGTGCTGGTCCCAATGTAGGACACTTGTAGAATTGTGACTTGGTCTTCGGTTCACACCTTCACATCACATTACACCATCACGCAACAGGCCCGAGACAATGCAGGTTTTAACAGAGCAGTATTGCAATCATCATGTCTGCGAACTCCTGGCCCACTTCCAGATGTACTGTTTGTGAGTCACCTAGCATGGAATGGACATGAGCGAGCATTCGAAGACGAAAAGATGGTTATTAGCCTTCTGTAACTCTTGTTCTTCAAGTTGTGTTGCTCATGTCCATTCCATGATCTGCTCTCCTTCCCCTCTGTTGGTGTTCCAACCAGAAGGAACTTAGAGGAAGGGGGTCCTGGCAGCGCCCTTATACCAGCACATACACGCGCCACTACAGAGGGTATTAGAGCCAGTCCTACGGATACCACTGAAGGAAAAATCTTTGGCACGCACACCTAGCATGGAATGGACACGAGAACACTTCTCAAACAAAAGTTATGGAAGGTTAGTAACCATCTTTTCTTTAACATCAGATCAAATGAATTTTCAATTGAAAGCTGATTAAAACATGTCCTACAAGCATAATGAAACACTCCATGTTCAGTTCAGACCTACCTGTTTAAGGTTACTTATTTGAAATAGGGTCTCTTAAAGGGATCTGAGGCCTTGTCTCCACTAGCAAAACAAGTCGATTTTAATATGTCAACTTTCAGCCACCGCTATAATTACTGAGGTCAATGGAGTGTGTCCTCACTAGAAGCACTTCCTCTGACCTAAGGGGCGATGTGGGGAACCGAGAGACCCATCTCTCAGCTCCCTGCCAGGAGCCCACAGAGTGTTTGGCTCCCTGTGGGCTGCCCCTCCCTACCCCCTAATCCCTGGTCCCACCCAGTCCCAGTAGGGAAACCAGGTGGCAGCTGCCAGTGTTCCACCCAGTCCCAGTTTCCAGACAGAAAGGGAAAAACAGCATACAAAGATGGAGAGAGGTGAGTGAAGCTTAGTCTCAGTTCTAGGTGAAAAAGAATAAAATTATTATTTGTTCCCATTGTATTGACAAGAATTCCTACCTTGGCGTTTTCAAGGAAAACAGTCATATTATAAAAGCTTGGTTCTATTAAAATAAAATTACAGTTTCCAGCTTTATAACTGTGATAAATATATTGATTTTATTTACATATTGTCATACTTAATATATTATCACCAAAAGTTGGCAGTGTAATAAATGAAGACATTATGATATGACAAGTTACTCCAGACATGAGAATGAGAGCTTAAGATCAAGTATGAGGAATTTAAGGCACAGGATAATGATTTGAGATAGTTACAATCAACTGAACATAGGAAGTGCTTATCCCATTCTTGTTTAGTACAATATCTGAAATTGTCAAATTGATGCTTACTGTAGTTTTATTTCTGTTTCACCCATTGTCAGGGTTAGTGAAAGAAAACACCAGATAAAATTAATTTATTTGAGAGGAAGAACAGTCTTGTAGTTAAGACGCTAGATGGGGATTCAGATTTAGTTCAGTCTGCCAAAACGTATTTGAGTGACACTGAGCAAGTCATTTAATCTCTCTATGCCTCAGATTCCTGTCTGTAAAATAGGGATAACAATAGTTCCCCATCCAGTATGGGTGCTGTGAAGAAAAGTTAATTAATGTTTGCAAGGTGCTTAGATACAAGCACAATGGAGGCAAGGTAAGTAGATACTGGGGATGTCTTCACTTACAGCGGCAAATTCGGCTCCGCTGGATCAATTCTTCAGGATCGATTGAGCGGAAGTTAAGATTGATTCAATAAATCCACCCCCGGAAAAAGAGTAACGCTGCATCAATGGGAGGGCATTTCCCATCAGCGTAGCATAATGGGGACACCACACTAATTAGAATTTAGGAAGTCGATGGGAGATATGCAAGCTACTGTATGTAGCTAGCGAATCTCCTGTCGATGCCGCCGAATTTCACAGTAAGTGTAGACCAGGCCGCTTTTGCATTTCTGCTGAGTATGAACAGATTTTTCATAAAGTACATTTATTTATCATGTTGATATATTTAGCCTGTGCTATTTAAAGTGCATCCTTTGCTTTCAGTTGAGTAGTGAACATAGAGCATTTTGTCCATCAAGGAGATGTATGGTCGGCAAAATGTTTACAAGCAATTAAGTGATTAAGTTTCACCGGTGCATAAAGAAGTAGAAGTGATCCTCTTTTGTATTTAATTGCAGTTCTATTACCCTTGTTTCACATTCACTCTTTTATCATGACTGTTGAATCACGAATACTGGTCTATGAGGTTTCTAGTTTTTAATTTCACTCAATCTCTGAAATCATCAATTTGAGGGGATACAAAGTGGGTACAGAAACTAAATTCTTAATCTGTCTCCATTGACCTAGTTAGAGTATCAGTTTCCTGTAATATGGTAGCTAACTGGTTCGTTTCAGGTTACATGGTGTACAATACAGTTTCCTCCATAAATTTTGAAACCATCTATGAATTGTTGGTTTGTTTCTTTTTTTTGTTTTGTTTGTTTAAGCTGCATGCTTTGAGGAATGCTGTACAGAGTAGTTTGGACATCCATGGAACCAGTGTCCCTAACCCTGTAGCACAACAGAGCGTAACTGAATATAAATTTGAAATCAGGTAGGTAGAGATTCACTGGATCCCTTTTTTTCCAGAATTTTATTCCTTTTGCTTTATTTTTGCACATGTATAGAATTACAAAACCATGCCAAACTTGACATTTTATTGTAAAGTACTAGTGCATGTGAAGTAAACAGCCCAGGCTACTAATAAAGAAATCTGTATACAAAATTATATTGTGCATTGTTTCACATTACATTCCAAAAATCTTTTTAATTTCATGATTTGATTTTATTTCTGGTTATTCTGTTATTAATAGTAGTCCTCCTATAAGCTCAAGCAATGAAATTGTTTTTCTGTTTTTTCACTGTTTAACTTTACTGTGCTCTTGTAAAAAAAATGAATAGCTACAAACAGACACTACAGTTGTGAGCTATGCTGCTACTATGCAGTGTGAGGAAATTCAGATTTCTTCCACTTGTGGAGAATCTCAGTTTATAGTAGTAAGGATGAAATCCTGGCCCCATTGAAGTCAGTGGGAGGTTTGCACTAAGCATTTTTCTTCTTGGGAGGCCAACTACTAGAGGGCAAAATAATTACAAACATGATCAAATTTTATTTCAGCCAACAGAGGCTGGTGTTACATGTAGTCAGTACATTACTTCCCAGTGAGATAAAGCTCATCGTTGAGTATGTGGGGTTTCCAAGGGCTGGTCTACAATACACAGGTAGGTTGACATAAGGCAGCTTAGGTTGACCTAATTTATGTCAGTTTCTACACTACAGCCCACCTCCCACCTATGTAAGTGTCCTACTACAGTGTTTCTCAACAACTGGTCCATGGGCCGGCACTGGTCCCTGAGATCTCCCTAACACAGTATAGGAAGCCCAGCCGGTTCCTGGAATCAAAAAGTTGAGAAGCACAGCCTTATTACACTGGCAATAACTCCACCTCCAGGAGAGATATAAGGCTCATGTTGGTGTAGGTAGGGCAACTCAGTGTCTGTGCAGACACTGCATCCCTTACATCAGCTGTCTTGTCAATTTCACACCATAGCCAGGGGGGGCTTCTGCCACCCGCTCCCAGCTGGGAGCCTGGAAAAGAAACCTAAGTGGCTTCTTCCCCTCCCGCCTCCACTGGGAGGCGAGGAGCAGGGGGGAAAAGCCTGGGCAGTGGAACCTGACTCCCAGCTGGGAGCAGGGGCAAGAAGCCCAAGTGGCTTCTTCCCCATCTGCCTGTGCTCCCAGCTGAAGCTGGGGTGGTTTTGGACCGAACCAGGAGCAAGGCAGCCGTGTCAATTTCATGGCACAGTAATTACTGCGGTGACTGTAAGTTAACCTAATGTAGGTCAACTTAAAGCTGTAGTGTAGACATGCCCTAAGAGTCTAAACTTGAATCTGAGACCAGTTTGTACTAAATCATACAGGCCTCGTAGACATCAGCTAAACTACACTAAAGTCTTATTATGTTGTTCACTCTTAATTGCCTTTATGTGATGAATTTGGTGAGATATGAGAGAAACATGCACTGACGTCACTAGTCCTTTGTGGATAAAAAGAGAGCTGTCTACAGGCCTTTCAATTTGTCAAATAAACTAGCACTTTTCATGCACATTGAATTAAATTAAATTTTTTGCAAATTGTACACTTTTGTGGAGACTTGGGTTAATTTTAGATACAATTGGTTTCAGTCTCCAATTTTACATGTAAAATTTACATTTTTATTTAGTTTGTGATGATACAAATTTAAATGGTAAATTGTCCTTCTGCTTGTTGTAAAGAATGATTTTTAAAAGTGTATTTGTGAAATTTTGCATGTTTTATTGCTCCCAAAGGAGCAGTGTATTTCTGGAAAAAGTTCTGGAACATTTTTGCTTTTCTGACAGAATTGTCAATATATGAGCAGTATCTGTCATCAGTTGAGAACAGCTGTTATTCCCTCCTACTTGGCCTAATTGTGGCAAGTTCAATTTTAATTCAATTAAAAATGGGGGATTTTATCTTACATAGTTGAAGTCATTGCTAACTAAAGGGCCTGTTCATCACTCCCTTCTCAGGGCCTTAAGCATTTATGTACATTTTTGTGTTTGAATCAGTGGAGATCTGTGCAGATGTAAGAGCCTGCCTGCAGGGAGCTCGTAGCAGGATGAAAGCTTAGACCCTGATCCTGCGTAAGAGTGTACCGCTCTCCCCACACAAAGCCCTGTTGAAGTAATTGGAGCTGCATCTGGGTACAAGGGTGCACTTGCATGTCTTGAATTGCAAGATTGATCCTTAGTGTCTGTTTTGCAGGTGGAAAATTTGCCTGCTGACTATGAAAGGAAACACTAGAGTATCAGCGTGGCTGTGTAATCCCCAGGTCTAGTTTATGTGCTAAAGTCTCTTAAATTATACTCCTTTTAATCAAAATATTTAACCCTATAGTTTTAATTACATATTGATTAGCTCACATTAAAAGATTCCTAGGATTTCTGAATCTATTTAATACATTAAAAGAAATAGAGCGAGTACCATGGTCACCATTAAGTAGTTAACATTTGCCAACGGTTACCTTACTATTGTACCTGAGAGATATAATTAAGATTTAATTATGGTATCCTAGATATCACAGTCTTGGTAATTGTTCCCTTTTTAAAGGGAATCACTATATTATATCTAGTGGTTAAAGATCAAACTACTGGATTAAAATTGATTTCATATTCAGATGCTCGCACATTGTGAAACTGGGGGAAATTAATTGACTTCTGTCTCAGTCATCCTGGCTGTAAAACTGGATAAATTCAACGTCTCATATGGTTTTCAGTACCACATTAGACTTTATTTACTATGAACAAATACATTGCAAGAAAAAAAATCCCTTTTGGCCATGGAATCCAATTTGTATTTGTCTTCTGTGAAAAAACAAATGTGCATGAAGGCATTTATTTAACGACTCTTTTTAGTCCCCCTGTGTTATTTCACATGACAGAGTCATTGCAAATACTGGTCCTTGGTAACCACATAAATTAGATAAATTAACGGTTGCATGAACTCCAGTTTGTCCCTTGGATGCTTGTTCTTACTTGGAAGCATGTGGGTTTTTTTGTTTTTTTTTTTTTTACATCAGTAGGTGACCAGTAGTATCCTTCATTGCAAGATAGAAAAGAGGACTTCCTTTTAGATTAGAAAAGTGTATTGTGCTGTCTGTCCCTAGGAAGCTAAGTGATTGCTGAAATGCTTGCTCTCAGTTAAACTCTGAGAACTTTTTAATTTTGGTTGATGTCAGTGGACTCATTGAGTATGCTCTGGTTAGTTTCTCATATGTCACTGTTATTGCAGACCATATTAGATCATAGGACTATAAAGTGTAGTTTTATGTTGCAATAAGATGTGTTTACTTATGTCACAGGACCTCTCTACCTTTAAGTTTTGAATCATATTTAGCTTTTACATATACCCATATCAAGAGAATAGTACGAAGGCAATGATTAAATTAAAATTAAGCAATTTTGTAGTTGAATCATCCTTATAACTTAAACATTTTATTAAAGAAATATTGAAATGAAACTTAGGATACATCTATGCAGCAAAAAAAGCCCATGGCAGTGAGTCTCAGAGCCTCAGTTAACTGACGCGAACTCTCAGGGCTCAAGCTTTGTGGCCAAAAATAGCAATGTAGATGTTCCCACTTGGACATGTTAACAAATGCATTAAAAACAATCTAAGTTAAATAGGAAACTAGCCCAAAAAAATCCAAGAGATTGTGGAAAACAAATAAAAACACCAACAGCAACTCAGCTTCAACAAACAAGACAGTAATAAACACAAACTAAAAAGGAAGATATATTTTGGTTCTTGACTGGAAACATGCCACTGTCTTCTGGTGAGCTGTGAGAGGAATATCACTGGAGTGTGGCAAGCCTTGATAGTCAGCAGTTCCAGTCCCAGTGAGCTCATTTGCCATATTAGTAAATAGGGCCTCTCGTGTAAGACATTCCTTCATACTTATTATACAGAGCTTAAAGAAAGCCACATCCTGTCATCTTCAACTTTGAGTTTGTTATACTATCTTGGATTTAAAACAGTGAAGTCATCAATCAGATTGAAAACCACACTATGTGGTTTTTCAGTATTATATGTTCTTGCTGTATTATTCCACCTAGTTATGCAAGTTTAAGTTTGTACATGTGTATATTTGTAGGCAAACCAGAAGACTTCGTGATGCTGAGCAAGAAAAGGATAGAACGTTGCTGAAGACTATTATAAAAGTTTGGAAAGAAATTAAATCCCTGCGTGACTTTCAAAAGTTTACTAACACGCCCATGAAACTCTATTTGAGAAAGTATGTTTTGATAGCATTTTTGTTTCTTCATGTGCCATTTCTTATGTTTCTTCTTATTGTGTATTGCCATGTTTGTGAGTTCACAAGTAACACGCAAAAGGCACAAAGATAAGCTTTTAGGTGATAACTGAACCTGCCACTATTCTTTATTTTTAAACAACAAGTAATTACAATAACAGAAATTACCAGAAGATAATGTCTAAAGTCAGAATTGCTTAGTTTGTTATGGACAGTTACCATCTGCTATCAATTAGCATCGAACACAAATCTTAAAACTAACCTCAGTCCTCACACCATTTTTACATCTTCGCACTGAATACTAGATGTAAATTGTTCTCCGAATATCTCACACATTTTATGCACTCAGTTAACTAGCTCTGTGTTCATTACAAAAAATATTATAACTTGCAAGTTAAAGACAACAAAGGAAAAAGGTTTGCTAATTACTGCTCACTTAAGTAATTGTCATAAGGAATAAATTGTCCTTCATTTATTAATATTATTATTACTATTTACCTATTTATTTGTATTATTGTAGCACCTAGGAGCCCTTCTCATGGTCCAGGACCCCAGAGGGTTTGTTATTTCCTAATAAGTTCATTAGAATTCCAAAGGTCTGCTTTGTCTTTAGAGCTTCAGAAACTATAAAAAAGATAACTTAGTAACACTGCTGTGCCCTATATGCTAAAAATTGCTTGAAAAGCTACCTGTACATGAAAGACTAGGCTAAATGTGAATGTATTTATCAACAGAATACATTTTTGTTGTAATGAAAGGAGCTAACAGTAGTGTACAATATATTTTGTAAATTATAATTAACTGTTTTGAAGGGAAGAGGTTGACCAGAAATCAGATAAAAAAATCTATGAAACAGAAATTCAGGCTGAAATAAATGAACTATTAGAAGAATACATGGAAGAGTATGAAAGAAAAATGGAAGAATACAAGACTGAGCTACAAGAGTGGAAATCCTGGAAAAAGGCACAGGTTTGTGTAAACAACACAGCCTATAAAATTGCATTATTGCCAAGTGTATTTTTAAGATACCTCTTGTTACAGGAGAAATAGTTTAAAGGTCAGTTTAGCCATCACAAATTGTTAAATGGAGTTCAGTTGGATAAATTATTCATGTTTAGGATTATTACTAAATTAACTTATTAAATAAATGGTATTTAAGTTCACTAGCTGTAGTGGAGGAGAGCAACTTTAACTTTCTCTAAGAAGTTTTTGCCTCATGTTGGTTTTCCAATTTCTTTGCTTACATTTCAGCATTTAAAAAGTTTAATTTAGATTAGATTGAACAATTTTGCTTCATGCATGTTAAATTCATGTCTCCTGTGCTTGTGAGTATTTTTCTTTGTCACTTCAGGAGTTAGAATGAATATATTTCTCATAGTTAGCAATGCAACAACAAGACGTTTCTGGGGAACTGGCAGTCAGTACTAAATGATGTGTAGTTACATCAAATAACTTTTTTAAACTAGCTAATGCAGTGAACTAGTGTATTAGTTTTTCACTTCTTTAGAGCTTTATTAACATTTCTCTTAAATATAACTGAAGGGCTTAGTTGTTTCTTGAAAATACAGCTGTGTATGGGGGGGATTCCAAGGTGCACAGAACCAACTGTGATAGCCGGAGATGATTATGTCTAGAGCAGCCACAATACTTTCCAGAGCTTCCTTGTAGTGCAGCCACAATATTCCTTTTGAAGAGAGCAACGTGTGCAAGCCTGGCCAGCTATGGTGCCAGAATGGGAAGTGTCATGGCCCTGCTCTCTTCGCACTTCCTTTGGGAAGCACTAGAAACTCTGGTGAGGAGGAAGTGTCAGGGTAGTGTAAGGATTTTATAAAATCATAGAAGATTAGGGTTGGAAGGGAACGCAGGAGATCATCTAGTCCAACCTCCTGCTCAAAGCAGGACCAACCACAACTAAATTATCCCAGCCAGGGCTTTGTCAAGCTGCACCTTAAAAACTACTAAGGATGGAGATTCCACCACCTCCCTAGGTAACCAATTTCAGTGCTTCACCACCCTCCTAGTGAAAAATATTTTTCTAATATCCAACCTAGACCTCCCCACTGCAACTTGAGACCATTGCTCCTAGGTCTGTCATCTGCCACCACTGAGAACAGCCTAGCTCCATCCTCCATTGTACCCTCTTTCAGGTAGTGAAAGGCTGCTATCAAATCCCCCTTATTCTTCTCTTCTGCAGAGTAAACAAGCCTACTTCTCTCAACCTCTCCTCGTAAGTAATGTGCTCCGATCCCATGAACTTGTGTATGTCCAGCCTTTCTAAATAGTCCTGAAACTGTTCTTTCAGCACTGAGGGCTGCTCACCTCCTCCCCATTTGGTGCTGCCCAGTGCAGCAGCCTGGGACCTGACCTTGTCTATGAAGACAGAGGCAAAAGATCACATTGAGTACTTCAGCTTTTTCCATATAATCTGTCACTAAGTTGCATCCCCCGTTTAGTAAGGGGTCCACACTTTTCCTGACCTTCTTGTTAATAACATACCTGTAGAAACCCTTCTTATTACCCTTGCTAGCTGCAACTCCAGTTGTGCTTTGGCCTTCCCGATTTTATTCATACATGCTCAAGCAGTATTTTTATACTCCTCCCTAGTCATCTGTCCAAGCTTCCACTTCTTGTATGCTTCCTTTTTGTGTTTAAGCTCACTGAAGACTTCTTTGTTAAACCAAGCTGATCACCTGCCATATTTGCTATTTTTTCTACATATGGGGTGGTTTGTTCCTGTGCCCTAAATAAGGTTTCTTTAAAATACAGCCAACTCTCTTGGACTCCTTTCCCCTTCATATTAGCCTCCCAGGGGATCCTGCCCATCAGCTTCCTGAGGGAGTCAGTCTGTTTTTCTAAAGTCCACGGTCCATATCCTGCTGTTCTCCTATCTTCTTTTATCAGGATCCTGGACTCCACCATCTCAGGGTCACTGCTGCCCAGGTTACCACCCACTTCTACTTCCCCTACCAATTCTTCCCAGTTTGTGAGAGCAGGTCAAGAGGAGTACAGCTAGTTCCTCCAGCACTTGCACCAGGAAGTTGTCCGCAACACTCTTCAAAAACTTCCAGGATTGTCTGTGCTCTGCTGTATTGCTCTCCCAGCAGATGTCATGGTGATTGAAGTCCCCATGAGAACCAGGTCCTGTGATCTGGAAACTTTCACTAGTTGTCTGAAGAAAGCTTCGTCTACCTCATCCTCTTGGTCTGGTGGTCTGTAACAGACGCCCACCAGGACATCACTCTTGTTTCTCTCGCCTCTAAACTTAATCCAGAGACTCTGAACAGACTTTTCTCCAGTTTCCTGCTGTAATTTCAGTTGTACTTTGCCTATGCAGTTCTTTTAGTGGTCTTATACACATCACAGAACCATTGCAGTTTAGCATCAGCTGTTCAGGAGAAGCCCAGGTGTCTCATAATAGGGGCCTTGTCAATTAAGGTTGGGATGCATTGACTAAGCTGTCTAATATATTTTCATTAATAATGCAAATGGTTTTTGTCATTGCTATCAATTTCTTTCTTCCATTCTCATTCTTCCAAAAATTAATAAAATTATCTAAATGTGTAGTGCCAATTTCAGTATGTCCTATTTACTAGCATAGAAAGGCAGAGGGAGAAATCTGGATGAATACTTTTAGCTTTTGTCTTAATTGCAGTTCTACAGGGTGGCTTGTAAATATTCCCACTTGTGGGATGCATCCCCTCAGCAACTCCCTTTGTTCCAGCTGTCCTTAGTTTGGGGACCTTCTTTTGTTTGTTTATATTCTGATAGTACCTGAATATCATAATTAGGCATAAGGGTCCCCTTATGCTAGGCATCGTGCAGACATATAGAAAGAGAGACTCTACCCCAAAGAGTTTACAGTCTAAATATATTATGAGACACAACAGCTGGAGACAATAGATGAGGGGAGTGCAAAATAATAGACAATTATGGTCAATGTAGTCAATACACAAGCTGCCTAGCCATTGTTAAGTGTGTTTTGTAGATGTGATTTCTAAGGAGAGATTTGAAGGAAGATGATGTAGTGGCTATGCTGATTTTTTTCAGAGAGCTCTTCTGATAGATAAAGATTGTAACTGGAGGAAGCATGAAGGTGTTGAGGGCAAACAGGCTATTACAATATAATCATACACTGCATTTATACTCTAATTCTTAGATGAAATACTGTATTTAAGGGTGATCAATCCCTAATTGAGGAGAATCGGTATAGTCGTTTCTCTAATGTACCTTGATGGTGGATGGGTGCGTCTAATCTAAAATTAGTGCACTTTCCTTTTTATAATCAATTCTTATAATATCCCTTAATTAATTAACATTAAGTCCTTTTACCATAATTAAATATTTTCAATTTTCATATTAGCTATTTAACATTAAGCGTCATTTTAGTTAGTTACTGGTATGACATTTACACAGACGTTATCAGTATAGATAAAATGTTAATAATGTTCTGGAATATGCTATCTCAAGCACTTGTAAAAACCAGTGAGGACCAAAACATGTTTGTAACATGACCAGGGGTTATGTCCTAATTTATTTTCAACTTGTCTCTGAAATGTCTCACTTTGTTACTCATATTTTACGAGGCCTCACTTTAACTATTGTCAAGCCTGTTTTTACAAAATAGATATTTGGGCGTACTTATATTTTCAGCATTTTTATATCAATATAAACAATCATCTCTCTAGGCTACAGACCAGGCAGGGATTTAAATGTTTGAAACTGAGCTAACAAAAGGATCTGTGATCTTCAACCACCTCAGGTCTTCCCTTTTTGAAGTTAGCTGTGGCTGTATGGACCTTCATTCCATGCCAAAAGAGCACTTTTTTGGTGTGTGTGGGGGTTGTGGTGCTTTGTTTTTTGTTTTGTTTAGTCTCAAATATCCTAATAGTGAACTATCATTAGAGTTTTGCTTCCTTAGATTATAATCTAAAGAGTTTCTGGATAATTTGGGAAGCATAATAAAATGAGAAGATGGGAAGGAGTAGATTAAAAGGAAGGAAGATGAAAAAAATAGAGCAGAGTAAGACAAAATACAAGCCTGCAAGGGTGTTAGAAATAACAGTTGCACACCTTGTTGAACTAGATGTGGGAATCAAAGGGAGAATTTCTATGGGCCTATGTTATGCTGGAGTTCAGACTACATGATCTAATGGTCTCATCTGGCATCAAAATGTATTAATCATAGCATTTAATTAATAAATGTGTAGCAGTGTAAAACAAATATTTCAACAAAACTGTCATGTTACTTGAACATTCCCTAAAATGGTATTTCTGAGAGAGAGATTCATGAGATCTGTTGACTGATCAGCAGTTACTGTACTGTTAATTAGAGCCATAGGTGTATATGGTGGTGCATAGCAGGTAAAGTCTACCAAGCAGAGAAGAGTTATACTCCTCCAATCGTCTTGTTCAGTTGTAAAATCATAGATTCCAAAGCCAGAAGGGACTATTGTGATGATCTAGTCTGACCTCCTGTATAATGCAGACCACAGAACTTCCCCGAAGTAATTCCTAGAGCAAGGGTGTGGAACATCCGATCCACAGGCCGGATACGGCCTGCCAGCTTTTTCGTTCCTGGCCCTGGCAGCAGCACATACTGCTGCAAGTTCTTGTAGCAGTGCACGCTGCTGCTGGAGAGTACAATGCCATGAGATGTTGCGGCGGAGAGTACAACACTGCGAGATCTTATGGCAGCGTGTACTGTCCCTAGATCTGTGTACTCTGGCGGCAGCACATGGAGCGCTGTGTGCACGTGTGCCTAGTATTTTGATTTATGGTATATATGGCCCACTTGAAGTACATTTAATTCATATCTGGCCTGCCATAGCAAATGAGTTTAACACCCCTGTCCTAGAGAATATATTTTAGGAAAAACATCCAGGCTTGATTCTAAACTGCCAGTAATGGAGAATCCACCATGAACCTTTAATAAATTGTTCCAGTGGTTAATTCCCTTACCTGTTAAAAATGTATGCATTATTTCCAGTCCGAATTTGTCTAGCTTCAACTTCCAGCCATTGGATCATGTTTAAGGTTAAGATTTTGTCATGGTCATTTGTAGTAAAATCAGGGACAGGTCATAGGCAATAAAAACATTTCAAAAAAAGCAAAAAACAAAAATAAACAAGCCTGTAACCCATCCCTGAGTTTTACTAAACATAACCATGATAAAATGGGGATGACAGGGCAGATAAAAGCCCGAATCCTGCAGCGAGAGGGGTGGTCCAGCACCTGCTGCGACTGACAGCTCTGGGGTCCCCCTGCTCCCTGTGGCTGGTGGCTCGGAGCCCCAGGGCCAGTATGACCCCCCCGCTGCCTGTGGCGGCTTGGAGCGGTGGGGGCTGCCACCCTGGGGCTGAAGCGGAAAGTATCATGGAGCTCTCTGGAAGTCTCAGAATCCATGACTTATGTGACCTCCATGACAATCTTATCCTTAATCATGTTATACCTGTCTTTGCTAGATAGGAAATAAATGTTTTGACAATGGATTCTTCTATGTAGGTATTTACACTGTAATCAAGACAGACCTATATTTCTCTTTAAGCTACATAGATTGAGCTTCCTGAGTCTTTCACTATAAAGCATCCTTTAATAATTCTCATGGCTGTTCTTTGAACCCTCTCCAATATAACAACATCCATCTTGAATTGGGGACACCAAAACTGGACATAGTATTCCAGCAGTGATCACACCAGTATCAAATACAGAGGTAAAATAACTTCCCTATTCCTACTCAAGATTCCCTTGTTCATGCATCCAAGGATTGTATTTGCCCTTTTGGCCATAGTATCGCACTGGAAGCTCATTTTCAGCTGATTAACCACCAGGACTCCCAAATCTTTTTCAGAGTCACTGATTCACAGGATAAATTCTCCATATTGTAAGCCTAAATGCTTCTGATAGCAGCAGGAATGATAGAGCGTTGGGACAATCAATAAGAACAAAGCTGAAAAATGATTTCACTTACTAGCAAAGGAGAAAAGAGAATGAAGAGCAGCCCACTAATAATAATAGTGAAAAGTTCCAAAGGGGAAGCAGTGTTAGTCTGTATACAACGAAAACGATGAGAGTCCTGTAGCACCTTAAAGACTAACAAAATTCTGCGGGCATAAGCTTTCGTGGGCTGCAACCCACTTTGTCAGATGCATGTGATGAAGTGGGTTGCAGCCCACGAAAGCTTATGTCCACAGAAATTTGATGATGATAATAATAGTAATCACTTTTAAAATAGAAAAAATTGCTGGTTCAATGGCTTAGTGAAATACAGCTGCTCTGTGGGAGATTTGGGTTCAGTTTCTTATACTTTGGTTCACTGGGGACAGGAAGAATTGCAGTGTGATTGTCAGTCAAAGAGCCAAATATAATCCTGGAAATGGCTGTCACTCCTAACAGAGGATGAACTTGGTGGCTCAGGCTCAGAAGTCAAATGCCTCACGATGACCACTCAGGCAAATTCAGAATTTCTAAGTCTATTCTTTGAGGTGGTCAGCTAAGCCTGTTGTTTATCTACGTGAAGGGAGAAAACTACTAGTTGAAGAATAAATGACATAGGACCCGAGGGTAGAAGGACTTTACTTTTTATTATTCTTAAAGGATGACATTTCCAACTAACCATTTGCTATGTATGTAAGGAAAGTAGAATAGTCAGAAATAACTAAACATAGTGTATATTTTGATCAAAACAAATGCAAGTAGAACACTTTGGAAGAAAACTGTGTTTTCTATATGCAGAAGACCAAGAAGAAAAAGAAAACAAAACAAAGTCAAGACCAAGAGGAAGACCAAGCAGATGAGTCTGAGTATGGTGAGGAACCATTAAAACCCATCCCCCCTAAACTGGCTGATAGTCTGGAAGTAGAGCAACAAGTTAGAGAAAAAGCCATCAACATCAGGAGGAAACCTGGAGAACCTGTTTTAATTCCTGAGTTGAGCCTGACAGGAAGTGTAACTCCTAATGATCTGTGTCCCAGGTAAGACATTTATGGTGCTCTACAAATTAGTTTGTCATTTTATTATTTTAAGTAGGTGAGGTAATGTATTTCAGTAGACCAACTTCTGTTGGTGGAAGTGACAAATTTCCATGCTTCACAGAGCTTTTCTTCAGGTCTGTGAAGCTTGAAAGCTTGTCTCTTCCACTAACAGAAGTTGATCCAATATATGATATTACCTCATCTACCTTGTCTGTCTCATGTCCTGGGATTAACACAGATGCAACACTGCAAACGCTTATTATTTTGTCAGTGTCAATCTTCTGTTATATTTTTAGTTTGAATATTATTTATATTTAATTTAAAGTAATTCAACTTTAGAAATAAATGCTGAACACCAGCTTAGCCTAGCTATTGGATCTTCTTTCTGCAGCATCTTCTTTCTGAAGTTGAAATAATTCGAAGTTCCTTTGTAGATTTAAGATCATGCATATATTTTAACGTTGGGCAAAATCCTGAAGACCTCCTCAAGGAGGACCCTACATGCAGTATAAGAATTATACTGGCATTAGTAAGAACAGGTGCAAAGTGGAGAGGCCATTCACTGAACTGTGGTAGCCCTTTACGTATCCTGGAGTCAAGATCTGTGACAGCTCCCTGTAGGAGTGAGGATGAGTATCTGTAGATAGGCTGAGGAAGTGTCAAGGAAATGTAGTGTGTCGAATTGCACAGATCCACTGGCCATGAATCCTTTAGCGAGGGAGGCACCGTGGGCCATGTTCACCTGCACAACTATGAGCTGTTGTGATATCTGTGGCCTAGCTGCACATGTGAAAAAATTCACATACTCACATACCCCAAAACCCTATACAAAATCTTTGTCTCAGGCTCTGGGCAAGATACTTAGGGACTGGTAGGGACAGATTCCTTTTCACAACCCAAAGTTAAAGGGCAAGGTGCAGCTGCATCTGTACTTCATGGAATGTAGCAGATGCCAGGGTACCCTATCCCATGGGAAGTGCGTAGACAGACTGTCTTCACAGATTGCTGACCCTTTGGTTAGGTCTCGAACTCCTCTCCTCACATTTTCCTGTTCCTACCACAGCCCAATACTGCAGCTTTATGTGGGGTTTTGGGATGTTGGTTGGGACGGACAGCCAAACCAAAGGCAGAGTATGGGCAGCTGTGCAACTGAGAGGTAGCCATTATTTTAGACCAAGGACTATATTGTAGTAACTGTATCTCCCTAGTGCCAACTGAAGTTTTGTGGCCAGTAGATACTTTTAGGCAATAGCTCCTATTCCCTTGCTTGCCCACAAACTCTCACCATGCCCCTATGCATTCTTTTTCCCAGCCTCACTCATGCAGTGCAGCTACAGAGGTTAGTTTGCAATTTTGGGATTTCTACAGCTATTAAAGAGGTTGAAGAATTTCACAAAATGAGAATGTTTGTTTTTTGTTTTTACCCCACATCAGTTATGTATATAAAGTACCATTTTTGCAGCTGATAGATGTTAAGCTAAGGCTGCCTGCCTTCTTCATGGTTTAGGCCACCATGAGCACATTACACCTGAGCCCAGGTCCCTCAGTAGGTTCCCAGGAAGCTTTGAAAAGGGCTTTCCATCATAAGAATGACATGCACAACATTGACACTGCCTTCTGCTCAAAAACCTCCAGTCATAAGTAAATAAAAAATACCCTGAATGAAACCAACCTTTACAAATTAATTAAATCTTAAAAATATATATAAGTAAATTAAAAAACAAGCAGACTTTTTACACTGAAAATGGAGAAGTGTCAGACACTCCAAGAAATCCACTATGGAGTTCGCTGTCACTATCAATTTTATGTGGAAGGTGCTCAGACACTATGTGGCAGGCAGTAGGTAGAAAGAGAAGAAATGTACACACTTTGTTAGTATTTCACAGTTTAACACAGATTATTTATGGGTGTCAGTACCTTAATACCATTCCATATCAAGGTTATGCAGAAAATAGCTTTAACAGAAACCATTTTTTTTGCTGTTTAGCTTTCACAGTGCCAGGAGATTTCCGAATCCTGACTGCTTTTGATATGGCTCATAATTTGTTGGGAAAGAATTTTCACTAGATAAATATTTTCCTCTTACTGTTATATGCAGAAGCCTCAGTAGAGAGAAAATCTAACCTGTTCATTATAAAATCTTTTTGCATGCATGAGAAATCAAAATAACTGTGGAGTTCCCAAGCCATTTTCCTGTGTAGTGATGTTTCTATAGAGTGATCAACTAGCATATTTTTGGTTTCATCTCCTGCTTGATTTTCAATAATCAGACACCTATAAAATACCCAAAAGTGTGAAGATACTTTGCTCAAAATCTTTCTTTTGTACAATTTATGTTTAATGTTCACAGGGCAGAAGTTTTAAGACGAGAAGATGTAATGAAACGTTCAGTATTTTTAAAAGTCCTTTTCAACACAAAAGAAGTGTCGAGGACCGTCACCCGGCAAATAAGCTCAGACTTCAGAGTTCACTTTGGACAAATTTTCAATTTGCAAATATTCAATTGGCCAGAGAGTTTGCAACTTCAGGTACAATTCTTTTGCAAAGACTTCACTACATAACAAATACTAAAAAGACAATTTAAATTACTTGCTTTTACTCTCTATTGTTTGTAATAACAGCTAGAAGATTGTAAAGCGTAGGTCATCCAGGGCTTGAATTGTTCCCCCACCTCAGCTCTAAATGACAAAGATCCAACTTTGTCATTGCATTTTTAGCCATGGGCATGTGTTGGGAGGGGAGGGGGCCAAGATTTGTCCATTATCTCTTGGTCTGACAACTGTGGATTTAAGACTCAGAAGAAATCAAAACATCTTTTAAAAAATACATTTAAATTAATAGGTTCTGGCTGGATTCTAGGCTTCAAAAAGGAAATCAATAAACAATCAAATCGTATGTTTCAGTAGACTAGTGGAGTAATCTATTTACTTTTAGGGAAAGCTGTGGTTTATGTCACAGATAAAACAAATATGATCTATTCTATTCAGAAAACTCTTGTCCACACAATAAAACTACTGTACAATTTGAAAAAATGTAATACTCGATCAAGTTGTTAACCTGAGTTATAGGGAAGAATGCACTCTGAATTCTGAAAACTTCTTTCATTCACTCAGAAAATAGGATAATTCAATAATGTAAAGAAACAGATAATAACACACTTTTAAAATAACCCGTTGTTAAAATGCTATTTCTAGGGGATGCCTAATGCAACATTTATCATTCAGGTTGTCTTTTGATAGTACAGTTAAAGGTATACATTAGCCTCCTTTCTTCCATGCCCACTTGTTCCACCCACTCTTGCACAGCGACAAGGTATAGCTGCAATCCCTGCTCTCAGTGTAGTGCTGGAACTGATCCTCCTAGTATCTGTTTTGGTGCAAACCACCCCAAGTGGAGGAAGGGCCTTTGCTTTGTCCTCACAAATGGTTGGGATGATTTAGTTGGGGTTGGTACTGCTTTGAGTAGGGGGTTGGACTAGCTGACCTCCTGAGGTCCCTTCCAACCCTAATCTTCCATGGACCTGTGCAGCTGGCCAGGCACATTGAGGAAAATAGGCTGCACTATCCTAAGGTCTGATGTAGCATACATGCTCTCATTTGCTGGTAGCTCAGCAAAGAGTTGTATCTTACAAGACACAGTCACTCCAATAGCTTCCCTGGTGTGGGTCTCTGCCACCACCAGTTTGGTCAGTAGTTTCATATTGTATAGCAAGGTAGTAAGGGATTTTCATTAATAGCTAAATTTTGCCCTAATGCCACCAGATGCATTGGATGTATTGTGAAAGGGACATTCAGCAGCCAAAGTTACCAAAAGGATTTGGTCTGAGTCAGCAAGGATTCCTCCTGGATTTCCTTAGACCATTATCATGTTCACTACTTAGCCATTGCTTTAAATATCGTACATGTGTAAACATTTAAATTTTTACTTATCAGTCTATTCCTCCATCTCTTAATTATGTTACTGCTTTTCTCTGCACACACTCCAAGTTGCTTGTATCTTTTTAGTAGTGAGGCACACAGAATTGAATGTAGTCTTTTACTATTTGCTTATTTCAGATATATGAAACAATGGGACTGAGCAGCACTAACCTGTTAGCAGAAATGTTTATACCTATCCCTGAGACTACAGTTTTCACTGGTAGAGCTCTTATAGAAGAAATAGAATTTAGCAGCAACCAGCGTGTGACATTGGACCATGAAGGAGTTGGGAGTGGTATGGATTCTTTCTCACTCTCAGTGATTCTTGGTTAGAATGTTTTACTCTTAAAATTGATCCCAACACTTTTTACATGGTTTTAGCCAAGTAAATAAAATATATTTCCATCTGTTAAGAATGTTCTGCTAATCTCAGGCATAAAGCATAATTCAATCAAGAACATATAGAACCTCTGAGACTGAGTTATATAAAATGATCCCAGTTCACATTAGTAGCTGACTTTGTGACAGGATTTTTCTTTGACCTACTTGGTAAAATACTTTGTTTTTATAAATTATTAAAATTAATTTAAAAAAATAAAAATTATTTAAAAATATTTTAAAAGGAGCTCTATTTGTTACTTTTCACTGTTTAAAAATAGAATCCTCTCCAAATCTTTGACTATAAGAAATATATGTAGTAAGGCAGTATGAGCTGGTATAAATTGGCATAGCTTAACTGGTATCAGTGATTTAAACCAGCTGAGAACCTGGCCCTGTAAAGTACATTCTTCTTTGTTAAGTTTTTACTCTTCCTGGTTGGTTTGCTTACATACTGTAAAAATGTTTCGTTTATCACTTTTCTTGACTTTCAACAGTGTTAAATCCCAATACCTCCTTTCTCAGTTGGTTCCCAAAGTCCCAGCACTTCAGACTCCACTATTTGATTTTAATAAACATTTAGATTTTCCCATAACTTTGAAGGGTGTTTTACAGATGATTTAGAGATTAACAAATGATTTTAGCCATGCACCAAGGAGCTTACAATCTTAAATTAGACAAACATAACACATAATGATAAAAGAGAGGAGTAGAAAAAGGGGGAATGAAGGTAAAAATAAAAATAATATTGAGAGTCATGCTATGAAGTGATCCAGAGGAGTAGCCATGTTAGTCTGTTTACAGCAAAAACAATGAGAGTCCTGTAGCATCTTAAAAACTGAGCTTATGCCCGCAGAAATTTGTTAGTCTTTAAGGTGCTACAGGACTCTCGTTGTTTTTATTGTGAAGTGAGTGACTCATAAGCTGCAGTATTTTGCGGTGGAGACTAGGGTAGGGCAGGAGAACAGGAGCAGACTGTACAGAAGTGAAAGTCAGTAGTGGAAGTCAAGGTGAAAGATGTGGGGTCTAAGGAGAAGAAAGTGAGTGGATTGAAGGCTACTGAGCATGTTGGATATATGTAAGGACAAAAATCATGGTAACTAGGGGCTGACTTTTCAACTATTTGTCTTTTGATTATCTTTCAGGAATGAAACCACCATTTGAAAAACTGAGAGCCTTCTAATAGTGGTTCAGTTAGGAAAACAATTTCTCCCAAAAGCAGGTGTTGGTGCTAGTTGGCGTTAATAAGCACATTGTTTTCACATATCCTGAATTAGTGTTTCATAAATAATAATTGGATACTGCAGTTTTGAAACTGTTTTTCTCCTTGATGTAGGTGTGCCATTTTCATTTGAAGCTGATGGTAGTAATAAAATTACTTTAATGACCTCTGGCAAAGTGTCTCATAGTGTTTCCTGGGCAGTTGGAGAGAATGGAGTACCCTTAATTCCTCTAGTTTCCCAGCAGAGCACAGGGATTCCAAGGTAATATGCTGCAGTGACTTGTTGAAAAACTTAATATATTATGGTATTTTAAAATATTTAGAAAAGAATAAGTGCCAGCTTCCCATATTGCCCCACTCGTGTACTTCAAACCTGATCTGGAGAGATTACCTCTAGGAGTGAGAGGATATTTTTAGCTGTATATCCAGTCAGTGCTTGACCTCTGCTGAGACTTTGAAAAAAGAAGGCCAATTGTGTTGTGGGGGAGGAGGTCCCCTTAAATTTGGGATGTCATAACTTTGCTCCTGAAAATATCAGCTTGAAGTGAAGCCAAAATATCTTATGGTCTTCCTGTATTGTATGGTTTGGAATGCTATGGATATTTTTGTCTGAACTGGATGCTTAAAGAATATCAGAGTATATTTTTCACACTGATGCTCAGTGTAGAAGGGTCAGCTGCCTCCTATGCATCCCCTGTGGCCAGTGGGATGTCTGCAGTAGCCTGTTAATTTCTCCCCTCTTCAAGGCTATCCCATTATGCTCCCACCAAATACGCAGTCTCCAGGGGCCTTCTGGTCAGGCTTTCATCTCCAGGCCCTTCTGGCCAGGCTTTTATTCCTTTTCTATTTTCCCAGTATATAAACCAACACTGAAAACAACAACATAATGAATATCTTGACAGTCTTGAGCGCCATCCTCAGGGGTTTCTTTCTCAGCTTTTGCCTGGCCTTTTGCCTCTGTCAGTCTCAATAACTCTCAAAACTTCCCTTTATTGCAGCTTCTCTGTCTCGCTTTCATTGTGGTTTCTTACTGCTATTTTAGAGAGGAACCACTGATCCAGACCAGGTGTGGCTCCTTCGTAATCAGGGCTCACTAGCCCTTAGGACTTAGGCCCACCAGCCATTAAGGGTAAAATACTCGGTTGCACCTAGAATATGCTATGAAGATGCTCATATATACAGATAACTTCCCTTTGTGCTAATGGAAGTTACCTTGTCTCCTGTTGCACAGAGAATCTATGATTCCAAAAGATAAAATATATTTAATTCCAAACACTTTCATAAACCACTATTTTGAAAATTCTAAAATTTGATTAATTCCATAACAAAAAATCTTCATGGTATTGTCATGGTAATTAATTTTACTGTCCCTTTCATAAAAGAAAATATTGTCTGTCCTTTTATAGATCATAAGTTTTTGTATAAAAAACACCTCATGTCATGAAGAAAAAAATGCCAAAAGCTTGCTTGCTTTCTTATTGCAAGAGTGAAATCAAATTTCATATTTCCAAGTGACGGAAATAACAGTCCAAGTCCTTTTTTTGAAAGCTTATTCTGTTTATTATATTGCACTGACAAAAAATACATCTTTTTAAAATCAGAATCCTTTTGTATCAACTATGTCATTTCAGTGCTTTAAAAAACATTGATGCTATTGCATCCATTGGCACATCAGGCTTAACTGACATGAAGAAATTAGCCAAGTGGGCAGCAGAAACCAAGCTGGATCCAAATGACCCAAAAAATGCAGATCTGATGCAGTTGATAATGGTGAGAAGGCTTTAATGAAACCATTTGTGTTGAAATCTGGATTTTGCAAAAATTATAATGACTTTTTAAAGGAAGTGAAGAAAATCCTGCTTTAAACACAAAAAGTAACAGTTCAATTCTACGTGTAGTTGATTTGCAATTCTGTGTCTTATGTTTTCATGATATGTTGGGTATTCCTCGCTTGCTGCTTTTCCATAAATTTAGCATTAGTCACTAAATTAGTGGTTTTTAGAATCCTTAAAAAAATTTAGGTCTTTTTTGTACCCTAAGCATTAAAACATAGATTTATTCAGTTACTTTAATTTGTATAACTTTTTCATCCTAACTCCATCCCTAAATGCTTAATGTAATAATATTAGTCTTGCTGAAAGCCATATCTTGCTCCCATTGAAGTCAGTGGGAATTTTGCCATTCACCTCAAAGAAAATAGAGTTGAGCTCTAAATTACCATAACAACATACTCTTGTGTTTGTTTAGAGGTCTGAGGTCATCAGCTTCATAATTGAAACCAGGGTGAAAGTAAACCTTTTGGTTCTTTTTAGACCTGTTTTAGTTTCCCCTCTTGGTCTTTGTTGTTGGATTGTTTAGCTATGACTAATAAGTCAGCAGTACTCTTCGCCTTTCTCTTTCATTTAGAAAATAATCTCCCAATTGATTTTTGTTTGTTTGTAAAAGTCAAACATTACAGATCCCACATGTCATCACATTAGGAAGCATACATGTACATCTAGAGCCCCCTGGTCACTGCTAGAAAGAATGCCTAAGCCCTAGTTTTGTAGAGTTCAAGCCAGCCAGTTTGACTGGCTCTATGTAATCTGCACGAAGAGATGAGAGGAGAGCCAAGCCTTTAAGATGTGTGGTTAGTTTTTACACCCCATCTTCAGTAGGAAGGTTCTTCAAGTTATGGTGTAGGGCTGACATGCTGTCTGCTTTATGGAGATTGAGTTAGTTGAGTTTCCCTGTGCAGGAGAATTAATTTTCCTTTATTCAATAAGATTTGCCAGGCTGGCTGTTTTCCCACTACAGATCATTAGTTTGGTTAAAGAGGTTTATCTTTAAACCATCAAACAATAAATCACAATCTTGAACATTTGATGACATAATTTGTGATGATTTTTTTGACATTGATTTTCAAAAGTCAGGCACAATAATGTACATGCAGTTGTGTGCCTTTGAAAATCAAGTGCTTAAAGCTGACATAATTTACCTTACACTTTTTAAAAATTTTGATGGTGTTAAACTAAGTGACATTAATTATTTTTTTAAAAATAAAAGAATTTACCTCATCACAATTTTGAAATGCATTCAGATGCCAAGCTGCATCTGATCAGACTGACCTCCTTGCAGGAAATATAATTGGAATTGCAACTCTCATGAAAAGAGAAAACAAAAACATTCACGAGAATGGAAAATATGAAACATGATATTTCTAATAAATAATGCCATCATGAATTTAATATTGGGCACTTGATTTTGAAATGTTAAGCTAGTTTTGTATTGTTGTAACCCATTGATTACAGTGGAGTTACACTAGTATTAAACTGATGTAATGGAAAGGGAATCTGACCATATTTTTAAATTATGTAAGTATTTAAGTAGGACCAAATTGTGAACCCCTTCCACTCCTGGGGAGTAGTTGTTTACCAAATAGTCCCCCTGGAGTGGATGACACTACGCAAGTGTGTAGTGGTTTATTAAAGGGAATAATTGGGGCTGCTTTTAGCTACTCAAGACCTGCAACGACTTAAATATGTGCATAACTTTATCCATGTGAGTAATTTCAGAAATTTGGAGGACTTGGGATCTTTTTAAGTATTGACTTCAATGGGACTACTCATTTTACTAAAGTTATATATATGGCTGTCTTTGCAAGATTGGAACCTAACTTATTATACTGTACCGTAGTTTTCCTTTATATTTTCTATATGTATAGCTTCAGTTGCCACTTTAACATTTTTTAAACTTTTTTTTATTATATTTAAATTGTGAATGAATTAAATTCCACTATTTTCTTACTAAAAAACTAAGAATTATTACAAACCTCATTTTAAAATTATAAAATATATATCACTTACATTTTGGCATAGTCAGGCTGCAATGAGGTTACAGTGCGGGTTATGGTAGGGGTCTTGTCAATATATAAGTGAAACTAATGGAATTAGTCAACCCATTGAAAAATTATTTTATATGGACATTTTTCACTCAGAATTGAACTTTAATATATATCTTTCTTATTTAGGTTGCCACTAGCGGAGATGCTTGTATTCCTGGTTTCTTCAGACTGGAGCAATTGCAGCAAGAATTTAATTTTGTTTCAGATGAGGAACTTAACAGATCAAAAAGATTCCGACTCCTACAACTCAGAAACAGAGAGGTGGCTGAGTTCCGTAATTATAAGCAAGTCCCTTTACATGAAAGAGAAATAAATGAAAAACTGTTTGAGGTAGGAAGTTATCTGAAATTATTTAAATTATGGTCTTTAATAAAATATTTATCAATTTTGCCTTCAGTAATATTTGGCTTGCTAAAGTTAGTTCCTCATCACTTTGAGGGCCAAATTCAGTCCCATTTACTCCAAAAGGATTACACAGAGTGTAAATCAAAAAAGTATTTCACTTTAAATGTACCTTATGTTAACTTAATGTAGAATTTGATTGTCTCTTTCCAAAGAAATAGTTGCAGGATCTGGAGGAAAAATTTAAGTGGAGCTGCACTGCAACAGTCTCCCCTGTCCACGAGTCTATTTGGAATCCTCTTTTAAAGGAGAATTCCAAATATGGAAGGTCAAGAGCGGTTGTGCAAAAGTTAATGCAGGCACAGACTTTATTAATATTTGTCCAACTTTTCGGTGGGGGGTTAAAAAAACAATGCTATTGAATCAAATATTGGGGGAACAATCAAGCCCATAGTGGGTTTAAAAACATGAAAAAACCCATCTTTCTTCTTTGATACTGGGTCTCTATTGTCGTTCAAGGTTCTTTAGGTGGCCCCTTAACCTTCCTACTCATTGGATGCAATGGTGGTGTAACTGACAGTGGAACGTTTCATGGCAGTGCTTGTTGGAGCTTTCTCCTGCCCTTCTTTTAATTTTTCCTGAACATTCTGACAATGAGGCTATAAAAGAGTTTGTAGCACTGCAGCCATCTCAGTTCCTTCCAAATGTGTTAGCAGGCAGACCAGGAACCTCTCTGGGCTGATCCAGGCTGGATCTAACCTTTCAAAGACATTGTGCCCTAGTTAGATTTCTTAGTTAGCATTAGTGTTAGAAATTTTAGCTTTGTTTATTTTAATTATAAAAGTTATTTCTTTTATTAGTTCCCATACCTCAGTTCTGGCTCACAGATCCTATGGTGGATCTGAAGAGGAAGATGCCAAAATTTAAGAGGTGTGCTTCTTGTCCTGCTGTATTCCCCACTTCAGACTGGCAAACAAGGTGTCTGGCTTGTTTGGAGGAAGGATATCCTTCACAGTTTATGAACTGCAGCATGCATCTTTGCCCCAAGAGCTTTCAAGGAACATTAGAACCAACTCCAACCCTTATTACTTCAGGGGGTGCTAATGGCCAAACCCTCCAGTTCTGTAGCTGCCAGTTTCATGAGAAACCTGCAGCAGCCCCTAACCCCTCAGGGAATAAAAAAAACCCTCAAGATCTCAAAGGTACTATTGTCTATCCCTGGAGTGAAAACAAAACTTTTGGTATGTATTTCCAGACACAGTGAAACACTGCAGGTGTTGGCGTCTATTATCGTAGCCAATCCTAGTGAGAGCACCTCTTCAGATCTGTCATCTCTCTTTCTGGATAAAGGTGTGAGAAACAGCTCCTGTTAGCAGGGCCAAGGACTACTTTGGGTCCCTTTTTAGTTCTCTCAAGATTGATTCTGAAAATGCCGTCAGAATCTAGGTCAAAAGTTTCCTCGGGGCCCCCCCCCCCCCAAAAAAAGGGCTCATGTCCTTGATGTATTGAACATAGCTGTTCCACATGTTGGTTCCAACTCCTCAGTGCTGTCAGCATTTGCTATAACGGTAGTTGCCCATGTACATCATTTTGATCTGCAGTTATATGCAGATCCAAAGGTTGTGCAAATACCTGCAGATTGATAAGGGGAATAAAAGAGAAGCTCCGGGGTACTTCCTGCTCCAACTTTCCTGATGGACAAGAAACAAAAGAGCAGATTCAGATTTTCCCAGATCTTTCACTCCTTCTTGCTACAACACCTGTGGGCTCACCAGAGAGATGTGTCTCCAACTTTTCAATTTTAAGAAAACCAAGGCCACTAGTTTTCCCTTTACTGCCTCTGATCCAAGATTGAATCCACAATCTGACAGCGAATTGATGGGCATGTTAATTTACCACTTTATTTCCCATCATGTGAAAAGAAAGGGTACCCAAGCAAATACTATACAGATGTGCCTCACAGAGACATAGACTCTACTCTTACCCTAGTAGGTATTGTGGTAAGTTATCCTGTTACAGAATATTGGCACGGATTGTCAGTTAACGCCTTACTGGCCCTCACTTAGATGTTATGGGTATGTTGAACACACTTGTCCTTAAGCAGATCCATCCACTCCTAGGGCTCAAGGAAATCCTCATATCAGAAGAAGTGTTCTTGGATCTGTCTACATCACTGGGATATAAAGCACACTCCCAGAAGGTAGGCCCAGATACGCTCTGTGAGTATGTCTGCTCTGCAATTAAAAACCCACGGCTGGCCTTTGTCAACAGTCTCTGGCTTGAGCTGTGGGGCTGTTTAATTGTGGTGAAGATGCTCAGGCTGGAGTCCAGGCTCTAGGACCCAGTGAAGTGGGAGTGTCCCAGAGTTCAAATGTCTACACTGCAATTAAACAGCCCCTTTGTCCAAGCCCTGTGAGCTTAACTCAGCTGGCACAGGCCAGCCGCAGGTGTCTAATTTCAGTGTAGATGTACCCTTAGTGTCTCTGTGCTTTCTCTCCCTCAGCTATATGATAGGGCAGTACTGTTAAACCCATCTTAATTAACGTTAGGGAGGGAGAGGAATTATTTAAGTTTAGTACTAATATAGGCATGAGGACGAATGGGTACAAACTGGATATTAGGAAATTTAGACTTGAAATTAGACGAAGGTTTCTAACCATTAGGGGAGTGAAGTTCTGGAACAGCCTTCCGAGGGAAGTAGTGGGGGAAATGACTTATCTGGCTTTAAGACTAAGCTTGATAAGTATATGGAGGGGATGTTATGATGGGATAGTTTAATTTGAGCAATTGATTTGGATTATCGGCAGATAAGTCTGCTCAATGGTCTGTGGGAATGTTGGATGGGATGGGAACTGAGTTACTGCAGAGAATTCCTTTTTGGGTGTTGGCTGGTGAGTCTTGCCCACATGCTCAGGGTTTAGCTGATCGCCATATTTGGGGTCGGGAAGGAATTTTCCTCCGGGGCGGATTGGCAGAGGCCCCGGAGGTTTTTCGCCTTCCTCTGCAGCGTGGGGCATGGGTCGCTTGCTGATGGATTCCCTGCAGCTTGAGGTCTTCAAATCTCACTTTTGAGGATTTCAATAACTCAGTCATGGGTTCGGGGTTGTTATAAATGTGTATGGGTAGGGTTTTGTGGCCTGCCTTGTGCAGGAGGTCAGACTAGATGATCATATTGGTCCCTTCTGACCTATGAGTCTATGAGTCTATCTCACATGGGTGCTGGAAGGATCAAGGTGATCTGAGGATACAGGAAGCATGTTTTTATTTCGCTTCACATCACAAAAACTTTCACTTCCTTTGGGGAAAGATCAATATCAGTATATGGTCCTTTCCTTTTGCCTTTCTGCAGCTCCTCATAGATTTACAAATTGTCTGTGGTGGCAGCACATCTAAGATGACCAAGTAGATGCATATATCCTTATTTAGATGATTGACTCATAGGGGCATTGTCACAAGAAGGCCTGTCCAGGGCTATGATATACATGACTCAGAATAAATTGGAAAAAATCACTTACTTCCTACACAAAGATTCCCTTTCATTGGAGCAGTTTTGGACAAGCAGGTAGTCTTCCTTATAGAATACAGATTCCTGAAAAGTCAATCAACTATACTGAGACGTCAAGAGAACGCCAACTAAACAGTGCTGTTTCTCAGATTGATGGGCCTCATGGCCTCAGCTACATATATATAATTCCTTTGCTTGGCTTATGATGAGAGCTTTTCAGCATTGGCTATCAAAATGTTATCTGTCAAGCTCAGACAGCATGATCTTGAAATCCATTCTCCCAAAAGAAGTGCTCCTATCCCTTTCATGGTGGACATAGCTTCACAACATTCTGAAAGATGATAGCATTCAGCCTCCCAATTCCATCAGCAACTGTCACCTCCCATGCTTCCAATTTGGGATGGAGAGTTCATTTCAACAGCCTAACTGTCACTGTAGCTTCTTCTCCAAATGGCTCCATAACAAGATACTAGAATTGAGGGAGATTTGCTGGGCTCTTGAATCTTTTCTTCCTCACTTGCAAGATGAGGTTGTTCTAGTTGTTTATGTGAAAAGCAAGGAGGAGGTCATTCCACTCAGCTGTGCAAGGAAGTTGTAGCACAACCTTTACCCATAATCCTCCATCTGGCAGGCAAAGACACCCTCTAGCAGATCAAGTGAACAGAGACAGACGAGAATTGCACAAATGGTCTCTACAGACATCAGTGATGGATGAGATCTTTGCTCTCTACAATTATCTGGAAATAGATCTGTTTGCAACAATGCAGAATGCCAAATGCCTGAGGTTCTGCTTGAGATCAGGTGCAGACGGTCCATCTCATTCAGATGCACTCCTACTTGACTGGGTAATAGACCTCCTATACACCTTTCCTCACCTCTCCTCCCATCCAAAGAGGAATGAGAAAGATAAATCCAAAATAATTTTGATTGCCCCCAGCAAGGGTGAGACAGCAGTCATTTCCAGACAGCCTTCATCTCTCCAAAGGAGAATGTCAACTTCTCCATGTGAGCACAGACCCATTGTCTCAACACAAGATTTATCATCTTTTACTCATTTACTGCATCTGACAGCATGGGCCATATGATTCTGACCAATGTAGGGGTGGTTCTTATCATTCTTATCTTGATAAATTCCGGAAAACAATTCTCTTGCAAGTATTATAACTTCAAGTGGAAAAGGTTTCAAGTTTGGGCCTCCAATAACAATATAATCCTGATTTGAGCTTCAATACAGTGTATGTGTTACAAATAACAAATGGGTTAAGTTATGTATAGAGAGATACAGATTATCTGTTTCCCTTTTGTATTAGGGTTAGATCACAAGGATAAAGGTGGTTGTCACAGTTCCGGAAGTAATTGCACTTCTGACTCCTTCATGGCCTCCTTGAGGACACCTCACATAGGTTATAGATCTCTAGCTGTCACCTTTCTCAGGGTGGGATCCTATGATCCTGTCCCTCCAAATGGGGAATTTTATGTTGCATGTTCCTGTAATTCACTGTGATTATCTCAACAGCTCTGATCTTAGTTCAAAACTTGCAGCCCTGTTCTCTCAGGGGCAGTGATAAGGTTAACCAATGACCAGCCAACTCTCATAAATCTGTTCATTGAGAACAAAAGCACTGCAGAGAAAACATAAAAAAACACAACAACTTATTTGCAAGTCTAGGTTACAAGGCAGTTACCTATCTTCCACAAGGAGTTGCTGGTAGGGTTAAAGTTCTTCTGGCCCTTTCCACAGTGTCTGTATCTCTTGGTCACCATTTCATGTCACTTCTTGAATCGGGTGAAAATTACCACTCTCCCACAACAGGATGGCCAATTTAGACAGTTTACAGTTCTGCCTTTGCCAGGCATCTTAAACCAGATCAATAGAATATGCAATTACCCCCAGGGCTGAAACTTCCCCAGGCTTGTTACCTGCCTTAGGGATTTGCATTAATTACCTCCTAGTTGTTTTAGTTCCTGCAAAAAACCCTGTAATTCCCCATGGAGCCAGGAATACAACCACAAGTTAGCCCATAGTGATACATGTACCATAAAAGCACTATAATAGTCTTTGAATATTTCATGTATTCATAACGTGTCATAGTAGCCTCCTTGGCATGCCTTAGGCATAGTCCCAGTGTAGAAATTTGCCGAGCTGTTACATGGAGCTCTGTTGATGCACTTACAAAACATTATGCACTAGATCTCGCATCCCAGTTGCGTTAACTAGGTCTCCATGTCCCACCCTCCTCAGATGATAGCACTGCTCATCAAGCTATCCCATGAGTGGGTAGTGCAAAGGCGACTCATAGAAGAAATGAAGGTTACTTACCTTTAGCTGATACTCTTTGAGATGGACTCTGCACGTTTACATTCTCCACCCACCTTCCCATCTTCCTCTGAGTTCTAATTACAATTTGGACCTGAAGTTGTTGGGGAAGGAACTGAGGCAGCTGGAGCACCAAGCCCTCCTTTATCGCCTTGCCCTTGGAAGGAGAGGGGCAGGGGAGGTGTCAGAATGCTCTGACAGGCACTGCTATGAAACAATCGATTGTCAGAGCTGCACTGTCAGTACATCCCCATAAGTGTTATGCAAAGTCCATCTTGGGGGTGACTAACCTTCATTTCTATATTTCCCTGATTCCATATATCGCAAATGTTCTATCAGGCCTTAATGCCATTCTGTGTATTTCTCTTTCTTTCCCTATTGTTACGTTTGTTGGTTTTTTTTTTTTCAAAAACAGAATAAAATGTCTGAATAATTTTCTCAAAAAAAATTTGCAACCAGTGTAGTTCCTTCCAGTCCATGGGATCTGAAGAAACTCCT
Source organism: Mesoclemmys tuberculata (assembly GCA_007922155.1). Taxonomy (NCBI): domain Eukaryota; kingdom Metazoa; phylum Chordata; order Testudines; family Chelidae; genus Mesoclemmys; species Mesoclemmys tuberculata. The sequence continues at coordinate 64,503,036 of ML675624.1, read as the reverse complement.
TTGACTGAAACAAGTAGTAAAACTTCAAATATATTTAGTTAATGCCTTTCTTCCGAGGAAGGCCTGTTGCATCACCAGCATGATACAGGTCCATCCCTACTGGAAATGCCAAACCTAGCAATTCAGACAAGCCCACAACTACATTTTTCCACTTCAGATGAAATTTCAGTTTACACCAACAAATCAAATTTCAACTCTGTATAGGAAAGGATAACAGGAAATTTTTAAAGCTATTAATTGTAGTTTAAATCACATTACTGCTGTCTATATTACTGGCACATGCAACTGAATTGCTACACACAGCCTTAAAAATGTACCTTCTAACATCTAAAATTTAAGTTGGTTTACTTTGAACCTGTATGTTTATATTAATAAAATGATTACCATTTCCTTACGTGAAACAAAATACTAGAAGGGACATCAAATCACAAACTAAATTTTCTTTATTTACTCTTAGAACTATGAAAAAAGGCTCCGTGAGAGGGATGTAATTGACATCCAAGATCACCTAGATGCACACAGAGCATTAGTTGCTAAGTATCTCCAGAAGGTGAGAAATGCAGAAAAAGTCAGTATTGATCTTTCTTACTAATTTGTTTGTTACTACTCTAGTTAAGAATTTTTAAAGTGAAATCCAAACACCACAGTTTTTACTGCATTTTATTACTCAAAAGTTGCAGATGTAATCATAAATTATATTTGAAAAATTGATATAAAGGGGAGTCCTCTGAATAGCTACAGTTTCAGCCCAGCGAGAGTTCTATTGGCATAATTCAAAACTTTTGAAAATAATAAAAATGGGGAGACATGTTTTATGGAACTATTTAGTATTGTATTAATACTATAAAGCAGTTACTATAATACAAAGGTATAAAGACCTTGGCAGGAAGGAATTAGGTGTAAAATTATAGTAAGAAAATAGCAGGACTCAATATTGCAGACTTCGTCAAATAGTTAATTATTAAGATAGTTTTTTAAGCTGCAAATTCTAATAATTAGAGTGTGTGTGTCTCTCTGAACTCCCCAAGAAAACACCTTCCATTCTTCTGCTTCTGTTGCTAGCACAGGATTGTTTGTTCCACTGGAAATTGAAAGAAGGAGTTTTAAAATATATATTTTCTTGCAGATATAGTGCTTGAAAAAGGGCCTCACTGACAGGAGGTCAATGGAATCTGGAACCTCAAATCTGAAGTACTCTATTTAGCCAGAGAATTGATATAGCATAGATAGCAGGAGTGCAAGCTTCTTCACACTGTTTCATCGATGTGTTTCAACTCTTGCTTTAACTTTTTGTTACGATATCCAAAAAATTGTCAATTTAGTGCCAGTGTTCTTTGATTTGTAGTGTGGACTCTTCTCTACTGGAATCTGATAAGAGGATTTCTCTGAAGATATGCCATCTTATATTCTTCCATTTTCCCAGTCCAGATGTACTGATTGAGGCCCATTAGTCTGGTACACCTACCAAGACTGCTTCTATAGGAGTCAAATTACTCCTAGAATGGGGTAGTAGTTTGTGCTCAGGAAGTATTCAGAGAAAGGAAATCAAGAATCCCTGAACATGCCCCTTCCTTTTATGATGGGGTTAAGAAAATTAGCTCTTGTTTTTAATAAATTGAACCACATGCATTTTCAGTGATTTTGAATAAGACATACAGTTGGTTTTGTTTCCAGGTTAGAGAGTCAGTGATAAACCGCTTCCTAATAGCAAAGCACCATTTTCTTCTTTCTGATCTGGTAAATGAAGAGGAGGTTCCTAATCTGGGGTAAGGGGAAAAAGTTTTTATCATATCTAAATTAAAATAACTAATTTTAAACTATCCATGTTTTTAAGCTTACAATTATTTCTTTCCCACAAAATTTGTTAGTGTTGTACTCCCTGTTTATTAATGTTTTAAATTTAATGTTGTAATCCTATATGATTCTGTAAGAACCTAGGCTCATCTGTGCCAAAATGCACAAGTGTTTAAATAACTCTAATAAAACTGCGTCGTAAATGTTTCAAAGGCCTGGACTACAGTGCCAGTGATATTCAGCGGCAGTTGACGGGAGATACACAAGCTACGCGGAGTAGCTTGCATATCTCCTGTTGACTTCCTAACTTCTTCTTACCATGACATCCCTACTAGGCTGCGCTGACAGGAGATGCCCTCCTATTGGGACAGCATTACTCTTTTTATGGGGACGAATTAATCGCGTCGACTTCCAGATTGATTGAGCAGATCCTTACTACCGCTCAGTCGATCCCGCAGAATCGATCCAGCAGCACTGACAGTGCCACCATAAGTATAGACATACCCAGAGTAATATGCTATTTTCAGTAGAAGTATTCATTAACACTATCCCTTATTTATATGCTTCCGTGTTATTTTAGGCTGTGATCATATCTGGCCTCATAAAGCTTAAGAAGAGCCCATCTTAGTATGTACCTGAATGAATGACTCCAAATAAGACCCAAGTTTGGTAGCTTTGGTGGTTCAACAGACAGCACCCTTCCCACTGAATCAATGCTGAGCAGATGTCTCAGCATGGTGTTAAGGGGGCACTGTGAGGTTGGAATTGCATTGTTTCAGATCAGACCTGAATCTGTTTATCTATATCATGGAATTGGTTGAGCACCATCACCATAGTTTCTAATTGCTAAATCCACTCAATTAGATTCACTTAATGTTTTCCATAGAAGACCTCATAATGAATTTTGCTTCTCACAGGAAAGATATATATAAAACCACAATCCTGATTATTTGTAGAGTAGACATTTTCAATCCCAGTGTAGTTTCTCCTGGATATTATGTTCTTTACTGCCTACTGTACACTGGTGTGTAATTTTGTTTTGAAGTATTGAACAGCTGCCATGTTTCATCCAGATGTAGCTTTACTGTGCTGATGGATTAAATAGTTCCTATACAGTTAAACAGTTCCTATACTACATATGTGTGTATGTGTCTGTGGGAACATATATAAAATGTATATCTGAGTATGTATGTGTGCATAATATATCTATATAATTTTGTTATCCATTTAACAGCTCCCCAAAATACGCTATGCAATTCTCACTGCCCTGTCCACTCCACCGCTGATGGCCACCCTTGATGCTCCTGTCATCTCCTTCCCTAAGATTATCTCTCTCTCTTTGTCTGTGCCGATCCCAATGCTTGGAATTGTCCTCCCTAGCCCTGTTCATTGCCTTCCTCATTTTATTTAGTTCCCTCCTAAAAATCACCTCAGTCCTCATCTACAAGAAATGTGAGGGGGAAAGAAAGGTAACAAAAAAGTAAAGAAATAAAAAGAAATACCACCTCATGTTAGTATTGTCCCCTGCATGCTTCAGCCCCCTGTAATCCAATTATGAGCCTCACATATTATGTCATGTTTATGTTGCTCTTTGGGGCTGGGGTCCAGTTTTTATTTCTTTTGTGAAGAAGCTAGCATGTTGTAGTGTTCTTGAATAACAATAATAAATAGGCATCTATATATGCATATATAAATATAGATACTAAGTCATTTCTGAATGAAAGAAGGTATAAATATAGGTTATCATCATGTTCTTATGATCTTGATCTTAGAATTAAAGTTTGAAACACAGACAAGTAAAAAACTGATCCTGGAAAAGGTGCTGTTTGGAACTCTAACCTTTCTTGCTGCATATAAGGCAACTTGAGAAGAGTTAACAGACCAGGGGGAAAAGAGAGTGGTGGAGGAGGATGTGCAGGGATAGATTGGCGAAAAGATAGTGTGAAATCACTTTTAAAAGTGCATTTTTATTTACCTTGTGCCTTACGTATCTCCCTACCTTGTTGCTGGGCACCCCCATATGAATCTTTACTTCTGCTCAAACATATTTTTGTCTCTGAAATCGCTTCTCTTTTCTTGCCAGAATATTATGTATGTATTTGTTTATTTTGTGACTGATTTTTTTTTTTGCCATGTTTCCTTGCCTCCTGTATTTCAAATCTTTCTCTGCACCACCAGCACATAAATGACATTAACTAGCATTTGTTTGTTTTAAATCTGTTTAAACGGACAGGTAATGAATGACAATTGCATTTCTTTGCTAGAAAATTTTGTTTACTACAGCATTGTGCCCTTAAGATATGGTTTTAACTTTTGATTCAACAATGTAAACCTAAATAGTCCCATCTGCTGGCAGTACAGAGATTTGCTACCTTTCAAGAGAGAAACAATTATTTTTGGTGCAGTATTTTCATGTTACAAAATGAGAAACAACATAAACAAGATGGCACACCACATTGATAATTAATTTCCCAGTTCGTTTAATATGAAATTAGCTAAACTGATACAGATTCCCAGATTAATGCTGATTAGTACTGAGCATTGTTTTCAAATCAGATTATATTTTTAATAGATTCAAAACGTACAATACTCTGCAACATAAAGAATATGTTTAGTGAATTTTCTTATTTAAAAAATAATTCACCTTTTTATACTGTTTTTTTTACAAGAATAATGCACTTTGTTAGTTGCATATAATGAGAAGTTGACTGTGGCTAGCAGTTACTTTTTAACATTGGTTCTGGAATACTTTCTATGATTAAAATATGATTGTACAGTTAGTATAATTAAAGTGTGTTTGCACACAGATCTGTTTTTATTCTTTTCCTGTTTTTCTTTATGTACGGCTTTGCCTTGTGTTAAAAGTTCTGAGGGCCCAGGGTATGTTATGGCACATTAATATCTGTTTTCCCTTTGTAGCCTACTGTTTGTTGTAGATAGTTCTGAACTTAGATATTTTCTGATGTATTACATACATTGGATAATGTCATCTAATAGACACCTTGTTGATATAGTTATAGTAGGTTACATCCATATTGAAGTTTTTTAATTAATTTTATTTCATAGTCTCAGCTAGTTATGATGTAATCCTTCTGTACATTTGATTTAAAATTTATAAAAAACAAAATACGTTTCTGTGCTAATTAACAGTTAAACATATTTTGCAGTAAATGACACCGAGTATAAATTTCTCTGTGTCAAGGGAGTGTTAGAACTCCAAATCCTGTGTAGAAAAAATTAAAACTCTGTTTTATGATTTCTAGTGTTTTAGGACTCGGTCTTTTTAAACTAGCAGAGCCAAAGCGACCATTAAAGCCAAGAAGAAAGGAGAGGAAGAAAGTTACAGCACAGAATCTATCAGATGGAGACATAAAACTTCTAGTGAACATTGTTAGAGCTTACGATATTCCAATAAGAAAACCTGTTTTAAGGTATGACCTTTAGTTGGAAATGTTTTTTTTCTCTTTATAGAAGCTCTTTAATTACCTGTTTTTAAATCTTTTTCATACTGGAGGCTAAATTTTTAAACTTGGCTATATAAATTGCTCCTTGCTTTTTAATTGGCAAGTCTTTAGCCTGAGGAATGAACCTAATGTAGCTCCACTGTACTGATTTTGAAGCTCAACCCTACCTTCAGATACACTTGCTTAAATATCACTACAAATCTTGTAAGAATGCATTGTATTATTTTTCTTATTTAATGGGGCTTTTATAATGAACATACCTTTCCACGCTACACTTAATTAGTGAAAACATACACAACTCAAAACTAATTTATAAACAGTCTTTTCCTTCATAATAATTGGAGGTATAAGACATGCAACTAATCTGAACATAAAACAAAGGAAAATAATGTCTGCCCAAAAACCTAATGAACAGCAAGCCTTACATTGTGCTTGAAAATTTTCAAAAATCTCTATCAGAGACTGATAGGAGTAATTTCCAAGTAAGACAAAAAATTTTAACTGTACCCAGAGCTAATTAGTGTTAATCAGTAATTGAACATGCAGCTTTGCAGTAACTGCAGCATTGCACATGCACATGCTGCCCTTCTGCTACTCTACCTACTTATCTTATCTTGTTTTATTGGTCTTTCATAAATTCTCTTTTAGGAATAAGTGTAAAATATAACTTCCTGATTATTATATTGTAAAAGTTTGAGAACGTTTTTGATGAGAAGGAAGAGGAATATTTTAAGCTAGTTATTCACTTAATCTGTTTAATGTGTATTAAAGTGACTCTTCCACTGTGGAGTTTATAACTTCTTCGAGTGCTTGTCCCTATGTAGATTCCATATGTGGGTGTGCATGTGTGCAATGCACTGGAGCCTGGAACTTTTTGGAGCAGTCTCCATCAACCTGCGTGTGCATCCAAGGTCTTATGAGACCACGCAGGTTTGACGCCCTTTCAGCTACCTCTTACTGCCACATGACCAGAGTTGGAACCCCTTTCCTCTTAGTTTTTTGACCTATGTAGCCAAAAAAAAAAATTATTGTTGTATAAAGTTCTTTATACTATTACTACTAAGGTAGCTTCCCGTCGTTCTACCACCTGGGGCATCCTACCCGCTGTGGGAAACTATGCCCAGACAAGCCAGTTTTAAGAACTATGCTTTGTGCCCGTGCGCCTTCTCAGTGAATGATGAGCAGCAACGTTGTCTTTACTGTCTCGAGGAGACACACATGGTTGCCCGCTGGTCCATCTGCTGCTCCTTCCCATCACAAACCCATGAGGCCCAAGAACTCAGACTGCGTAAGTACCTTCTGGATGAGGTGTGCACACTTGGATGTGGCACCGATGAACCCACCAGAGCGCACAACCTAACAGCCATTGAGCACTTCACCCACCAGGGTGGCACTGATGGTACCGACAGAAACACAGCCATGGACATAAGGGCGAATTCCTGAGAGGGACCACCTCCAAATGCAGTGTTCTTCTTCGAGTGATTGTTCATGCCGATTCTAATTAGGTGTGTGCTCACCTTGTGCACAGTTGTTGGAAGGTTTTTCTACTAGTTGTACCTGTAGGGTCGGCTCTGGAGCCTCCTGGAATCTCTCGGCTGACCCTCTGCCTTCTCAGTTTCTTCTTACCACCTGTGACCAGTGGGCTGGAATATGTTGCCTTTTGCTTAGCAAAGGTCTTTCCTCCAGTGTTGTCCTCTCTCTCGTCTGTAAATAGTTAAAGTAGTAGTTAAAATAATGTTAGTCATTAGTAAGTAGTTAAAATAGTTGTATTAGTAGGATCCCCTTAACGGATCATTACCTCCTCTTCAGGGGCTGGGATATGCCTCGGTCCCCTGGATTTTAGAAGCCCATGCTTAAGACTGACCCGCATACTACGTGCCTTAAGTATCCTGGGGAAACATACCAAAAGGATCGTTGCAAAATTTGCTGAGACTTTCATCCCTGCACACAGAAGGAAAGGAGCCGAAGACTAAAGTTCTTCCTGATGGAAGCGGCTCTGATTCCATCCCCAAGTCCATTGGAGCCAGGACCCAGCAGACATTTTCCTCATCCCCTGGTTGGGGCATCTGTTCTACACCTTTCCCCCAATATTTCTGGTGCACAACGTCCTTCCAAAGGTCAGGAAGGACAAGTCAACAATGATCTTGAGAAACCACAGGCCACCATCATGCCCCCAGCACCACCAGAACCACTGATTCCAACCGAAGCCTTGTTGTCCCCAGATAAGGCACTCATCCCTCCTATCCCTCCTCCCCTGATGACCGTGGTCAGTACCAGGACCTTCTGTGTCACATGGCAACAGCCCACAACCTTCCAGCTTAGGACATAAAAGATCCTCCTTTAGATCAAGTGGACAAAAAGCTTGACCTGATTGGGAGCAAAATTTATTTGTCGGCAGGCCTGCAATTCCATATTGTCAGCTACCAAGCTATACTGCAGAGTATGACTTCAGATCATACTCTAAGTTGGTGGAATTTCAAGGTTCACTTCCTGAGGATAAACAAACAGAATTTAAGTCCCTTGTTGATGAGGGTAAATTAGTGGTCAAGGTCTCCCTCCAAGCAACAGTCAATGTAGCAGATGTGGCATCATGCTCCCCGGCATCAGATGTGGTTCTTTGCATAAACTCCTGGCTCCAGACTTCCACCATTGAGGACCTCCCTTTTGACAATCAGAAACTCTTCAGTGATAAGACTGATGAGTCTTCACTCATTCGAAGATTCTCATGCCATGGGCTTCTATACTCTGTCTCCAACTTGCTGCCAAAGCTGGACTTCTTTCCAACCCCGATATCCCACCCACCAACCCTACCCTCCACACCAGCAAGCACAGCCCCGCCACTACCAGTGCTTCCAACAACCCAGATTTTCCACTGTTTCCACCTCTACCTCTTCCACCTTCTCATAATGCCCCTCCAGATACCCCTTTTGACTCTTCCCTTGAGAACTGTGAATACCTCTCCACCCACCCTCTGGTCTCCCTGGTTATCTTCAGGGGCCACCTTGCTCTCTTTGCCCACAATTGGAGCAGGATTATCACCGATCGATGGGTATTATGCATCATGCACCGGGGTACCTCAACAGTTTTTCACCTTCCCCTCCCCTTCATCATCCTCCCCATGGGAGCCATGTAGACCCATCTAAACACAACCTTCTCCAGAAGGAGGCTTACATACTCCTCCAAAAGGGTGCCATAGAACGTGGCATGCTACTATTGTGGCCATGACTTCTACTCACCCTATTTCCTTATCAAAAATAGGAGGGAGCTTTTGCCCCACTCTGAATCTACACATGTTAAAGCAATTTATTCACATGTTCTGTTTCCAAATGGTCACTCTTCCCCAAATCATGACTTTCGTCCCCCTGGGGCCTGGTTTGCCACTGTTGATACGAAGATTGCTGCCATCAAAAATTCCTTCACTGCACGGTGGGACATTCCCATTATCAATTCTGTGTTCTCCCTTTCGGGATTGCCACAGCCTCCTACATGTTCACAAAGATCTTTGCAGTAGTTGTGGCCTATATGTGACACCTGGGCACTCTCTGTTCCCATACCTGGATGACTGGCTCATAGTAGCATCATCCTGCAAATGCCTCTTCATTACCAATCATAAACTGTGTGAGCTCTTCACAAGTCTAGGGATCTGCTTCAATGAAGACAAGTGTACCCTAGTGACTACCAGAGAGCTCATCTTTATAGGAATGCTTGGGCTCCATTGTGGGACAAGCCTTACTTCTGACGGACAGCTTCACCATTCTCACCTCCTTCATTACAAAATTACAACGTCATCCCCAAACATGCCTCCAACAATGTCTTTCACTTCTGGGACACATGGTGACATGCACCTCCGTCATTCCGTATGCCTGCCTCCACATGAGATGTCTTCAACTGCGGCTTCGCTCAGTGTACAATCCACTGAAGGATCACCTTGACAAACGGATTCTCTTCCCACCCTCAGTGGTGACTTGTCTTTCGTGGTGTTGTGACCATCCAAGGTCATGGCAGGCACCCCCTTCAAACCTCCTATGCCCCATATCGCCACAGATGCATCACTCGTGGGCTGGAGCGCTCACATAGAGGGCCACACAGCCCAAGGCCTCTGGTCCCCCAGAGAAGCAAGGATGCACGTCAACATCCTAGAACTACAAGTGGTCCAGTGCACAGGCCAAACGCTTCTTCCTCTCATCCACTCAAGACATGTGCAACTCCTCTCAGACAACATGACAGTGGTTGTATATATAAACAAACAAAGCAGAGCCAGATCTCTAACCCTCTGTCTGGAGGCAGTCCACCTGTGGAACTGGTGCCTACGACATGACATCACACTTCATGCAATCCATCTACCGGGTACAGACAACAGCCTTGCAGGCACTCTTTGCTGCTCCTTCCATTGCAACCACAAATGGGAACTTCACGATCCCATTCTTTGCTCCATCTTCTTCCAATTGGGCACACCACACTGGGACCTTTTAGGGACCAACCACAAGTTTCCCCTCTTCTGCTCCAGAGGTGCTCTTGGGCAGGGCTCTCAAGGGGATGTTCTTCTACTCCGTTGGACACCAGGGCTACGTTACATCTTCCCATCCATACTGCTCCTGGACTCCTTTCGACTGTATAAGGACTCATCTATCTTTTGATTAAAAAAGATGTTTAATCAAAGGGCAAGTCTTTCATCATGTTCTGGACCTCCCTGGAAAACCCCAAAGTATGCAGCCATGATTCACAGCACATCAATGGCAGAAGCCATTACCCTGCTGGTTGATCCTATCAACGAACTTGCCTTTCAATATGAAGGACATTCACCCCCCTCACAGTTGTTTTCTCAGATTCATGGTTGGCTCCAACCAATTTCAATACAGAGTGCTCCCATTCAGCCTTACTTTTGCCTCCAAGGTCTTTACCAAGATCTTTTTGGTAGTAGCAGCCCATATCAGGCCTCCTTCTCCTCTTCGCCACCCCCCCCCCCCACTAAGACTGGCTTCTCGTTGCCAAGCACATCAAGAATCCTAAGAGTCTGCTTCATCAATGCTTCAATTCCTGTTTTCCCCAGGAGGATCAACGTAAATTTGGAAACGTCTGTTCTCACTCCAGTGCAGAATTTAGACTTCATCAGAGTGTCCCGAAATTCAGTCATGGGAAGGGCTTATCTGCTGATGGACGGGTTCCAAGCGATAAATGAACCTCATATATCAGATCATGAACAAACTTCAAACTCCAATCAGAATTCGTTTTTCTCTACTTGGATATGTGGCTTCACGTACTTATGTCACACCATTCGCCAGACTCCATCTTTGTCTGCAAGCATGGCATCAAACAGTGTATTCACCAAACAAACAGTTCATGAATACATCTCTGCTGTAGTGGAAGAATCTCTGCTAGGTATGCATGGGCATTCCCTTCCTTTCCACCTCACCAGACAGGACGATCATTACAAATGCTTCCCTTTTAGGCTGGGAGCTCATGTGGACAGCGGCACAGCACTGGGCTCTTGGACATCGTGAGAGACCAGTATGCACATCAACATTCTGGAATTGTGCCAGTCTGAGATGCTTGTAATGCCTTTCTCCCACTTATTCACGGACACCATGTCCTCATAATGCCAGACAATATGATGACTGTCTTTTACATCAACAAATACGGAGAAGTAAAACCTGTTGTGCTGTATGCAGAAACTAGCACTCTGTGGATTTAGTGCATCAGCAATCAAATAACCTGTTGGCAGTTTGCCTTCCAGGGAATCAAATGTGCTGGTGGACTCCCTCAGCAAACACTTCATTGTTGACCACAAGTGAGGTCTCACAAATCCATGGTAAACAGTATTTTTGCTCTGGGGGATCCACCACAAATGATATGTTTGCCTCTCGAATGGACAGAAGTGCAACGTAGTCTGCTTTAGAGGAGCCCTAGGATGTCACTGTCAGGACAATGCTCTCCTTCCATGGTCATATCATCTTAACTATGCTTTCCTTAGTACTCCTACTTTGGGTCTTACAGAAAATTCATCAGGAGAAGGCACGAGTCATTCTCACCCCACTCCCCACAACTGGCCCAGACAGTTTTGATTCTTGAGTTTCCTACCTGTGTCATCTCAGTCACTGATCAACATTCAGTACTTTTCCAATCTCCTGACCCAGGAGGAAAGGCAGAATCAAGCTACCCAACCCCCTAAGCACTCTGTCTCAGGGCATGGTTTTTGAATGGACATCAACACTAGAACGTTCATGCTCTGAAGCTGTGCAAAGCATCCTTACTAATAAAAAAGATTCTCCTACAAAATGCCACTTAGCCAAGTGAAAACTTTTCTCTATCTGGAAGCAACAAAAACTTACATCCCCAGAAGCTGTGGATATTCCCCATATTCCGGACTGTCTTCTTTTCCTAAAAACAGCAGGTCTTTCAATCAGTTCTTTATGGATCCACCTCGCAGCAGTCAGTGTGTATCACCCACCTTCGCATGATTACTCAATTTTTGCTCACCCACTGTCTATCAGATTCTGGAAAGGTCTAAACAGAACCTTTCTGCCAGTAAGGAAACCTGCTCCTTAGTGGGACTTAAAACTTATTCTTTTTGTGCTCACTAAGCCTCCCTTCAGATCACAAACTACATGTTCCATGTCTCTTCTGTCCACAAAGGTTGCATTTCTGGTAGCCATCACCTGAGCCGGGAGGGTGGATGAGCTTAGAGCATTGATGGTGGATCCACTTCACATTTTGTTCCATAGAGGCAGAGTTTCATTGTGCTTACGTCCCAAGTTTACCCCAAGAGTAGCTTCACGGTTTCACCTGAACCAGTCAATCCACTTACCTTTGTTTTTCCTGAAACCAAATGTATCTGAAGAAGAGAGGAGACTCCTTTCCTTCAACATGCGACAAACCTTAGCCTTTTCTCTGCAAAGCCAATCTGAAAATCTCCAAGGCTGTTTTATTGCTGTAACAGAAAGAGTTCAAGTTCAAGCTGTATGCTCTCAGAGAATCTCTTACTGGATCTAGTGCTCTGTCTTACTTGTTCAGCTGTCTAATCTTTATGGGGTTGAGAGCTCATTCTACTGAAGACCAAGTGATATCCGTTGCATAATGTGAAGCAGTACCTCTACTTGACATGTTTAAAGCAGCTACATGAAATTCCTCCCACACATTTTTGAAACATTGTGTTAGTGCAGAACTCGTCTTCTGACACAGCCTTTGAGACAATGGTCCTTCAGTTGACTCTGCCGCCTGCACTTTCACACCCTCCTTCTACTTGAGTACTGCTCGTCAGTCACTCACAGTGGAATACATATAGGGAGCAGCTCTCGAAGAGGAAGAGAAAATTACTTACCTTATAGTAACTGGAAGTTCTTCGAGATGTGTGGTCCCTATCTGCATTCAACTACCTGCCCTCCTTCCTTTCTGCTTCAGATTATTGTTGGATTCACAGTAGAGAAAGAACTGGAGAGGCAGTTGGTCTGCTCCATCCTTTATCTCCTCTGCTGGAGGCATGAGGAGAACGAGGATGCACGTACAGACCTGTGGACACTGCTTTCAAGAATTCTCTGACTCTGATGCAAGGAGCACACACACATCCACACTGGAATACACACAGGGATCACATAGCTTAAAAACCTCTAGTTACTACAAAGATATGTAATTTTCTCTTGCGTGTTCTCTGTCACAGTTATATCTTTTCTTTCCTAGCAAACTTCAACAGCCATCCAGATCGTCAAGGTCTTTTAATGAGATGTTTACAGCATCTCCATCAGCTCAGAGCCCAACCCACAGCACTGATTGGGCTTTCAACCAGGTACAGTATAATACTGATATATATTGAATGGTAATTAGGTCATATGGGGTTGTAATAGTTCCCTTTCTTCTAAGCAGTAACATTGACTATTTAGATAGTATTAGAAGTGAGGTTGAAATTGAGACTGAATTTTCCATGGCCATTGAGAACCAAATTTAGTATCCTCAAGAAAGAGGATGGAGATTCAGTGTTCTTGTATCTGTTTTTATTTTATTTTTTTTATTTTCAATTTTTTTGTCTATTTTAGAAACACTGTAATGTCCTGACTTTATGTTTTGTGGGGGCCTATCACACTTTTGGACACTAGTGAAATACCTCTTTTAGGCATTTTAAAAATCATATTAGGTTTTATTATCTCTAGTTCAAAATTAATTTAACTGAAACAGATAGCAAGAAGGGCCAGATGCATAGAGAACTGTGATAGTATCAACATGTTGAATTCTTTGATTCAGACTGTAAGACACAAATATGTATCTTTCAATTGGCTGATTGGGTCACATACTGTTTTAATTAGCTTGTTCAGGTAACTTGCAGACTTTACCTGTTGCTAAATTTGAACCTGTCTGATAGATCCTTTTAATTCAGGTTTAATCCCACACAAAAAATTTAAGGTGACATTTAAGACTATGGACACACATCAGTGATTTGACTATATAGTTCTTTTCAAGAAGGTTAGAGTTACAAAAAAATCAACCCCTTTACATGTTAAAAGCATGTGAAATGCAGAATTAAGGTTGTGTTTGTCAAGACGGTGCCAGACTAACTTCTTTTACATTGTATTCTCTTTTTATTACTTACTTTGAAAACTGACAATTTACAAATGTTCTGCCAAATTATAGTCTGTTTTTATTTTCACTTTATTGTATTTTGAAGGTTTTAGTCCATCCTTTTGTAGAAGTTTCTTTTCAGCGAACAGTTTGCAGGACAACAACAGCGGAGGGGCCAAACCCCAACTGGAATGAGGAACTTGAACTTCCATTTAGGTATGAGTAACCGAAAACCAATTACTGGTTTTGAGCTTCATAGTATGTTCTAACATTCTTGTTAGTGTTTAAATTAATGTAAAGTTTAATAGAGTTCCATTTTGCTGTATTCTTTATAAATCACTAATATTTATTTTGATAGCGCTCCTAATGGTGACTACAGCACCACAAGTTTGCAATCAGTGAAGGATGAAGTGTTCATTAATATTTTTGATGAAGTACTCCATGATGTCTCAGAGGTGAGCTCGGAGTCTGAAGGACCATTTTGATATTAATGTCAGTGTCTTTGATATTAAGTACATCACTGAATATTATGGCTGGTTTGCCTGAATATGGGGGACGTAATCACAAGAGTAACCAATAAGATGTATACATTTTTCCTGACTGGAGGGAAAAATTCCCATGATAAGTGATGTTGATGAAGAACAAGTCTACATCCATTCACATTCCGATACCTTTAGTCCATTTGAAATTGCTTTGAAGTGGTTTGAAAGGAAACATACTGCACCATGCTGCAATTTTTATATTATATCTATTGTAATATTGAGCTGTCCAGTTACATGAACTCTTTGATTTTATGAACAACTCCATCCCGTTAGTTCATAAATAGGTGTTCTACTGTAAGTCTGTATGAACTTTCATTGTTACATTCTTCATCCTCCCATTCTTCTTTCCTTTTCCCGTTGTTGTCATTTCTAGCTATATTATGTCCAATCTAGATTGTAAGATCCTTGTTCCATTGTATTGTCACACCACCCAAACAAAGCAGGGCTATGCACAGCCCAGGTACTCAGCCTGTTTTCTGTTCCCTAAGGTTTACGCTTGTGTGTGTAGTCAATCATATGTGCTGACTTCAGTGAAAAAAAATAAGGATTTTACTGCTTTTTAATCCTAGTAGCAGTGTCATGCCAACATAGCTAATGGAGATTAAGGTGGATTTTATTCCTTAGTGTTCATTATCAGAGTTGTTTGCTAAATTCCAATTCCAGGTTACACTTGTCAAAACCATGGAAGGGAATCGATTCCCCACATCCATTGCTTTGTTTGTTTTTTTGTGTTTTGTCTGATTCTAGATTGCAAGGTCTTTGGGGCAGAAGCTATGTCTTTCTATTTGTTTTGGATTATGCCTGTCATTTTTAGGCACTAGATAAATAATAAGTAGTAATTAATGTGGAATTTACAAAAGTGCTTAGCAGTGGCGTAACTTTGCTTCTGTTTAAATCTGAGAGTTTTACCATTGAATTCAATGGGAAAAGAATCATAGAAGATTAGGGTTGGAAGGGACCTCAGGAGGTCACCTAGTTCAATCCCCTGCTCAAAGCAGGACCAACCCCAACTAATCATCCTAGCCAGGTTTTATCAAGCTGGTCCTTAAAGACCTTGAAGGATGGAGATTCCACCACCTCCCTAGGTAACCCATTCCATGCTTCACCACCCTCCTAGTGAAAATGTTTTTCTGAATATCCAACCTAGACCTTCTCCACTGCAACTTGAGACCATTGCTCCTTGTTCTGTCATCTGCCACCACTGAGAACAGCCTAGCTCCATCCTCCCTAGAACCCCACTTCAGGTAGTTGAAGACCGCTCAAATCCCAACTCACTCTGCTCTTCTGCAAACTAAACCAACCTAGCTCCCTCAGCTTCCCCTAATAATTTTTGTTCCCCTCGGAATATAATGAAGCCAATAAAACAATAAATGCACAAATGTTACAGAGGGAAGAATTTGGCCTGCAAAACTTTTAGTGCAGGTGATGAAGCATGAGAAGGAAAGATTCCCAGCTTGACTTTTAGATCCCAGGCTGAATTTGCAGTGTTGGCATTTAGGGGAAAACTCTCTATTTATTTGTATATTGAGCATGTTATATGGAAATCATTGAACGACAACATGAACCCATATGTTAGTTCAGTACAGATTTATTAAGAACTAGTGTAATAGTGTCCTTGGTGGGTTAGGTTGCCTAGTGATTAGTGCACCAAATTGTCCCTCACAGTGGGTTGGTCTTTCCATCCTAGTTCTTCCTTACTCGGAGGCGTGGTGAGGAGTACAGTGCTCAAGTCCCTCCTTGTAGTGGGGGCAGTGGTAGGGAAGCCTTGGCCCATCCATTTCAACAGACTGTGACCCAGAGAGAGTCAACAGTATCTGGCCCCCAGTGGTGCTCTCTGAGTTACCCTCCCTGGGTCTGTTCCTACGGCTGCTTTTCACTCCCAGCTTTCAGCCTCAGATAAAATGAAAGCGAGCCAAACCATAAATGCCAACCAGGTTCAGCATATAGTCTCATGTCCCTAAGGGAGGCTTCTCTGGCACCCTTGTCAGGAGCCTTCAGAGTAGGTGTGTCCTCCTCCCCAGCCATCCCCCTTCTGAGCTGGGTTTTTCCCTTCTTAGTCCCTTCTTCAGCTGAAGCACGTTCTGCAGCGTTGGAAGGATGGGACTACTGGGGCCCAGTACTGTCCTTTTAACCTAGTAGTCCCCAAACTGGCCCCATCTGCAATCCCAGCCCTGCTCCTGGCCTGGATGCAGCTCTAGCCCTGGCTTTGGGGGGTGCGTGGACCAAAAACGTTTGGAGACCAGTGCTTTATCCCTGTCTGGCCCAATGTGGAGTCTGTATACCCCATCACAGCTAGATTTTCACCTTTGAGCCCTGGTCTACACTTACCTGGTGATTTGGTGGCAGTCGATGGGAGTTATGCAAGCTACTCTGTGTACTCTATACAGAGTAGCTTGCCTAACTCTCATCAAGTGCTGTGCTTTCCTTCTGTGTGGCGTCTTCACTGCACCGCACCGATGGGAACACAGCGCTACACCACTCGATGCAGCGCTATGCCACTCGACTTTACAGTGTCAACTTCTGGATCAACTGAGT
Organism: Mesoclemmys tuberculata; assembly: GCA_007922155.1. NCBI lineage: Eukaryota > Metazoa > Chordata > Testudines > Chelidae > Mesoclemmys > Mesoclemmys tuberculata. The sequence goes on along the minus strand of ML675624.1, from coordinate 64,486,154 downwards.
AGGTCTTCACTGACAGCTCAGTCAATCCAGAATCGTCAATCTGATGGTGGTGACTTTGCCACCGTCAGTCTAGACATACCCTGAAGTAGGCAAGGGCATTTAACTGTTCGCGGCACGGGCGAGCACACACAAAACCACAGATTGGGTGCATGGAGCTAGCTAATTATACATATCTGTTAATATAGAGTACTTGTGCCTGGTTTTGTACAAGCAAAAATGTGTTCTTCCATAGAAGTTGGAAATCAAGGCCAAAATTAACATGCTTGATCTTCAAGTAAAAAAGTATGCATGTAGCCTCCTGATTCAATAGTTGCACTGTATTAAACTCTCGGACATGATTTTGAGTTATAGTCAATGGAGGCACTGAACACCTGCAGCAGCACCCTGCCTTGGCACTGCAATACTAATCCTGGCCTGGTGCAGAGGGGAAGCTGTAGGAAGAGGTGTGTGCTGGATAGTGAGCCCGCCCCACACTCACCCCGTAGTGGCAGTTCTTGTCCTGCGAAGCTGGGCCAGGCTGCCAGCTCCAGGTATTGTGACCTAGTGCACAATGTTGCAGTGCCACTCAGATTTGGCCCAACTGTCCCTCTGTCACGTGAGCAGAGAAGCTGCGCCAAATTGTGGCATTGTGACCTGGCACACAGGGTCACAACACCGCTCAGGTTTGGCACCCTTTGCTTCTTTGTTTCTGTGGTTGCTGATAAACCCACACTAAAACAGCTCTGGCATGTATATGTTGCAAACACAGTTGTGCATGCATACACAGATCTGTACCTCCTTTGTACCCATTTATCCTGATATCCATCTACAAGTCTTCTATAAGCACAAACAGGCCTAGTTATTTTTCGCTCTAGACAAGGGTAAATCTGTGATTTTACATCAAAGGAAACATGAACATCCACATAGAAATTCACATTTAGCATGTTTCTGAAAAATCTGAACCAAGATGTCAGTGTGCAGTTTCACAAAGCATTATCTCTTGTCATCTCCTCTACCCATTTTTCTGTTTTATTATTCACATCTCTTATGAACTGGTCAAACCAGAAAGCTGCTTTAATACTAAGTGAATCTTTTCCATTACAGGACTGGGGCTTAATGCGCTTTGCTTAGGCAACCCCCCTAAAGATAATAGGCCTCTGTGCTGGCACAGGGGTTCTCTTGTACAGAGCTCATTGCAAGTCTAGGGCCTTAGAACATAAGCTCATTGTAGCAAGGACCATTTCTTCTTTGGTGTTTGCATAGACTCATAGACTCATAGACTCATAGGTCAGAAGGGACCAATATGATCATCTAGTCTGACCTCCCGCACAAGGCAGGCCACAAAACCATACCCATACACATTTATAACAACCCCGAACCCATGACTGAGTTAGTATCTAGCACATTTGGATGCTTCATGAAACAAATAAATAATAATAATTTAACCAGTATTTGTGACAAATTTAACTTTAAAAATCCATTATTAATTAGACATTTTAATAACTTAATTAAGCCATTGAGACAGTTTAAGCTAGTTAAAGGGAATGAAGGCTACTTGTAAAGCTGTGTACACTGTGTTGTTGATAGAGTATCTATTTCGCTACTTTTTTCTAGGATGATCATGAAAGAGGAAGTGGAATCCACACTCATGTTGAGAGACATTGGCTGGGATGTGTTCGAATTCCATTTTCTACCATATACTTTCAAACAAGAGTAAGCCTCAGTAAAGTGGAGTACAAATCTTAAAAATACAGAATTATAGGTTTGAAAGTTGCCTGTAGTGGAACATAATATCTATCTGCTGTATTTTTGACAACATTGATGTCATTACCCCTTAACTATACCTGTTATAGAGGAGTCTTATCTTGCATTGACTGTCTCCAGGGAGCTACCATTTAAGTCCTGACAAGACATACTACAGTTATGTCAACCCTGTGTGAACAAACAAAGTGGAACAAATTGCCTCTCCACTAAGAGGCAGTTCATCTGTGAGATTGGTGTTACTCAGCAACAGGTTTCTCCATAGCAGTACACTTACCAGCATTCAGAACAACCCAGGAGACCATCTCAGGCGGAAGTGGGCTGTCAATCATGAATGGGCTCTCAACAATCCTGTCTTCCAACAAATCTTACTCAAGTGGTACTTCCCACTGAGACCTTGTTCATGCTGGTAGCACAAAAGTGCCAACTGTTTTGGTCCAGTGGAAGCATGAGTCTGGGTTTCCTTCTAGATGCACTCCTGAATTCTTGGAAGGGGGACCTGATATATGCTTTCCCACTGATCTCACTACTACCCAGGGTCCTCAGCAAAGTGAGCCGGAACAAAACCTTATTAATACAACAGCATGGGTTTGACAGTTTTGGTACTTGGAGCTGATGCATTTGTCAACACAGCCTCCCATCAAACTTCCAAACCTTCCAGGCATTATTTCCCAGAATCAGGCAGGCCCTTCACATGAATCCTTCATCCCCACATCAGGCAGCAGAGATGTTAGTTGCCTGCGCATTATGGTCAGAAGTTGCTCCTCTAAAGTGCAGGACATTCTGGTTTAAACCAGGAAGGCTTCTACAAGGCTGATTTATAGATCCGAGTGAAAAAGATTTTCTTTCTGGGCTGTTCAACCTGACTTACCATCAGAGACCTCTATACTAGTGTTCTGGATTAAATACTAGCCTTGAAGTCAGGGCTCTCAATCAGCTCTTAGAATCCACTTAACTATGATATCAGTTTATCACCCTCTGGTTCTGTATCACATTAGATTTTTACACCCAACAGTAACTACATTCCTGAAAGGTCTGGTCTATGTTTTTCCCCCAGTAATGGATATTAACATCCTGTTGGCAGTCGTGGAGCCCCAATTTGTGCTGCTAGTAGCTTGCTTCTGATACTGCCTTTGAGATAGTATTTTTTAGTAGTTATTATCTCTGCTTGATGTCATCCGTGTACTTCCAAATGTATTCTCTGTACCGTTATCCAAGTAACTTATGAAGATATTGAGTAGAACCGGACCCAGGACAGAACCCCGCTTGATTGTGAACCATTGATAACTACTTTGAGTATGGTTTTCCAATCAGTTGTGCACCTACCTTATAGTAGGTTCATCCAGGCTATATTTTTCTAGTTTGCTTATGGGAAAGTCATGAGATGGTATCAAAAACCTTACTAAAGTCAAGATATATCACATCTACTGGTTCCCCACATCCAAAAGACTTATCCGGTGAAAGAAGGCTATTAAATTGGTTTCACATGATTTCTTCTTTACAAATCCATGTTGACTATTACTTTATACCTTATTTTCTTCTAGGTGCTTGTCAATGGATTGTTTGATTATTTGCTCCATTACCTTTCCAAGTCCTGATGTTAAGCTGACTGGTGTATAATTCCTGGTTATCCTGATTCCTCTTTTTATAGATAGGTACTATATTTGCTCTATTCCGGTACTCAGAGTTCTCAAAGATAATCTCTGATGGCTTAGAGATCTCTTATGCTAGTTCTTTAAGTATTCTAGGATTCTAGGATCATCAGGCCCTGCTGTCCTGAAGATATCTAACTTTTCTAAGTAATTCTTAACTTGTTCTTTTCTTATTTTAGCCTCCGATTCTACCCCATTTAAAACTGAAGTTCACTATGTTAGTCATCCAGTCACTGCTAACTTTTGGTGAAAACTGAAACTTAACACTTCAGCCACTGATGTGTTTTCTGTTAATGTCTTTCCCTCCTCATTGAATAATGGGCCTACTTTGTCCTTGGTCATCTTCTAGTTTCTCATGTATTTGTAAAATGCTTTCTTGTTACCGTTTATACCCCAGTTAGTTTAATCTTGTTTTGTACCTTGGCCTTTCTAATTTTGTCCCTACATGCTTGTATTGTTTTTCATGTGCATCCTTTGTAATTTGACATGGTTTCTGCTTTTTGTATGACTCTTGTTTGAGTTTCAGGTCATTGAAGATCTCCTAGCTAAACTAGGGCACCATCTTACTATACTACTTAGCATAACATTCCTATGCGTTGGTATAGTTTGCTCTTGTATGCCTTTAATAACGTCTCTCTAAAAAACTGCCAATTCTCCTGAACTCTTTTTTCCCATAAACTTGCTTCCTACCATCTCTTGGAGTTTGCTAAAGTCTGCATTCTTGAAGTCCTTTGTCTTTATTCTGCTATTTTCCCTCCTACCATTCCTCCAAATCATGAACTGTACCATTTCATGATAATTTTTATCCAAGGTGTCTTCCACCTTCAGATTCTCAACTAGTTCCTCCTTGTTTGTCACAGTCAAATCCAGAATAGTCTCTCCCCAGTCGCTTCTCTACCTTCTGTAAAACAAAGTTCTCTCCAGTGCATTCCAAGTACTTGTTGGAAAATCTGTGCCCTGCTGTATTATTTTCCTAGCAGATGTCTGGGTAATTGAAGTCCCCCATCACCACCACATCCTATGTTTTGGATGATTTTGTTAATTGTTTAAAAAAAGCCTCATTCATCTCATCTTTCTGGTTAGGTGGTCTATGGAAGACACCAACCATGACATCTCCCTCATTTGCTGACCTCTTTTTATCGCTATCTGGACACTTTCAACAGATCTGCCTCCCACTTCCGTCTCAACCTCAGTGCAAGTGTATATATCTTTGATATACAAGGTAACGCCCCTTCCATTTTTCCCTGCCTGTTCTTCCTGAGTAAACTGTACCTATGACAGGGTGCTGGGCAAGGACTGCTAAGTCAGACCCCTGTCACACCAGCTCCCATTTAGGGAGGTAAATTGGAGCTGGCTGGACAAAACCAGCAACTAATTAGAGAACCAGACAGAGCTGCCAGCCCAGTTAGCCTGGGCCTGTATAAAGGGCTGAGAGGAAGGAAGCCAGGGGGAGGGAGCCAGGGAGTGAAAGCAGAGCAGTGGCTCTTCCTTCCTGGGTATAGATGGTAAGGGGCAAGCTGTGTATGGGAAAAGTTGGTGGGAGCACAACTTGTATATAAACCTGGACCAGTGGTTACTGACCTGGAGGGTCTCCAACTAACTGTGAATGCAGCAGAAGTGGAAGCAAGACAGGTTTGGTAGTGCCCTGCCACAGTACCCTTCTATCTAGTATTCCTTCCCTCCTCTCCCATCCCGTCCCCCCCCCCCCCCCCCCCAAAAAAAAAAAAAGATTCTGACCCTTCACTCAGACCTGCATGTTTTGGACTTACTGTGGGTTTTTGTCTCCTGCCATCATAAAACCTAGTTTAAAGCCTGCCTCTCTAGATTAGACAGTCTGTGTCCAAAGATACTCTTCTCCTTTCATAATAGGTGGACCCCATCTCTACTCAGCAGTCCTCCTCAGAACAGGATCCCTTGGTTGAGGAAGCTGAAGCCCTCTTGTTGATACCATCCATTCAGCCACATATTTACCTCCAGGATGTGTCTGTCTCAGCCTGAGCCCCTACCCTTGAGTGGAAAGATTGAGAATACCACCTGTGATCCCAACTCCTTTACCCTTCCAGAGTCCAGTAATCACTTCTGATCTGCTCAGGGCCATGCCTCGCAGTATCTCTAGTGTCTACATGGAGGAGCAGCAGGGGGCAGTAGTCAGAGGGCTGGATGAGCCTCATCAGTCCTTCCATAATGTCTTGGCAATGGGTCGCTGACAGGCAGCACATCGGGATGCCAGGTCAGGCCTGCAGATGGATGCCTTTGTCTCTGTCATGGGGCATAGCCCTCATCGCCAGATTGGTGCCTCCTCCTGGTCATGCTGGAGATTAGCTCGAGACTAATGCCCACACCTGCAGTCTGCACCGGCACTGTCTCTGCTCCCATCTACAGTTCCTTTCTCAACTCCCAGGACCGCAGTGTTCTCTTCTCAATTCAACTCTCTGATTAGGTCATCCTGGGTGAATCCCCCGTCCATGGGTGGTATCTCTAGGAGTGCAGCCACTTCTCCCAGTGGTGATTGGGAAGGACCCGAGGCCACCCACCACTCCGTGCCCCACCCCAGGGACCATGTAAATAGCACTTCCTACTGCTCCTCTAACCTCTGTCAATTCTGCTCTATTTTCCTAGGCCACTTCTCCATGGCACTAGCACTTTCTTCTCCTCCTGGTTACACTGGGGATATGCCCACGTCTGCCGTTTGCATACTGGCACTCTGTCTCTGTTCCCACCTATGGCTCTGCTCTCAGCTCCTGGGACCACAGCATTCTCTTCTCAATTCAGTCCCCTGGCTAAGTTGTCATCTTCTGTGTTTCCCCCTTGCGGGGTTGGTAGCTCTGTCCAACAATCTAGCCATTTCTCCAGTGGTGAGGGGGAGGACCCACTGCCCATTACTCGGGGGCCTAACCCATGCGCCCTGTAAATAGCAGCCTGCTGCTCCTCAGTCAGTGCTGCCCTGAGTTACTTTCCAATCGTCCCAGCACCTTCTTTGCAGTTACCTCAGAGCCTCAGCTGCTCAGTCCCAGGAACCAGCCACTGCTCTGTCCAAAGTGCTTGCAGTTTTCTCAGCCCTCCAGGGACACAGCCTTTACTCCCTGGGCTCCCAGCAGCAACTGAACTACTCCACCCTGCAGCTTCCTTTTATAAGGAACTGCTGGGTCCTGATTGGATGTTCCTCACGGTCCCTCTCCTATTGGGTGCTTCTCGCACAGCCTCTCTAGTACTTTAACACCTTGCTTGCCAGTGTTGGGTGGACACCCCATCACAGTCCTATTTGAAGAGAGTCACCAATCATTACCACTCTGTTTCCTCTTGGGAGTGGTGTCCTTGATCCTCCCTGCCTTGGGGGTACATGGCTTCTCCTCCTCTGTCTTTGGGGTGATTCTTCATTCTTGTTGCCAGGGCAGCACATTGGTTTTTTATCTCTGTGGAAAGTGGGTTGGAAGCAGGGACAGAGCACTGTCTGCTGCCGTAAGTAACGAGCAGCCAGGTGCCTCCCTGTGAAGGAGCCGCTTCCTCTTCCCCTGGTAGTGCTATCTCAGTCCTTTCCAGCAGGATTTCTTCCTCAGACTTGGAGGTCTCCGTATGCATGTTTTCAATGAATTCTTCCTGTGCACGGGTGCTCCTCAGCCACCTCCTGTAGCTCTCCCATCTGCTTCCTAAGAGATCCCACCAGTAGGTACCTCTCCCCCTGGATGGTCTCCCCAGCCTGATTTTCTGTGACAAGGAAATTGCAGCAGTCTCTGCAAATTCACACCAGGACCTGGGTAGAGGCACTCATGGTCAGGTTCTCTGTCTGGATGCAGATGGAGGAGCCAAGAACAATGTTGGCATTTCTGAATGCTAAAACTTAAGGAAGCGTTGGTTTTTTAAGTTTGAGAATCATTGTTATTCTTCGTCATGAATGATTGACGTATATCAATTAATATTTCTCTCTCTATTTCATAGATTGATGGTACGTTTAAGATAGATATTCCTCCAGTACTCCTTGGCTACAGTAAAGAAAAGAACCTAGGAAATGAGAGAGGTTATGATTCTGTCCGAAGTCTGAGTGAGGGGTCCTACGTAACACTGTTTATTACTATTGAACCACAACTTATTCCTGGAGATCCAGTTCGAGAAAAGGTAACTAACTCCTTTCAAATTTTGTTTTTGGCAGCATGATTCTTGATATGAATGGGAATAAGTAACTGTAATGCAGTATATAACTTGGATATAGATGTTGACTGTTTTACTTTGACCGTGTAACTAAATTTCCTGTATTTGAATTTAACTTGATTCAGCAACATTTTAACTGATCGGTAGTAGTTAGTGTTTCTGAGAACTTGCAAGTATTTTTTATATTTTAAAAGTAATGCTAAAATAATTTTGGTTTTAAATTGGGATGAAATCTTTGCTTTCTGATTTGTCTTTAACAGAATTTGATTATTGTTTTAAAAATGGGTATTCAAACACTCAAGCAAACTTTGGAAATGCATTAGTAGAGCTGAGTGTAGAATTTGTGATGTATAATTTAGTTAATAAATTTATGCTCTTTTTTTTCTTTATAGACTATGTGTATGTATCTATTATTCATGATTCAATGACATCTTTTGCAAATGTAATAATGTTTCTGGCTTCTTAGTCATAGTTTGAACTGTCTTGGTTAGTTGTGATTGTTGTGATATATGATTTAGTTGTGATATATGATTTAGATGATTTTGTATATTTTCCTCATCAGAATGAACATAACTCTTATTAGGTTGCTGGTTAAAATGGTCATTAAAAATAAGTTTAATTTTCACATTCCATAAGTACTTGAACATACAAACATAGCATTTGCTTCCCCAAGCATTCTGGCTCGTAAAACCTGATCACACAAGTATTTGGGGAAAGTGAACGCAAAAGGGATGCAAAGTGAATTAATTCAGAACCTGGATTGAATATTCTTGGAACATTTTTATTGCATTATTCACTGTTCACTAGTTATGAAATTATGTCATTCATATGTAGTATTTATTGTTATCTCCTATCCTGTAAATCTTTTGAAGGTAATATTTCTAAGTAGGAGCCTTTTTCATTCTTTACCTAGTTCTTTTACCTCCTTCACCAAACTAAAAGGACATGATTGTGCAACAAAACCAAAAAGGGTCTGTGTTTAAAAAACAAACAACCCCTCCCCCCAAAAAAATTCTGGTCACTTCTTATAACCCTATCCAATTAATTCTGAGGGTATAGCTACACAGCAAAAGCTAGCCTATGCAGGCCTATCCCAGCTGGGTAACAATAGCCGTAAAGACAGCACAGCACAGGCTTCAGAGTGGGCTAGTGAGCTGACTACATACCCAGTGTGCATATGAGCATGTACTGCCCACCATGTGCTGTCGTCACTGCTATTGTTATTCACGTTAGCTGGATTCACTCTAGCTTGGGTAAGCTATTTTGTGCATAGCTTTTGCTGTGTAGACATACTCTGCGATACAGTCAGTCAGGAATTACCCATGTTGCTTCTGCACAAACTGCAGCTGCTCATATTTTGCTTTGCACTTAACTGCTCCAGTGCCAGTTTATGTGAAGATGAAGAGGAGTTGGGGACGGGATCAGATCTACATATCATACAAAATTAAAACTAAGCAAATTTTGAACTCTAGAAGTATAATTCCTTGTTTAAGAGAACTGATAATTGCATAAACAACTAAAGCAAGCTTTGCTCTCCCTCCTATGGAATTATAGTCTTGCAACTCATAATTTCATAGTTTGTACAGTACTGGTCATATTCCAGTCTGCTATGAGAATTGTTGCAATATAGTGCCATGGCAAACAAAAGGAAACATGATTTGTAATTTTGTTCTTTCATGGGTAAATTCGAGGTTAATTAGCCTAGTGATATGGCAAATTAGCAGTAATACATGAAGCTGTAAAGATTTACACAGCAGCCTTGAAGCATCATTAATATACCAGGTCACTTCCACAGTCCTATTCTATGTACAATAATTGCAGAGAGAAATTCAGTAAGCTTTGAGAGAAAATGTATCTATATATCTATATAGAGATTTGTCGCTATTTTTTTAAAGTGACAAATATTTACAATTCAAATAAAATCATATCTAAAAGTATTTCTTTATAAATGAAATTTAGAGTTCATTGTAAATATCACACACTATATAATTATGAATTTTAATATTGCTGTTAAAAGAAAGTGTGGCCAAATTTTCATAATTGTGTGCACATATTAATTTGCATGGCAAGTTACCAAAATGGTACATATTATTGTGATGGTAAGGTATGAAATTCTGAAAGGTTGACCCTGTGTTTATAATATTGGTATAGACCAAATTGCACACTTTAAGTAATAGAACAGTTTACATTTTGTTAAGTCCTGTAGATCTCACTGACTTCATTTGTTTTCTTTGATTACAGAGATAGTATTAGCTAGTTGTCCTTTGTCATAATTCCAGATGTAAGAGCTAGAAAGGGAATGAAATATCATCCACTGTGAAGAATCAACAGAGACTTTCTCAGGCATAAAGAACAGTAGATAGAATGCGAGAATCCTTTTCTCAATGTCAGAGAACACTCGTTTTCAAAACTGAATTATAGCGTAATTACTCTGTGCCACTAAAGTGTATTGTAACTAATAATAGAAGAGAGAAATGCTACTGAGGTAAGGAAACTATCAGTGTAGATTTTGTATTTGCTAACATTTGAAGAATTAAGTATAGCAGAAAAAGAGAGGATGAGTGTGACAAATGGTTCAGTAATTTCTTGCACCAGTATTTTTACTGTACTATGGGGTAACGTTCTGGCCCCACTGAAGTCAGTGGGAGTTTTGCCATTGACTTCAATGGAGCCAAACTTTAATCAACTGCATGAGCATTTGACTTTACTTAATATCTAAGATGATTTAAGAATTGTAACTAGTATCAAGTGAACTAAAGCTTTTGTATTTACAATGTTGTTTAATTTAGACACTGAGTCAAACTAGATTGTACCCCCAGGTCATGGTTGAGACTCATTTGTGGGGTAGCATAAAAACTTGCACTAGAATCCCCTGTGCTGTTCCCATTTTTTGTGGTTCAGTTGCAGACATGAATCTCCAGGGCTCAGTTGTCAGTAACTTTCTCATGAACACTAAATTCATTTATGGAAATTAAACCTATACAGCATATAAGAGAGAAATCTGTTTCACTACAAAAGTAGTGTGGATTTTTCCTTTTCTTACTTTGTATACCTCTTTAATATAGAAAATTTTCAGTATAAAATGGAAAACTACTTGAATATTTCCCCTTCTTTGTTAATGTTTCTAAGGTTTCCTGCTGTAGCTAAGTATTTTGAAATGTCTATAGATTTCTTTAAGCCTCTCAATTTGATTTTTAATACATTTCCCCCCTTCTTTTATTGATGTTTTTCCTACTTTTTGGCCTTCCTAAATCTCTCCATAGATGAATGAAATGCTTAAGAAGGTACATATGAGATTTTTAAATTAATCAACAGATATTGCTGTTTAGGATTCATTTTGTCTTCCCCTGCACCTTTCCCACTACCTTTAACAGCAGCAGTTCCTCATCTGTGTTTGACCATATGTGTACTGTATGTAGCATGCAAAGTCCTTTATGCTGACATAGTATCTTAGATCAGTGGTATTGTTTAATTAATATATTTTGCAAGAAATGATTATTTTATAATTAAAAATTTGAAACTATAATGATCACTACACGAATTCCATATTGTGGCCACCATTTTTGGTTGAGTAGGGTTATCATAAGAGATGACTTTGTTATTGGCTTGGATGGCTGGTTACTGAGCAATGCCTGGCAATCCCAACTCTAGGAGGCTTGGGGAGCAGGATAATACAGTGGCGGAGTGGTTGATTTTTAAACCATGCATTATTTTGAGTTAAAGTCCTGAATTCACAGGAACATTCAGTGCCTTAAATTAATGTAAAATATTTATACCTACTTTAAGGCCTCTTTACATTGCCAGAGTGGAGTAAAGCAGCCTTTGTAATAAATAAATAAAAATAAAATAAAAAAGAAGAAGAAGAAAACATAAAAGTATATTTACCTAAGACTAATTTACAAATCAACAATATTTAGTTACAGATGAAGAGTGGGATTTTAAAAATATATCTAAGTGATTTAAAAGCATATGTATATATAATTTATATTTATATATAAAAAAGCAGGGTAATTTGCTTTTATATATATATATATGTCTTAGTCCATTTGTGTATACATTTTTGGCATTGCTCAGTGGTTTAGCCATATGACTCCCATTAATGTCAATGGGAGCTGTCCAACTTAAATCCTACAAACATTTTGAGAATTTACCCTGATTGTTGTTATAATGCAATTATTGTTTTGCAGACATAAATAGGAATAAATTCCTTGAAGTGTCTGATAATAGTTACTCACAGTTGAATGACTAGGTGATATGTGTCCATTCCAACAGTCCTTACGCGAGGCAAAATTTTCACTGAACTTTCAATGCCTGAGTAAAGACTCTACAATCAGGCTTAGTACAACATGTGCGTATGTGCGTACACGTGCACATATATATATGTCAACACAAAAAGCCTGATTCTCCATTACCTTACAACTTCTGAAAATTTCCACCTGTGCAAAAAGAGTGCAAGGTAAGTTTTTGAAATGGTATCAGATCAGAATTTTACATCCACTTTGCATGTACTTTGTATAGGTGAAAATAAACTGCACAGGTTACAAGGTAGTGGAGAATTTAGCCCAAATTATATATATAAAACTGTATTTTTATATAAGTTGTACTATCTTTTGAAGTTTGATACCCAAGAAGATGAGAAGTTGCTCCAAGCAGCAGAGAAGTATCAGGCTGAATGTGCATTGAAGTTTCCAAGCCGCCAATGCCTGACAACTGTAGTTGACATAAATGGGAAAACAGTTTTTATTACCAGATACATCAAACCTCTGAATCCGCCACAAGAGCTCCTTAATAGTCACCCTAATAATTCTCAGGCAGCAGCAGTAAGTATTTTATTTTTAAAAGACAATTCAATTCACAAGACAAAACTTAAGACTTTGGGGAGGGTGTACGTTATTTTTTGTTTGTACAAAAACTTAGATTGCAAGTGAGGAAATCCATAGGTACAAAGTAAAGAAATCTTGAATACCCATCCTACAAAGTAAATGAATAATAAAATATTAAACAATATCTGTTAGAAAAGGCTAAAATAAAAACCTATTTCAAAATCTGGCAAATGTAAATTTGCTTGTAAATAAGTACTATAAGAATTAAATATTTTTAAAAGACAAAGACCAAAAGAAAATGGAAGAGAGGCAAATAGAAAGTGAAAGACTAGAGCGAGCCCAATAAATCTTTAACCACCATCTTTAACACACTGAAAGGAAGTTACAGTACAAATATTAGGTATATAGCTTAGGTGAATTAGTGAGGATGTACAGTTAAACAATGGCAATTCTGCAATGAATAGGAAATTAAGTCATAGCAGGCAGGAGAGAACTGGATGAAAAAACTAAACAAATATTAGTCGAAAGGGGGGGAATAGGTAACAGAAATGTAAACCTACCGTTGGTGTAAGGTGCTGATTTGGCAAAGCCCTTAAACATGTTCATAACTTAAGAATGTCAGTAGTCCTATGAAAGTTATTGTTTGATTGTGGCCTAATGGAAGATCTGAGAATTCTCAGATCCTTTTCTGCATAAACAAAAAATAGTTGCCAATTTGCAAACTAAAGATGACGTTTTTGTCTCTTGAGTTGTTAGCCTTTCCATAATCTGTATGTTCCAAATTTTCTTGAACCAAGGTGTCCACTTATGTTTAACAATTTAATACACATGTTAAAACTTTGACAGTCATGTACTAGATATACACAAAATATCAAAATGGTCATATCAAACCCTATATTATATCAAACGCTATGTTTCAAGGCATGTTATAAGGCATGCTGTCCAAAACAAGATAATTCAGAGTAAAGACTATCACTTTACTTTTTAAATCTATCTGAAATCAGTGTATGAGATGGGATGATACCAAATATACTTCAGCTACAAATTTTGAGTTAAAAACAATGTTAAAAGCCTTAAAACAATAAGATCAGATATACTGAAATAAATTAGAACTTTAGCTTTCCTTTATTTTTTTGCATTTTAATAAGATTTGGCAGTTAGTGCTTTTCCATGAACTTTGCATTTTTTATTAATTACAAAAATGAGCCAAATGCCTTTTTTCTTTTTTTTCTTTTTTTTTTTTAAAGCTCTGGGGCAACATACATCATGCACCTTAAGACCTTTTCTTCCCTAAGAAAAAGGTGTACATGTACACGTTAGCTATTATGTTAAAAACACTGATCTCCTGTTTTGGACATGGCCTGAGATGTGAATCTCATCCAAAGCTTAGGGATGGTTTAATAGTGGAACTTGGGAGAACAGTCTTCAAAATTGTTGTTCTCTGTGTTAGAAACCTTGAATTTGTGAATGAGTATGTAATAGCAACCATTCAAATGAATGTCAAAAGAGGAATGTCACAGCTAGCAAAATATAGATCTCTATGTAATTGTGAATATAGCTTATGCCTCAGAAGAATTAATTTGTCAGCCTAATTATTAGGGCCCTACTGATTTCATGGCCGTGAAAAAGTCTCATGGACATTGAAATCCATCTCTCCAGTGCTGAGAGCTTCTGCCACTGGGACTCGGGGCTGCTGCCGCCACAGCTCAAAGCACCCTAGCTCCAGCTTCTGCCACCACAGCTCCTGCCACCAGGGCATGGGGCACCCCAACTTGGAGCTTCAGCCCTGTAGCTCCTGCCAACGGGGTTTCGGGCAACCCAGCTTGGATGCTACAACAGCTGCAGCTCTTGTTGCCGGAGCTTGGGGCACCCCGGCTCAGGCTTCCACCACTGCAGCTCCTACCCAGGGCCTGGGCTCGGTGAACCCATTTTTCCACAGCCCACCAAATTGGCCAGGGCCCCTGCACAGTGGCTGGGACTAGCACCTATGAGCAAACCCCCTAATGATCCCTTTGTAGGTCAGGACCTCCATGAAATTTCAGATGTAACTATCTGAAATTGTGAAATTGACCAATTTTAAAACTCTCTGGCCATGAAATTGACTGAAATAGACCATGAATTTGGTAGGGCCCTTCTAACGATCTGTCAATATTAGAAATAAATGTTCAGTAGCTTGTTGTATTTTAAAGAAACAAAAATTGGGCGAAGCTTTAATGGGACTGATGTGACTTCCAGTGAAGTCAAAAAAGTGAGCTCAGTTCTTTACAAAAGTTCCCAAAAGAGACCTGCTCCTGCTGTTTTGAAGTCAATGGGTGTTTTACTATTGACTTTAGTGGGAGCAGCAGTATGTTTCAAATCTAGTTAGGACTAATCAACATGATTCCATTCTCTTTCCACCTAGTAAATGAGAAGGTGATTGTGCTCTTTTCTTTATTTTTGTTTGTAGGAGTTGGTGGCTCGATATGTTGCTTTGATTCCTTTCTTGCCAGATAGTGTGTCATTTGCTGGAATCTGTGACTTATGGAGTACATCAGATGTAAGTAAAGGCTTAGAATGTCTCATTCTTCTTCTGTTGAGGATTATTTTTCCTTGTAGTCATTTACATTTTCAATATTGTCAATGATTTCAGAGAATGAAATGTTTCCTTATCATTGATCTAAGGACAAGTGTTTAAAAAAATCACTTGTCCTGAAATAATTTGTACAGGTCAGCCAGAATTTTTCTAACCTTAGTAGGCTGCAAACTATTGAACCTAAGAACACCCTAAGCAGTTCCTGCTTCTATATTTAGGAGGAATTAAAGTGCCCACTGAAATTAAATAAAGAAAATATCAGATTCTGGGGGAAGCATGATAAAGTCCAGTATTGTCTTTACTTAACTCAGCTGGACCATCATATTTCTTGAATGTGAAAAAAGGCACTGTCTGTAATGTCAGTTACAATATCCGATTCATCCAGCCTCTCATACTTTGTTGGGAGAGACTACGACAGAATTACAAATATGAACTTTTCTTAAAGTTTTATGAGACAATTTCAATTTTACTTAATCAATACTCAACAGTAATATATCAGAATCAAGAATTTAGGCAACACTCATTCATTAATATCATAGAAAGATACGGGTAGAAGGGACCTCGAGAGGTCATCTAGTCCATTTCCCTGCGCTGAGGTAGGACCAAGTATACCTTGACCTCCCTAATAGATATTTGTCTAACCTGTTCTTTAAAACCTCCAGTGACAGGGATTCCACAACTTCCTTGGAAGTGTATTCTAGTACTCAACTAAACTTCTGGTTAGATTTATCCTAACATCTAACCTAGATTTTGCATGTTGGCGATTGTCTACTTTCAGTGGACAAGAAGAACAATTGATCACTGTTCTGTTTATAACAGCCCCTTAACATATTTGAAGACTGTTATCACGTCCTGTCCCCCCAGTTTTCTTTTCTCAAGACTAAATATGCCCAGGTTTTTTTTGGACTATCTCCTGTTTGTCCACATCTTTCTTTAAGTGTGCCACCCAAAACTGGACACAGGACTCCAGGTGAGGCCTCAGCAGCGCCAAGTAGAGCAGGACAATTCCTTTCTGTATCTTACATACAACACTTCTTTAATGTACCCCAAAATGATAATTAGCCTTTTTTGCAACTGCATCACATTGTTGGCTCATATTTAATATGGGATTCAGCCCCCAGATCATTTTCAGCACTACTACTATCCAGCTAGTTACTCCCTATTTTGTAGTTTATCATATGATTTTTCATTCTTAGGTCTAGTACCTGCCTTTTATGATTATTGCCAGGTTTTCCTCACTGCTCTCCCTTCAGTTCAGTCCTAACCTTAATAGCCAACATTCTTATGAAGCCCAGGAGTCAGAGTTTAATGCTTTTTGCAGTTGGAATGTTGGGATGCTTTGTTTGGGAAGAATGGAGTAAAACGAATGTATTTTGCTGACCCCATAGTGTGAACTTTCAAAAGATACATTGCAACTTGCAAATGTAAAACGTTTCAATGCCAGCTTGTCATGAAAATTAATTTTTAATTATAGTTCGCACTTGAGTAGTGCTGAACTAGACTTATACATATAAAATACCTTTCAAACTTTCACAATGTGGTATATAGCACAGGTCAGCTTTCTTTGAAATAACATGAAAATTATTGGAGGAAGATTGGATCTGTCACAGTTGAAAATGGATGGCTCATTATAATATTTTCATTGGTTTATGGCCCTAGAATTCTCTGGAAATGTGTTATGTTCATATGGTATCCTTGCGTGCTGGTTTTGTGTAGGGATTTAGCTAACAGATATATACAGACCACTCCTTACGGCTACACATCTGAGGAACTGCAAGCCTCAAGGCCAGAAAAGTTTACATTTAAGGTTCATGTTAGATTATAACACGTATACCATGTTTTCCCCATTCTTTTTTTTTTTTTTTAAACCTTATCTTCATTGGGCATTCACCATCACAAACACACATACATGGATCTGGAGGGCAATAGAATACCTGTGGATCATAGGTTAACCATATAGTATGTTGATAGCATCTCAAAAATTTTTTTGAAAATCTGGTGTGACTCACTTGACAGAATTTGACGCTTATGGTGAAATTCTCTAATTTCTCCTGCAGATTTCCACTGCATATTCTTCCCTTATTCTGTATGTGAAACAATGGTGATCTGAGAGGAGAATTTTGGCTGCAGAGTATTAGGAAAGATTCTTAAATGTTTCAGGGTCAGAACAGAATTGTTAACTATATCCCAATGTATTTGTAAACAGTAAAGTTTGTTTGTTTCTCAATCAGCAATTTCTGGATCTTCTGGCTGGTGATGAGGAGGAGCATGCTGTGCTTTTGTGTAATTACTTTCTTGCTATGGGCAAAAAAGCCTGGCTTATAATTGGAAATGCTATTCCTGAGGTAAGACAGTAGTTTTTGTTTGATTTGAATGTGAACATAATATCCGAGTGCTTACCTAAATTGAGCATAAACAAGGAAAAAATGATTGTTCCAAGAAATGGATGGAATGTTCTCTTGCAGCCATCTTATTTCTCCAATACTTAAATATCAATCTAATAGAGCCGCACTCCTGGATCCATGCCTCCGTGTGAGTAGTAGGAACTATAGTACTTATTTTCTATTTTTCACCATCTATAAATCCTCTTAGTACTCTCTTTGCACAGGAGTAAATGACTCAACCAAGTGAAAGGCTCTGGAGAATCAGGCCCTCTAATTCTAAGGCATTTAAACTCGTTCAGCAGCATGAGTCATGCTTGTCCTACTGATGCGCCAGGATTTCTAAGCAACCAATACTCCTATCAGGTTTCTGAAAGGTTTCAAAGTCAATGGCCAAACTGTCTATAACTAGAGGCCTCCCTGAAGGAAGGTTAAAAGCATTCTACCCTCAGATACATGGGTCCGCAACATAATCAAGCAGAGCTACAAAACTGGGTTTGAGGAAATCCATTCCTAGAATTTCACTCCTTTAGTTTGTTCTCAAATACAGCAGGATTAGGAAGAGATATTCAAAATTGAATTAATCTTGTCAAAACATGATGATGACAGCCCCAAGAGGACATTTAGCCCACGTTACCATGGAAAGGACCTGAAACCCAGAAAGTTCAGGTAGAGTTCATGGGTGATGATGAAAGAGGAAGAATACTTGGAGCAATGAGCTGTGTATGAGGGATTGCTGTTGGGGTAAGTGAAAGTGATATGTAAGACAGCTGTGTGAGAGAGAGAGATGGGTGTCTGGGGCAACAGACAATGGATATGAGTGCATGCCTGGGGATGGGGGCTTGTGGTAAAGCAGAGGGGTGCCCTCGTGTTTGTGAGGCCGGTGTTCTCACCCTGCCTTGCTTTTTGTCCTGTTGATGCCGTAAGCAAGAATAAGGAGGTGCTGACTGTTAATCTGGCTGGGATCCAGCAGAAGCAGGGAGTAGTAAGAGAAGAGGCAAAGAGGCCACCAAGTAGTGGTGGGTGGGGGTGTGAAGGTATTGCAGAGAAGTCGCTTTAACTCAGCTGGAATTCATGCAGTCCCAGAAGGGCTATGGGAGGATATGGGGCTGCCAGATGTGTGTGTCTTGCAATATGCAGCACAGCTGGCCTGCTTCTTAATCTTTTTTACATACAAGAGAAACTTTTTTTTCAAATAACTTATACAAAGATGCTTACTGACCCTCACCTGATGATGTCTCTGTAAAAGGTACTACAAGCAGAGTCGCTCAGTTAAAATTAATGGCAAAATTTCTCTGATAATTTACCCTTCCCTGTTGTGCCACGGGTATTATACAGTATTAGAGGTGTCACCCCTAAACATAGGTGACTTTATATACTGGTGTATACATACTATAAAGCTTAGTTTTAGCCTCAGCTCTGCACTTCTTTGTATATTTGTGTAAGACTCATTGAAATCGGGACCAAAGTGGTAATCATCAAAAATCATTACCCTTTTGAAGGCTGATTAGTACCCTAAGTATATGGAATCAGTTGGTGGTCTCAGACCAGTTCCTAGGGAACTAATAAAACTCTTGGTGATGGTCTCAGCAAGGAGGCTAGGGATTTGAGTGAATATGGACTCTTAACTAGTCCTTACTCTCAGACATCCAGCACAAGGACTAGGCACAAATGGGGCAGTGTGGAAAAGTACGCCCTTACCACGGTTGTTTATAGGTAAATAGAGAACTTCAGTCTGTTATGCTGTCAATAATGACAACTTTAATCAGTACTAAATTTACTTGAAAATATAGAGGAAAGTGTCTTTACTTAATTTTTAAAGTGCTGGAGTAGAAGGGTTATTTGTGCAATCCTAATGTAAGCCAGAGGAAAACTGCACAACACTTCAGGGCTTAGAATTTACTTGAACATTGGTTAAGGTGCTTGAATTGGATGACTTGGCTGTTTGAAGAAAACTACATTCACCAGCTAGAGAAAAATAGTTCAGTCGTACAATTTGTCTGTGACCTCGATAATAAAGTCGGTATTGGCCTGTAAAATAAAATACATATTATCTTTGAAAACCAATTTTAAAAGTTGTGCTCTCTTTCTTTCTAGGGGCCAACTACATATGTATTAACTTGGGAGCAAAATCAATATGTGATTTGGAATCCCAGTAGCGGACGTTGTTATGGACAGTTTGATACTTTCTGTCCATTGCAAAGTGTGGGCTGTTTGATTAGCTTTGATAATGTAAGTGTTCTCCATCATCTCTCTCTCTCTCACACCTATACACTCATACACAAAATAATGCTCCCTTTATGATCTTCTCCATTAACATCTCATTTTCTAGTGGATCAGGAATTCCTATATCAATACTAGTACGCTTCATGTTAGTGGGTCATGTTATCAAATAGTGATTTTATACCATTCTTGGATTAGTTCCCAGCTACTTAAAAAGTGCTGTATTAACTGTTGTATAAAACAGATTTTTACTATAGTATAAACAGATTGTAACTTATAAAATGCTTATGTAAATATAGCATACAGAAGCAAAAAAACCGAAGCAACCAACTAAAAAACTGCATTGTAGAATTTAATTTACCTACTCTTGCTTAATGTAGTTGTTTAACATTGTGTCAGCAGAATTCAAGACATCCTGACACTTACTATAAAATGTGCCACAACGCCAGACTCCTGGCACCAGTGGGTCATTCCAGAGGGGTCATGCTAACAAGATACTGGCTGTGAAATGTTGGAAGCATAAAGCTATATCCTGCTCATGTACACGGGCACAGCTCCCTCAACTTCATTAGAGTTGTGCCATTGACACTAGTTCAGGATCTGTCCCACTATCTTTTGAGAACAAACAAATTTATTAACACCAGTTTCACATTGTGTACTGTAACCTTTATGTATTCAGGATTCAGAATATGCTTAAAAAGTAAACAGTTATGGTACAAGATTGGTCTTTTTAAGCCTTATGTTTCTATATGAGCTCAGCAGGATTTCCATTTGAAGGTCATAAAATCAGGTAATCAGGATCAGGTCATAAAAACAATCTTCGTGCTTGTCTTTGTTTAATTCATTGGGCTGTTTAAAGAAAATGTTACTTCTGTTATAGCAATAGTAATAATTATTATGATTAAACAACTGTCCTCTGTCACTGGACTACTAGGGAATTAAAGGAGCAGTTAGGGAGCATAAGAAAACTGCAGAGAAAATATTAGCCTTCCCTGAAAAAAAAGCTATACAGGATTTACTCTTTTCAGGTTGTACAGGTGAAGTATGGTCAGAAACTGTGGTGTCAAAAGAGGAAGTGCTGGAACAAACTGAAAAATTACAGAGCAAAATTAGGACCAGATGGTGTACATGCAAGAATTTTTAAGGAAACTTAAGAATAGAGTGGCTGGGCTGTTAACAAGAAGCAATCATTAAAATTAGGTGCTAGAGCACTAGAAAGTTGTAGGTGTTATATGTATATTTTTTAAAAGTACTATGAATTATCATGGGAACTGCAGACTCCTAATTCAGTACTAAGTAAATTGCTTGAAGTGATAATTAAAAATATAAAACAGCAGGAAGAGCAGCATATGATATAGATAAACCAGCATATTCTGCAGAGCAAAATTGACTTGTAAGCTGCTAAATTTTTTAAACGTTAATAAAATAATGGATAACCGAGAACAGAATAACGATTTATTTGGTCTTTCAAAAAGCTTTTGACAAAGTCTGTCACAAGAAGTTTGGAGGAAACTAACTAGTCATGAGATGATAGATATTTACCTGTAGTAAATTGGAAATTGGCTGAGACATTGACAAAGAATTTTCAACATTGCAAAAAGTTAATGAGGGGGGACCCTGGGATTCCAAATAGGAATAGTGTTTAATATAGTCATTAAGTTTTTTAAATGTGGACAGTGAGGTAGCAAAATTGGCAGATGACACAAAATGATTTAGATTAGTCAGGACTAGTGAAAACTCAGGAATTTCAGACAGACCTAACAAAGCTAAGTGGTTGTGTAGCACTTTGACAGATTAAATTCATTGCTGACAAATGTAAGGTAATGCACATTGGAAGGAATAACTGGAAGGGCATTGTCTTGAACAGCTCAATGAGAACCTCTACTCATTGTGCAACCGTGGTCAAACAACAAATAAAATATTAGGATACATAAGGACTGTGATAGAGAATTACATTGAAAAACATAATGCCATTATGTTAATGGATAGTCTGACTAGTAGCAGGTGCGCTTATTTATCTTTTCTAATAATATAAACGCAAGGGGGTGGTGAATGAAATTGAAAATCAACAAATTAAAAACTGATAAAAAGAAATAGTTTTTTTATATATTTTGTAATTAACTTGTGGAATACATTGCTACAGTACATCACTAAGGTCAAGACTGGATAATCTTTTCTGAATCAACACCCACAACTATAGTAGATACGTCAAAAAAGATAAGGATATAAATCTTCCTGCTTCATGTATGGGCAGAAATTCCACAATTTTCCATTATAGCACTTCTTGTACCTATAATAAAATATTTGGTGCTGGACAAATAGGAGAGCCAATATTGGATTAGATGAAACACTGGTCCAGTCTGGCAATTCATGTGTTCCTAGGTTTAAAAAGTCCCTATAATATTGCTTCTGCACTTACATAAAACATCATTAAAGTGCAAAATCTAAAATACCTGCAGGCAATCCAAAACGTACATATTCCAGATATTATTGTAAAAGTTTATCAGAAATCAACTGTTTGAAGTGTTGTGTATTACATTATACAGTCTCTTCAATTTTAACCTTTTTAATTTTAAAAACAAAGGGTGAATGATTGATTACAGCCAGAGAATTTAAGGTTCTAAATCATTTTATATATAATGCAAATTACATCCCAGTAATACCATTCTGAAAGTTGCATCAAAATACAGGGCTTTCAATGAAAGATGTATTTCATGATAAACATTTTTCATTGTGCAGCCTTATTCAGCTGTAATATACTAGTCTTACATGCAGTACATTAACATAAAAGATTCTTTATACATAGACTTGAGGTGAGAATGAATATACAGAATGTCTCTCGTGAATTTTTGTGAGTAACTCGTATTGTAGCTCTGATATATAAAGATTGTGTTTGTCAATCCCCTTTGCATTGAAAAAATGTGATACATGTTATATATAGATGTTGCTTTTAATGAAGTTTTTCTCTTTTAGGTCTGGTTTAATATCCAACAGTATGATTCCCCAGTAAGAATAAACTTTGACATCAGCAAACCCAAATTGTGGAAATCTTTCTTTTCACAAAGGTTTCCATACCCTGGCCTCTCCAGTGTTCAGGTATTATTGAATCTACTTAGACTCATTTTGTAGTTTAAAACAATTATTAGACTATTTCAAGGGATGGAAGGTGTCATTTGAAATCTTCATTCACTATATGCAGTTTTCCTCTCCGAGTGTAAGTCTTTCTCTCTCATTTTAAGGATAAACTTGTTGTTATGTTAAGTACAGCAGGCCTAACCTCACTTCTTTAATAATTAGGTCTTTACAGTACAATATACCAAGTGACAGTATTTTATAATGGATGAATCTCTCGTCCTAGAAACAGTCACATAAGGTCTGAAGCCAAATAAGATTTGTGACATTCCTCTGTTAGCTAAGTCACAAGTGAAATCCAAACAATATAACCTTTGAAATCCAAGGAAAATGTCAAATTTACTTTAAAATGTGAAGAGGTCAGGGTCACTTCAAGTCTGACCACGGGTGCTCCCGCTTTATCTAATCGAGCATACAAACATGAGTGGTTGAAACCTGCTGTACTAACAGACAGAATAACTTTGTGTACAAAACTAACTCCTAAATATTGTGTTTTTCAGTCTTTGAGTACTTCAGTTTTCTGACCTCATGTAATACGTGGTGAGACATTACAGGCCTAATTTTAATCTCATTAACACCTGTGTAAATCAGGAATAACTCCCATAGAGGTACACTGCTGTGAAACCACAAGAGAAAATGAGGTCCTGTGTTTTCATCTTTGATAATAAGAAGGCTTACATTCCAAGTGATGTTTTAATCAATTCTTTTTTTATTAGCCTGAAGAATTAATTTACCAGTGTACAGACAAGGCTGCTGCATTAGAACTGCAGGGCAGGTAACTTTGCCTCTATTAATACCTACATAAATCCATTAAATACTGTGAGCAGCTGCTCCACAACCTGATTTCACCAGCAAAGAATGGAATATTCAGTGACCTTCCTCATCCAATCCAGATTGTAAGGAACTGCCATTGGAAAAGCACCACTTCATGGTGGCTTTTTGATCTCATAGACGAGGTCTCTCCCTTTGTTCAATCTATGTATTGTTTCAATAGAACGAAAAGATCAAGTGCCACAAAAAGAGAGGGAAGCATAGATCTTAAAAATCAGTCTTGCAGGATGTGATTTTTGGAGGGTTTCTTTTAAACCAGAAAACGGTGGCTTTACTGCTGTTGTGTTTATCTTTGAACTACTTTAGGAGCTGTGGAGACCTTAAGATCTCCAGTGCTTTCTTCACCCTGGGTAGTGTGTCTAGAAAAAATAATGTTGAGTTCTGTTTTCTAAGCGACTCATCCCAAATTGTGAAGCCAGAATCACACCCTAAACAGTCAACGGGTAAAGCAATCATAACAAGTAGCTTTATTTTATTGCAGGATTGAAAAGATACTGAAAGAGAAGATTATGGAGTGGAGGCCAAGGCACCTAACTCGTTGGAACAGATACTGTACCTCCACACTTCGGCATTTTCTACCTCTGCTGGAACAGATGCAAGGAAAAGCTGTAGAAGATGACCACCAGGCAGAACTGCAAAAACAGCTGGGAGATTACAGGGTAGGACTTGTGTAATGAAGGCAGTAGATGTAATATTGGACTGTGAGAAACTTTAAATCAAATTATGTTTAATGATCAGAAAGTCAATTAATATCAGAAGAATTGCCCTATAGTACTAGGCCATTGATACAAGACCAGCATATACTGTCACTAGAAGCCAATAGTAAATGCTTCAGAAGACATGAAAAACTAACCTAACCACCCCACCTATAAGACAATTCTGTTCTCCTAGAGTGGAGTGGAGATTCTTTCCACCTCTTTGGAAACCTGCAGTGGGCACAGTGATGAGTGTGTGACTATACCACAGCACCCACCCTTCCAAAATCCTCTAAGCTCTGAGAGCTCTGGCGAAGGAACTTGTGTACAGTATCAGCAAGTGGGCACAAATGCTGCAGAGACAGCATTCCCATCCTCTCTCCAGTTGGTGCTCCTTAGCTCAGAATCACCATATCTGTGTGCACTCTGTTCTAGCAACAGTTTGTGGAGGAAATCTTTTGTCCCCACATGATTATGAACTCAGATAAATGAAAGCCAGTTGATAAATTATTTTCAGTTGTAAAGGTGTTTCTGATACCAACCTGGTGCAGGTTTCGTGTTGGTCTTTGGCTCAAGTGGTTGCAAACGTGCACTGTTATTTGCAACCAATCAGTCAAAATGTACTTTCTCCCCATATTTGGTTGGCAGTTATTGAGGTGGCATATTTAATAGATATTGACCCTTAGCTGGGGATGCTGTTCTCAGAGTGCAGCAGAACAGAACCTGCCAATTAGCAGCAGACAGATCTAGGGCTCAAGGGCAAGCCATTGCCAATAGCTGATTGATGCACTGGAAGACAACAGGTGGCCCTAGCAAAGAGGCAGTGGGCCTGTCTTGGGTTAGGGCCAAAAGGCTAACAGGAATTCAACATCCATGGGAGAAGCTGTGCATTGCTTAAATACCTGCCCCGATTATCTGAAGCCCAGTTTGAAGTTGTGGTGGGGGAATTCATTTTATTGTGAAGGGGCTTGTTATTCCGCATGTAATAATCTTGCCTCCATCCAGTAATAAGTGCTCTTAAAAGAAAAGGTGAACTTGCATCCGTAACAAAATTACATGTAATAGCCCTCTGTGCTCTAGCTTTTTTACTTTCCCTAGCAGGTGTCATTCTCGCTGTAGTTTGACTCAGTATCTCAGCTACTGGGAGAGTGAAAAATGACTACATGTGCCTGTTTATCTACATCACTAATGATTGTTTTTTAAACTCCCCCAGGTCTCTGGATTTCCTATTCATATGCCATTTTCTGAAGTGAGACCTTTAATAGAAGCTGTACATAGTACTGGAGTCCATACCATCGATGTTTCAAATGCAGAATTTGCTCTAGCAGTGTACATCCATGCTTATCCCAGAAATGTTCTCTCGGTGTGGATTTACATTGCTTCACTTGTACGTAATAGATAAAAAAATGTATTGGAATAAAAGTCGCTCAGACAGGAACTTCCTGTTAGAGGAGTGCTTTGGGCTGCACGCAGCTGCTGAGAGTTAAAATGAAACACACCACACTAGTATTCTGGGTGTTGCCTTTGTAGATATTCTGAGATTTTCACTCCTTGGTGGGTGCCTATAAGACATTGTGTACAGGGTATCTTTGGTCACCCTATGCTATGAACCATAGAGGTATGGGGCAGTGCTTTTCTCCTGCTTGTATATACCTGTGAGGGGAAAATGCCAGTAGACTCTGGCAACCTGTAGACACTAGCCCCGTCCCAGCACTGGTACTTTCAGAGCTGCTGTTGGGGTGGGAGTCTTCCTCCCCAAAAATTGTAGACATAGTTTCACATCTCTCCCTCCCATCCACCCATGGCCTCAGCAGCTTGGGTAGGTCAAGTAAAGGAGGAACTCTGCCTACCCACTTTCAGCTGAAATGAACCTATTTGCATCTTATGTTGATGACTCTGAAACTGTCCAGTGAAATTCAGTTAAGAGATTAGTGAACATTTTAGACCTGTGTTTCTCCTTACACTACAACGACTGCATTCACTTAATGGAATAATTTACCGTTTGTGAAGGAATCAGGCCTTTTTGGCACCTGAAAAATTTTCTCAAACTAGCAAGAGCCAATGCTTGTCCTTTAAATAGTTTTGTACACAGAAGCTACTGCTTAGAGAATGCTGACATCTTTCACACACAAAATGGAAACAGAAGAGACTAAGTCTGCTGTAACTTCATAGATGGGGATGTCTGTCCTTTTGCACTATAACATGCTACCTTTTTCAGGAATGATCTAGATGTATGTTATTTGTATCTATGCTAGTTTGTCTTCTAGTCTGCTTATTTTAATTTCCTGTACCTTTGTAGTTTTAAGATGTTTGATAATGAAAGCTAATTGAACAGTATCTTTGCAAACATCCTTGCTTTTCACTAGTCACTTTACCGTGAGCAAATATGAAGTCTTATCAATGGAGACAAAATATAAAAATGGTTGAAAATTTAAGGCTGTTACAAAAAACTTGTCTCATTTCCCCACCTCCGCCCCTACATGGATTTGTTAATGTCAACATCACCATTACAAAATTAAGGTTACTTATCTGTAACCAGAGTTTTTAGAGATGGCTCTGCATATTCCCATTTATGTGGTAGTGTAGAACGTTCTAGAAGAGTCAGCTAGAGCACTTCTATAGCCCCATCTTTCGCCATCTTAGTGTCTTCAACAGCCAAGCCAGAGACAAAGAACAAGCAGTATTCTCGGTGGGGAAGGCAGGTGGGAAGTGGGAATATGCAAGCTCTATCTTGAAGAGTTCCACTTACAGGCACGTAAACGTAATTTCTTCTTTGAATGGTTCTGCATATTCCCACTTACGGAACACTGATAAGCACTGCTTAAAAACTCATGTGAAGACAGGAACAGAGTCAGGTACTGGACCACCACCTTGCCAAACCAGTGGCCATCCCTGAAGTCAAATCCAGAGCCTAGTGTGTAGTGAAGGTATGCACTGAAATCCAGGTTGCAACTCTGATTGGCACCTGTCAAAGAGGCAATGGAAATACCCACATCTCTCATGGAATGTGTTTGAATCTCAGCAAGTACAGGAACTTTGGTAGCCTGTGACATTCAGCAATACATAATTTAATTCACTGCAAAACAGCCTGGAAAGAAACCATATAACCTATGTCCTTAGCATAAGATATAAGCAGTCTAAATGATTTACAATAATTTAGTTCTGTTCAAATAGGCAAGAGCCCTTTGGCATCCAGTTTATGACAGATTCCCCTTTATTACAGGGCCACTTAGGGAGAAAAACAATGAAAAAATCAGACAAACGAGAACTACCTTGTGCAAGGGAAATCAGCCATAAGTGCAGCTAACTCACCCTCGTGGCTGCCCTGACAGCACTAACGGAGGCCCTTGTGATAGCTAAATAATAAAGTAACTACTCAGACATGGTTCCGTCAACATAGCCAAAACCAAATTAAGGTCCCAAGCAGGGAAGGGATCTCTAACAGGTGGATTATACCTTTGATAAGTCTCTTCATCCAGACCTGAAATCAAGGCTACGTCAGCTGGTAACAGTTTCATGGTCATAAGACCATGAAAGAATTTTACTATGTGGCTGGTACCTCATTAGGGTCCTGCCAAGTTCAGGGTCCATTATGCTCAGTTTCAGTGTCATAGGGTTTTTAAAATAGTCAATTTTGTGATTTCTGGAATTAGTGTCATAAGTGCCCCAACCCAAAAGAGGGTTGCAAGGCTATTGTGATGGGTTGTGGGATTGCCATCTTCTGCACTGTTGCTGGCAGGGGCCCTGCCTTCAAAGCTGGGGAGCCAAAGAGCAGCCATTGTTGGCTGGGCACCATGTTCTAAAGCCAGTGCAACCACCAGCAGCAGTGCAGAAGTGAGAGGGTCACAGGGACGTGGGAGTGGGTTTTCCCACAGCTGGATTTTCCCAACAGCCCCCCAGCGCTTGTTGCAAGCCAACAGCTGGGACCACAGCCACCCCACCCAGGTTGGGGGCTGTCCCAGCCAGCAGCCATGGAGCTTCCTGCAGGAGGGGAAGTTCCCAGAGGTGGGTCTGACCTGGCTCTTGGAGCAGCCCCTGTAGGGGAGAGGAAGTTCTGTTCAGCCCAGGACAAGCATCTCCTCCCCTACTAGAGCTAGATTTCGTGGTCCATGATGTGTTTTTCACAGCTGTGTGTTTGGTACGGCCCTAGACATCACTCAATCTTTAATAGGTACTGGCTCATTTTGAAATACTCTCTCCTCTGGTAGGAAAGCTCCCCCTCTCTACTGCGTCCCATATAATGCTAATAAAAGGAATTGTTTGTGAAGAGGAGGCAGAGATCCAAAAAGAGTTTGGCTGTAAACACAGTATGGTTTAACAGATCCTTGTGCATACTGGCCTTTGGTAGCCAGTCGTCTACATAGGGGTACACAAAAATACAAATTCCTCAGCTGAGTTGTTACCACAAAGACATGTAAAAACACTGGGCACTGTGGAGAGGCAAAGTGGCAGCACCTTGGACTGAAATGACATGACTGCTTGGTAATTCGCCATCCTAATACTGAGAGATAAGAAAACACTTTTCTACCCAACTTTTTTTTCCCCCTTCTTTATTGGCTGGTGCCAAGTCTCTGAAACCCAGATCTTGCCCTATTGCTGGCATCAGCTACCACCAAGGAATTGCACACAGGATCAGTGTGGAAATTATTCAAAGATTGTCTGGTATAGTTAATCTGCCTTTCCAGCGAAGGGTTGACAGGATGGAGTATGTGACCACACAGCTTTACCTGGCTGTAGCGGTCAAACCAATGGTAGGAATATCCTACTTGTAGTTGTTGCACTGAGGATACTGAATACCAGATGAGAAGACTCTTTGACAGGCACTTGTACATTCAAAAGGGCAACTATGCAGTCCACCAGATCATGGAACTCATGGCATACCTGGATGGAGAGGAGGTGTGACAGTGACAGTTCATAATCAGAGTCTGTCCACCCTTGCTTAAAGAGGGGAACAACCTCTTCTGCAGGCAAAACTTCAGGCACTACTGCTTGTAGCACAAGCAGAACCTGAAGAGTTGGAGCTGAGGGTCTCTGGGATGTTGGGAACCTTGCAAATGAAGGTCCATCTATGGGGAGGATAGCTAAAGTATTCAACTGTGATGGCCCACAAGACAGCCAGTCCCCAGAAACTCTTGTTCGGGAACATGCTAGGTGTGGGGAGTCCGAAATGTGATCTGAATTATAACAGTCTCTGCATTCTCTCTCACTCTTGGTGAAAGTATGGATCCGAGATAGTGAACCAGGGACAACAACAGACCCAGCAGCAGGTATGGGTAATTAGTTCCTTGTTGAGGAGAAGGAAGCTTAGGAGGATCTCTCAAGTTAGGGAAGCATGTTTTCTCCCAGAACCTTTGCATTTCCTGAAACAAACAATGGCATCGAAAGGCAAACTTGGACTGCCATGGTGACAGAACTCTTTAGAACTGAAGAAGCAGGTCAACTGGCATGGGAGCCAAAAGAGGAAATGACAGCAGATCCAACAACTGAGTTGACATCAGATCCAGCCCTGTACTCAAGTCCATCTATGTCACTACTCATGCTGAGAGTGGAACTGGTCTGCATTTCAGGGCTGTGAATGCCCTTGTACAAATGAGATGGGTACCGTAGTTCTGATGCATAGGAACCGGCACAGCTTTGTCCATATGCCTCTCTCTTTGATGCCGTGATGATCAGCATTGACAATCCCAGTTCTGACAATGCTGCAGTACATCCTCTTAGATGCAGAAGAGGATGTTGAAGGGAGCCCTGGTACTGCTGCTACAGGCATTCTGCTGAATGAGAAAGCTGTGAGGCACTGACTGCACTAGCCAGACTGTCTCTCAACCTTTTCTCCAGTACCAGGACTGTGGTATCTGACCACTTGGCCCTCTGTTTGGCCACATGTGACCTAAGAGGCTTTCCAGATGGAATCATAGGGGACTGATTGCATCCCAATAGGTGATGTGGCCTGTTGGAACTCTGCTGCTTTACTTTTGGGGGCCACAGGAGCCAAAACTGGATTTTTCAACCTTGGATTGGATTACTGTTTGGATCCAGTGGGTCTGGCCTCAGGGGATTCCTTTAAGAGGATGAGCTGCAGTTGAGTCTCCCTCTCTTTACAGGCTCTGGGACTAAAGGTCTAGCAGATTGACTACCCAGACAGCTTTTCTCAGGCGCTTAAGGCACTGCATGTGGTTGTTGGATACCAGAAAGATAGGCTGGGCAGGAAGCACCCCTCTGAAATCCTGGCTTTTACTGTTTCTTCAGTTCTACCACAACACAGAGCTGAAAAGAATCACTAACAGCTAGCACTATCTAAGGAAAAAGGCAGCAGCTCCTGCAAGACCAGAGAGGTTCACATCTGTTCCTGGCACAAAACTGGAAGGGACTGAGGCAGTGAGGGTTCTCCACCCCCCTTTTACATTCTCACCCTCAGAGGGGACGGACAAGGACGCAGGAGTGCTCTAGCTG
Organism: Mesoclemmys tuberculata; assembly: GCA_007922155.1. NCBI lineage: Eukaryota > Metazoa > Chordata > Testudines > Chelidae > Mesoclemmys > Mesoclemmys tuberculata. Next base: position 64,455,509 of record ML675624.1, on the reverse strand, counting down.
ACATTGCTAGAAGGAGGTGTAACTGCAAGGCACCACAAAATGGTGCAAAATCCTGAAAGTGGAAATAATGAGAACCACTTGAAGAATGATAAAAATCCCTTCTGAATTAGGGACTTCAGATTTTTAAGTATTTCGGCTAAACGAGCTTTAGTGAACCACAGAGAAAGTAGTAATTAAACCTCCAGGAGAAAGTGTCCAAGTTCCACCCTCACTCCCTGACTAGAACGAGACGTACAGAAAGAATCCAGGGCAGCCAAGAAGCTAAGCATAGCAAATTTATCTGAAGATATCACCAAATCTAAAGAAAAGGGATGTGATCATCCATCTCCCTGCCAAAACAGGGTTTTTTCCTAGTATTTTAAGAACACGGGAATCACTATGCTGTCCAATATCCTCCAACTGCAACTGGTAATGGATGCTTCAGCCAAGGCACAAGAATCTCCACTAATGGACAATTACAGAATAAGCTAGCTGTTGAGGAAGTTTCTTCCTCAGTCCAGGGAACTACTGGTTTTTTTCCCATGTAAAAAAGCAATGGGCCTTCTATTATTTCCGTGTAGGAAAGTATTCCATAAGCCTGTAGTTCTTGTTAAGCTATAAATATCACAAAAATATTTTAGTTTTCCCTTTCATTTATTATCAGTACTGTAGTAACACTAAGGAGTCTTCTATAGTTTAGTGCACAGCAAGCTGAGGTATAAAGCTATGACGCGCTAGCCTGCTGCACACTAACTAGCAGTTTGAACCCTACTGCCTCGCACTACAAGTTCTGTAGTACGCACTAACCTACAGTGGACAGGAGTAGATCAAAGCACAGCAGGGGACTTCCAGTGGGTGGCAGTAAGCTACAGCACTGGAGATTACCTCCTGGCTTGCCACTAAATTACTATACAGACGAAACTTTAGACCCTCAACCTGAGATAAATGCCCTATTGTGCTAGATGGTTTACAAATACATAGTGAGTACGTCCTGGGGAGCATATTTTAGATAGACAAGATGGAGAATACGTAGAAGGGGGAAAAAGAAACCTGGTAAGGCAGAATAACTCACCCAAAGGAAACAGCCAGGTCAGTGGTACAGCCAGGAATACAACCTAAGTCCCCAACTCCCCGTCAAATTCCCTATTCGCTGGACTTTGTGGCCTCTCATCCTTACTATTATCTACAGACCTATTTAATATCCAAAAAACGGTTACTTACCGGTAACTAGTTCTTCGAGATGTGTTGCTCATACCCATTCTACTATAGATGAGCGATCACCACCATGCACTGGTACTTGGAACTTTTTTCCCCTCAGCAGATCCCGTAGGGTCAGCTCAGGCACCCCCTGGAGTACCGCGCTCATGCTGTGGCACATAAGGCACCGCCAACCCTACAGCCCCTCAGTCCCTTCTTTCTGCCGACTCCGACAGCGGGGACGGGGGGTGGGTGTGGAATGGATCTGAGCAACGCGTCTCGAAGAACAACAGTTACTGGAAAGTAGCCCTGTTTTCTACTTTGAGTGATTGCTCATATGCATTCCACTATAGGTGATTACAAAGCCCTACCTTGGAGGCAGGTAGGAGTTAACGGTGAGCTGCTCTCAGCACGGCTCTGCTGAATCCTGTGTCCTCTCTCACCTGCTGGACGATGGCATAATGGGACGTGAAGGTGTGCACCGATGACCAGGTGGTGGCCTTGCAGATGTCCTGCAGGGGCACCCTTTCCAGGAGGGCTGACGCCGTTGCCTGGGCTCTGGTTGAGAGTGCTGAAATAGCTCCTGGGAGCAGTGCTTTCGCCTGCTCGTAGCAGTACTTGATGCAGGTGGTGATCCACCTGGAGATGCGCTGGGTGGAGACGGGATCCTTTCATCCGCGCCGCCGCAGAGACAAAGAGCTGCATTGACTTCCGGAACGGCCTCATCCCGTCGACGTAGTAGGCCAGGGCCTGTCTGACATCCAGGGCGTGCCATCTCTGCTCCTCCTCTGACCCGTGTGGTTTGGCTTGATTATAATGGAATTGGGAGACCACCTTGGCAGGAAGGCTGGATGGGGGCTCAGCTGCACTTTATCTTTATAAAACACTGTGTAGGCAGGGCTCCGAGGTCAGGGCTCTAATCTTGGAAACTCTCCTAGCCGATGTGATGGCCACCAGGAAGGCTACCTTCCACAAGAGGACGAGCAGCAGGCATGTAGCCATCAGCTTGAAGGTGGGCCCCGGTCAGTCTAGAAAGCACCAGGTTGATGTCCCAGGGAAGCACCAGGTCTCGGACCTGTGGTAAAGCCTCTCCACCTCCTTGAGGAACCTGACCAACATGGGATGGGAGAAAAGGGATCTCCCTTCCATAAGCTGGTGGAAGGCTGAGATGGCTGCCATGTGGACTTTTAGGGAGGCTAACACTAGGCTCTGGAGTTTCAGCTGTAGCAGGTACTCCAGGATGACCTGGATAGGTGAAAGGTTAGGCTGGATGCCCCTGAACTCTGCCCAACAAGTAAATCTCCTCCACTTGGTCCAGTACACGACCTGCATGGAAGGTTTTCTGTTGCCCAGCAGAACTTTTGGACCTGCACCAAGCAGGCTTTTTCTCCCTCCATCAGCCACAGTCTCCAGGCCCTCAGGTGTAGGGAGTCCAGATCTGGGTGCAGCAGGCAACCCTGGTACTGGCAGAGCAGATCGTGACACCTCAGGAACTCCATAGGTGGGGCAATTGATAGGTCCACCAGCATGCTGTACCAATGCTGTCTCGGCCATGCTGGGGCAATCAATATGATGTCCGCTCTGTCCTCCTTGATTTGCAAGAGGACCTTGGGCAGGAGTGGAATCGGGAAAACACGTACAGGAGGGTCCCCCTCTAGTTGATGAGGAACACATCAGATATGGAGCCCAGCTCGCGACCCTGGAACAAGCAAAACCTCGGGCACTTCCTGTTCTAGGACAACATGAACAGATCCCCCCACTTTTGGAAAAGGGAGGTTACTACCTCCTGTTGTGGCAGGGTAGAAACGACCTGCTGAGGTGGTCCTCCTCATCATTCCTGACCCCCGGGAGGTAAGAGGCTGATAAATGAAAGTCGTGCCTCACCGCAAAGTCCCACTGCCGAATGGCCTCTTGGCAGAGGGCTGAGGAGCGCGCTCCCCCCTGCCAGTTGATGTAGAACATGGTTGCGGTATTGTCCGTCAGCACCTGAACCATCCTGCCCTTCAGGAAGCTGAGGAACACCTTGCAAGCTAGCCTGACAGCTCTGAGTTCTCTCACATTGATGTGGAGGTTCCTCTCCTCCTCGGATCATGTCCCTTGGGTGCCCAGGTTGGCACTGATGTGGGCTCCCCACCCCACACCCGAGGCATCAGATATCAGGGTGACCAATGGGGGCCAGATCCCTGAAGGGAACATCTGTCAACACCACCCTTGCTTGGATCCCTCCACCAATCCAAGGAGGTTAGTACCTCTGGGGGGACTGTGACTGCCCTGTTCAAGGGGTGTCTTCTCAGAGCAAAAGCCAAGGCCAGTCAAGCTTGGAGGGGCCTGAGCTTGAGGCGAGCAAGCCTCACTATGTATGTGCAGGCCGCCATGTGCCCTAACAGCTGCAGGCAGTACCTGGCTGTTGTTGTGCCTATTTGAGGACCAGGAGAGGGTGGCTGGGCGCAAGCACTCCAGGTAGGCGTGCGCCAGGGTCTCCCTCGCGCCACAAAAGGGGCAGGTGTCGCGGCGAAAGGGGAACTGCGCTAGGTACATGCCTGTGCTCACAGCTCCATGAAGGCGCCATCAACTGATGTCCCCAGCAGGCCGCGGGGTGAGGGTGGAATAGAGGCTGGCCCACTGGGGGTCCTCGCCCTCCACCGGTGGCATTAGGTCCCGCCATTTGGTGTCTGGGCGGGACACAAGGGCAATGAAAGGAAGTGTGTGGAGCACGAGCCTGTACAGGTGGTTCCTGGGCGCGGTTCAGAAAAGGACCGGCTGCAAGTTGTGCAGCCAGCTCGGTGCATGGGGAGGGAGAGGATGGGGGGCTTGCGGGGCCGGAGCCTGATGGTGAGCACCAGAGGGCCAGGGCTGAGGGGAGGGCAGGGAGCACCCTCTCACAGGACTCGCTCGAGGTAAGCCTGAGTAGCCGGGAGGCAAGGCTGTCCTCACCTCCTGGAGTACGCGTCAGGGGGTTCGATGGGTGGAGAGCTCCATGCGCTGAGCCAGCACCTGGGGGTCCACCCAGTCCCCCCCAGGCGTAGTCCAGGAGATTTCCGATCCTGGTGACTCCTGCCAGGACCAACCTCTGTCGCACCGAGGGGGTCTCCAACTGCACACGCAGCTGAGGGTTGTGTAGCAGGGGCTCCGCGAGGAGATCCTTCCCCTCAGTGACCGCAAGGGGCCTGGAGGCTGAGACCAGCCTCCAGGTCAGGAAGAGGTCCTGGTAGAAGATGGGCAGCTCAGAGAGGTCTCGCGGAAGACCTCTCGGATGGAGAAAAAAGAGCTGCCGGTCGTATCGGAGCCCTCAGAGGCGGCAAAGGAAGGCGTGCGCCAAGTGGCTCCACATCGGACTACCTGCACCATAGAGGAGTCTCTGCAGGGCTTGAAGGCGGAAGGTGTGGATCTGGCTGTGGATAACAGCACAGGCCCTGCCCTCCTTCATCCAGGGGGAGACTCAGGATCCCTGCAGAGACCTAGTGCAGTCCTGGCCAAAAGAACTCCAGAACTGTCTTCTGGAGGTAGGCCAGGAAGCTCGGGGTTGGGACCAGGTTGAGCCGGTGCCAGAGAATGGACAGGACCAACTGGTTGAGCACCAGTGACCTCCCCCGAAGGGAGAGGCACCGGAGCAGTCCTGTCCATCTCCACAGCTGCCCAGACACCCGGTCCTGTAAATCTTGCCAGTTCTCCACGGGGGAGGGATGGATGGTGGAAAGATAAATGCACAGGTAGAGCAGCCGACCCGCGCTTCACTGGATGGCTTGAAGTGCGGATGGGAGGAGCTCGTCTGCCACCCGGCCCCTACCATCAGGCCAGAGCTCTTGACCCAGTTGACCCAGGCGGAGGAGGCCACTGAGTAGATGGCCAGGCAGGCCTCCAGCTGTGCCAGGTCACCTGGGTCCTGGACTGCGAGGAGCATGTCGTCGGTGTACACTGACAGGACCAGCCTCAGCTCTGGCTCACGGAGCACCAAACCCATCAGCCCCTGGCGGAGGAGGCAGAGGAAGGGCTCAATGGCCAGAGCATACAGCTGGCCCAACAGCGGGCAGCCTTGGCGCACTCCTCACCCAAAGCTGACTGGCTCGATCAGGGTCCAGTTGAGCTTGACCAGGCACTCCGTGGGGGTGTACAGCACCCAGAGAAAACCCACAAAGTGGGGCCTGAAGTCAAACGCCCACAGGGTGCCCGGGAGGTACCCAAGGTCCATCCTGTCAAACACCTTCTCCTGGTTCAGGGACAGGAGGACGAACGATAGGCCATCCCTACACCCGAGCTCTAGGAGGTCCTGGACCAGATAGAGGTTGTCTAAGATAGTGCAGCCCGGAACGGTGTAGGTCTGGTTGGGATGGACCATGTCCTGCAGCACGGACTCCAGTCACAGCGAGAAGGCCTTGGCTATGATTTTGTAGTCCGTGCTGAGGAGCGAGAGGGGACACCAGCTCTGAAGGTCACAGAAGTCCCCCTTCTTGGGCAGCAAGGCGAGCACAGCCCGCCTGCATGAGAGGGGCAGCTCTCTACTGGCCTCGGACTCGACCCAGATGGCGGCGAGGTCTGGGCCAAGCCGAGGATGTCCCATAACATGCAGTAGAACTCCACGGTCAGCCCGTCCTTGCCCGGGGCTTTATTTGTGGGCATGAGGCGGAGGGCTCCCAAGAGTTCAGCCAGAGTGAGAGGTAACTCCAGCCGGTCCCTGTCGCCCATGCTGACCATGGGAAGTTCATTCCAGAGCATCCGGCAGGCAGTGGCTTTGGTCGGATCCAGCGAGAAGAGGCTGGCGTAGAAGGCCCTGGCCCTTCCACGCATCTCCGCTGGGTCCATGAGGGGGGTGCCTTTTCTCCAGGAACCGGGAGTAGTGGTCCATCTCCCGAAGGAGACGGATGCAGGATCAAACGAAGGCTCCCCGAGCCCAGAGATCTTTGAGGGCGTGGAGCTCCTCCTGCTTCTCCCGGCATGCTCTGCAGTGGGATGGATCCTTGGGGCTGGCGACAAGATGCCTCTCCAGTGCTAAAGCCGCCTGCTCCAGCTAATTTACCCCCTCATCCCTCCGCGAACTGGCACCCCGCGAGTAGAAACGGAAGAAGAGCTGGGTGCATACCTTCCCCACATCCCACCAGCACTGCGCCGAGGGAAAAGCGTACCTCTGCTCCCGCCAGCCCAGCCAGAACTCCTGGAAGGACGCCACGAAGCTGACCCCGGCCTCTCCACAATGAGAGAGGCCATCACGGTCACCGAGTGGTGATCTGAGAATGAGGCCAGCCATTCGCCGGAGGTGTGCCGCCGCGTGGTGTGCCTCCTGCTAGGGGACGCGAGCTGCAGGGGCAGAGAAGGGGGTGGGAGAGAGTGAGCGGCCTGTGGCTAGGGAGGGGATGCCTGGTGGTCCCAGCCCAGGCTCCGAGGCCCCAGGAGGTGCTACAGCGGGTGTGGCAGCTTTGATGGAAGTGCCGCCAGCAGCTGGATGGGCAGCGGGGCCCCAGGGGTGGGAGCAGGCACGGACCGGGAGGGGAGGTGAAGGGATGGCTCGGCAGCGCCCTGCAGCAGGCCCTCCGTACGGGGGTGGGGTCATCCTGCCCCTGGCTGGGGTTAAACCCAGGGCATTGATCTCCATGCGGGACGAGACGTCCCCGTCTGCCACCACAAGGGCCTTCCCCGGCGGTAGCCAAGGGAGCAGCAGCCTCGGCAGTGGCGCGGGGGGGGTCAGATGACATGGGGGCGGGGGTCTCCAGCGGGGGTCTCCAGGAAGGACTCCAACAGGGAGAGGGTGCAGCCCACGCCCGCTGCCATGGCCGGTACCACCCCTAGGCTTCAGCAGGGGGTGTGGTGGAAGGCCCAGTACCAGCAGCCCCCCTTCTGGTCTCGCAGGGGCTCTCACCCCCCTCGGCAGGGGAGGGAAGGGGGGGCGCTTGCGTGCTTGTCCTGCACCAGCACCCAGCCATCGGAGGCGGAGGACCTGGCAGCGGGGGCAGGACCAGGGGGGACGGGCACAGGGATTGGGAAGGTGGGGGCAGGGCCACAGGGGAAGGAGAGGACCCCCCCCTGGGGCAAGCCCTCCCCGGTGCTCGACGGTGGTGGCCCTGGTTTCCTCTACTCCGCAGGCCCCACCAGACTGCTCCGGCCGTCAGCAGAGCCCCCCTGCTCACCCAGGCGGTCCGGGGAGGAGGGGGGGGGGCACCTCCAGGGCCTAGGTACAGGTGATAGCCACTGATGAGGGAGAAGGGGGCGGCCACAGGGACCGGCCGGCTTGCGGGGGAGCTGCCACTGGCCTGGCTGGCATCCCCTGCGGTCCCAAGCCTCCCACCTTGCTGGGCCAGGGGACAGTCCCTCCGGACGTGCCCCGTCATTCGGCAGAGGCAGCACTGGGCCTCCCCGTTGTACAGTGGACCCGGTACTGGGCCCCCTGATGGGGCACCAGAAAGAATCCCTCTAGCGCCTCCCGCCATGTGCCTCTGGCAGCAGCTGGAGCTGCACCTGCTGGTGGAACGAGAGGACGTGGCGAAGGGCGGGGTCCTTGCAGCCGAGGGGAAGCGGGCTGATGGTGGAGAGGGGCTTCCCCAGGGTGGGAAGGCAGAAGGGTGGCATTGGGGACAGAGGTGAGAACCAAGCCCCTTCTCCACCGCCTCCTGGGCGGCAGCCTCAGATGCCAGAAAGCCGACCACCTTCCTGTACATCTTGGAGACTGCCACCATGGCCGTGGGCCCCACCACCCGTGTCAATGCCTGCACATAGGGTTCCACGTGGGGCAAGGCGGGCACCAGGGAGCAACGGACCCCTTGCTTCCTGGTAAGGGTGGGGCAGGGGCCCCAGGGCTGGTGCTGGAGAAGGCAGTTGGGGCAGGCGATGGGGCAGCAGGAAGGGGGCCCACAACCACCTGGGCGTATGCCCTGGCCCCAGAGCTGGTGGAAGGGACAGCAGGGGAGGGTAGAAAGGGAGGGGGACCCAGCCTCAGGAGGCAGTGCTTTCCACACGGGGCCCTTGCCCTTCTTCCCCCCCCTTAGTCCTGCTTCCCAGCCGAGGGCACACCCCCTAGAGCAGGGGAGGGCAGTAGCCGTGGCAGCAGCAGGGTCCCTGGAGACCCCACTTAGGGTGCCCGCCTGGGGGCCCAGCAGGGGCAGCTAGGCCAGTAGCCAGGGGCAGGAGTGGCTAGGGAGGGGGTCCCGGCCCCAGGCCCATCCGCTATTTTGTGAGGGGGTAAGAGCAGGGGGAGGGGGTTGGAGACAGGGGAGGAGGAGAAGTGGGGGAACAGCTGCTCCGCCCTGCTAGGCTGAAGGCAGGGGAGGGGGGCACCAACACAAGGGAATGTGGAGGGGGGGGTGCTAAGCCAGGCAGGGTGCAGGGACAATGCATGCACCAGCCCAGGTTGGAGTACCGGCTCCTCTCACTGCACGGAGGGATGGGGGGGGGGTTAGGGGCTTAGCCAAAGTAGGGGAGTGCAGTGCACAGGGGGATCAACAAAAACAGGGGGAGGGGCCCATGAGTGCTGCTGGAGCAGGAACACAGGGGAAGGGGGTGGGTCAAGGCCGGGGGGGGGGGCAGGGCTGGGAATACTCAGCAGCAAACTGCAAGGGCGGGGCAGAGCAGGGCAACAAACTGACCAGAGGACCACTAACGCAAGGCAGGCAGGGAAACCAACCCAGGGAAAAAACCAGCCAACTAACCAACCACGGGGGGCAGTGGGCAGGGACAGCTCTGGGGAAGGGGGGGGGGCAGAGATGGGGAAGGGTAGGGCAGGTATGCCCCCACGTATGGGTGCCGGGGGTGCCGCAAAAGGGGGGGTTCACATCCGGAGTAATGGGAGGAGGCAGCCAGGGGCCCTCTTCTGCTGGTGGTGCTGGTCCAGGGGGCAACGGGGGTGGTGGCAGTGGAAGGGCCACTCATGCACCCCTCCCGATTGGGGGGAGGGGGAAGAGGAGGCGGCAGGCGCGCCAGAAGCAGCAATCACTCGAAGCAGAAACTCCCCTTCTCTATTCGTGTGCAATATCCCTGGTATTTTTCTACCTTCCAAACACTCAGACTGTTCTCAGGCCCTCTCCCATTTTTGTTCATTTCTTCTTGGAAGCATTGCCACTATCTGACACTGTACTTTTTAATTGTGCCAATAGCACACAGGGCTTGACAAAGCTACAGCTGCAACTCTCTCTCTCTCACACACACCCCCCCACCCACCTTTTCCCCCACCCACCTTTCATTTCCCTCTCCCCACCCCCATAAAGCACAACATATTTCTCTCCAAGTTTATGTCCAACTCCACCCTCCCCTACTCCATAAAAGGTTCTTTCCCCAAGTGTGTATCCCTCCCCCCCAGTACACCTTCTTCCCCTCCATATCCCATTGGTGTGAGTGCCTCCCGAGTCTGTCAACCTGAGATTGCTGAAGGAAAAGTGTACAGGAGCGTCAACTGCCAGCTGAAGTGGAGGGCATTGGTCAGGGAGTCCAGACTGAAGCCCCCCGAGAGTAGACCAGACATTTCCTATTGTCCTTGGTGGTTGGTCACTGGAGTGTCTCAAACTGCAAGATGATTCTGGATCCAGGGCAAGTGATTGGCTCTCAGAGTGATAGCCTCAACCTGGAAAGTGCTCCCCCTTGCTTGTTCGCATAGAACGTTGCAGTTGTGCTGTTGGTAAGTATGTGAACCGCTGAGCCCCTGGTACAGGCCAGAAAGGCAAAACAGGCACGGTAGATGGCCCAAACCTCCAGCATATTGACATGCAGGGACATCCTGCTCCAAACCACAGAACCTGAACTCTCAGCGATCCTAGCTGTGCTCTCCAGCCTGTCAGGGAGACATCGATGACAACAGACCTGGTTGGTAAGGGCCTGATGAAGGAAACACCCTGAAGGACACTTCCAGAAGTGTCCACCACTGCATGGAGTCCAGGATCAGCAGAGGAAGGCAGACCAATCTGTTTAAGTCCTGTAGAGTCGGATGGTAAACTATCCTGAGCCACATCTGAAGGGGGTGAAAATGGAGCCTTACAAACTGGACCACCTGCATGCAAGTGAACATGTGGCCCAAGAGCCTCATGCACATCTGAACTGTCATGGAAGACAGACTACAGACCAAGGCAAACCACTAGAAAACAGTCAATCAGCAAAAACGCTCTCAAACTCAGAGTAGGGCCACAGTTAGCTCAATTTTCTTCCCAGTGTTTAGTATAAGACAGACAGTGGAGTAAGCACAGTGCATTGTGCACATGACAAAACTTCCTCCCTGGATCTACCCCTCGATAGCCAGTTGTCCAGATACGGAGTCCCTTCTTTCTGAGATATGCCATCACCACAACCATGCATAGTGCAAAAAACAGAAGGGGAGGGGGAGTAGAAGAACGGATGAAAGGAAGCACCATACACTGAAAATGGTGCTCCACCACAATGAACTGGAGGAATTTTCTATGGCTCAGCAAAATCATCACATGAAAACAGGCTTCCTGGAAGTCCAGAGCAGCAAACCAGTTATTCTGAGACAACACAGGGAGGATAGTCAATTGGGTGACCATTTGGAACCTCATGTACTGGATACATTTGTTGAGGTTGTGAAGGTCGAGAATAAGTCTTACCACTCCTTTGATTTAGGAACTAGAAAGTACCAGAATAGAAGCCTTGACCCCACTGTTCTGGAGAAACTTTCTCCACAGTTCCCAAAGCAAGTAGAGAGCAGAGCTGCTTGAAGAGCAGTATCTTGTGAAAGGGGTCCTTGAAGAGGGACAGGGAGGATGAGGCGGAGAGAAACTGGATTGTATAGTCCAATCTCATGGTACTTAGGATCCAGCTGTCAGTGTTAATCAAGCCTCAAGTATTGTGAAAGCATACCAGTTTGTCCCTGAATGAAGGGGATGAAATAAAGGGAGCAATGAGTGGACACTGCTCTGGACAAAGGAGTCAAATGGGCACTTGGAAAGTACAGTAATAGGGCACGTCAAGTGGCTGAACCATAGACCCAAATGCCTCCTCTGGGACCAGTGCCCCTTTTTGGGGTAGTCCGTCTCAGGCAAGAGAAAGATGGCTAACTCTATTGCTTCAGCTGTTGATCACCATAGTGGTACCTTTACACTAGTGGTGTATACACCCCCAAGGAACATAAAGCAGCCTGCTAGAATCCTAGGAGTGAAGTCTTGTCTGAAAAGAACACAGCTGTTGAAGGGCAAATCCTCTAGTCTGCAGCATGTTGGCAGCAATGCCTGAATTCTGCATCCTCAATGCCCTTCTCATGGCCACCACCCAGGCCACTGCTCTGGTTCAAGTGTCAGAGATGTCTAGTGTGGACTTCAATGAAGTCTTGGCCCCCAAGCAGCCTCTGATGATGATTGCCCAAAATTCTACCCTGGACACTTCAGGCATCAGGTCTGCCAATTGACGTCCAATTCACAGAGTCATATTTGGACAATAGCTGCTGGTTCACAATCTGCATTTGCAGAGAGGAGGTACAGATCTTTCTAACCATTAAGTCTGTCCTTTTAGAGCTTTTACCCTTAAAATTTCCCTGCCAGGCATTATTGTTCACCATGGTTATGTCCAGGGAATTTGGCATTAGATGGAAGTAAATGTCCTCAAATCCCGGCTCCAAGACAAAGTGTTTCTCCAAGTGCTTCACAGTAGGTGGCACTAAAGCCAGCATGCTCCAAAGAACCTTTGTTGGCTCTACCAACATATCGTTAATAGGGAAGGCAAATCTCCCATAGGCAGACAATTGCAGGATATCCTACAGCTCATGGGTATATTCCTACAGGAACTCTGACTGAATGCCCAAGGAAGCAGTCACATGCTGCAAAAGGTCCTGGTAGGCTTGTAAGTCCTCAGGCACTGAAGGAGACAAAAAGCCAGGCACTGCTGAATCATCTGGGGATGAAGAAGCAGCAGTTAACTGTGCCAGGGCCAGATACTGCTCCTGGACTGGCAGACCGGGACGGGACAACTCCGGAGGCTCTGCAAGGGCAAGGTTCACTGGTGCATGAAGCTGCAATGGATCAATGGCCACCAACCTGCCTGATGATCTCGCTCTAGGGCACAAGGAGAGCAATCTCTGACCGAGGAGCACCCCAAGCAGCCTAGTGGGCATACAAATAGAGCACTAGTGGCCAGTAGGTGCCAAGCAAGGGAGCCTCCCATCCTGACTGTGAAACAAGTACTAAATCTGGTACCCATGGTTTTCCAGGAATGGCCCTGATGTAGGCCAGGTGAAGGACAGCAGGAGGAGGATGATCTCGACTCCAATGAGTCTCAGGTTTCCAGGGATAAAAGTGGAACGAGCCCGAAGGTGCAAGTAACCTATCTGACTCATCCATCGCCCAAAACAAGGGAGGAACTGGTGCCGACCATGCAAATGGCACCACCAGCACAGAGTATGCCTCTGTTGTTCCCAGTGGAGAGGGAGTACTGTCAACCCCAAAGTCATCATCAGTACCAAAGTAGCTGATGGTGCTGAAATGGAGGCTGGTGAGGGCTGCCATTGGCAGTCCAGGATGCAACAAGGCCACTTCCACAGACTGCTGAAGGGAACCATCAAGGTGCAGTTTCAGCAGACCCAAAGGTGTAGCAGCCTGCCCAGCCAACAGGACTATAAACTACACAGTTAGAGAACCTGTCATCCAGAGCAGGTTTCTTGAATTAAGGCTTCCCAATAGCTTCTTTAAACAAGAACCCGCTCTTCCCTCACTCCCTGATAGAAAAATATTGACAATCTCAACCAACAATGGACCCATTACCTCACTTCTAGCTTTCCCCAGCCAAGGGTATGCTATGGTGGAGTCAAATAAACCTCTTTGGTTGTTAGAGATGTGCAAGAAAAAACTTCAATGGCTTTAGCCATCTTCCCCCTCCCCCATCCTCTGTCAAAGGTCATTTATAAGCTATGGTGGGCCTTGGGCACTTATACAAGATCAAAAGCTGTCAAAGCATTTTATAAAGGTAGGTACCTTCCTTCTATAGTAACAGATGGGGAAACTGGGATGCATGGAAGGTCCATGAGTTAGTCAAATTCACATTGCAAAGCAGCAGCAGAATCCAGATTATAATATGACTGCTCAAAACCACTAGACCACACTGACTCCTTGGGAATTACTGCCTGCCAGCACCAAGGAATGATTAAATCATCATTCCACCTACCTACATTTAAAATGTGACTTTAATGACGTGAAAGTAACCTCTGTTCATTTTATTTGAGCTGCTCTGGGAAAATAAAACTCTAGTACTTCAAATCTTGAGTAACAGTAATATCAGTAAGTAAATCCAGAACATACAGATAGTGTATTTATTAATGTTTTATCTTCTCCTGTAACACAATAATGAAAAATGTACAGATCTTGTTTCTAGCAGATTTTGTTCCTACCCTCGCTCCAATATACACTTGTCAGCAACTGGACTGCCTGCATTCCAATCAAAGTGGATTATACATCACCATCAAAGTCCTCAAAGCTGTTTATTTTTATGTGTTCATATGGTTAAATCTAATTATTTGAAAATCCCTTTCAAACGTCAGCATCTTAACAGGTTTTATTATGAAAGATGATGCAGAATCCAATGGTGCTGCTCTGTAAATACAGTACATAAACAAATTATTTGTGCAGCCCACTGCATAAAGCGGGCAGTATTCATTGGCTTGACAACACTGTACATTTTGTCATTACATTTTAAAATTATATATATTTCAAATGCTAAGTAAAACTGTGGTGTCAATAGGAATGTTTTATTTGAATATTACTTTTCAAGCCCAAATACAAAAATCAATACTATAGGAAAGAGCATCTTTCCCTAATTTTGCAGTATAAAGGAAGGATTTTGGGGTCAGGGAAAATGGGAAGAAACAACATTTCTAAAGGTGTAAATCATCAAAATGCAAAAAAATACATTTCAAATTATTTGCAAAACTTTGTACTTGTGGATTTAAAAAATGACATTAAGTCCCACTCACTTAATACAAAAAAATCAGTGAACTATATTTAAATGCCAAACTTCAAGAAAAGTGGCATTAAAAAAAAAATCTGATGAGCTTTTCCCCATTCCCAAAATATTAAGTAAAATAAAACCCAACACCTTTCAAACCAAAATGAAACTTTGAGAGATTGTTACAACACTGTACAGTTTACTCAGTATTAAGATTTTAAATTGTGGGGTGAGGGCCGGTGTAACAAATCACACTCCAAAAGGGATTGTTAACACAATATGTAGACTGTAAGTAAAGTGCATGAAAGGGAGCCTGCTCAGCTAAATGAAGTAGACTGAAATATCAGAAGTCAAAGGTCATTCGCCAGAGCGGCAGCAGGCCCGAAAACCACACTGCAAGTTCTGACATCCACTGGCAGTTTCAGCATGAGGACCTGCATAAAAACAGAACAAATGTGAAAGAAGGAAAACGGGGTTTGATCAACGTTAGGACTGTCCTGGCAACCTTGTTATTTACAAACTAGCTAATTATGCACCACAGAACGTAGATTTAGAACTGAAAAACTATGAAAATCTCCATCCATATCCCAGTATAAATGCAGCTCACTGCATTTTATTTTAGGTCTTTATTTGGTGAAGATTTTTCACTAATTTGGCCAGTGCCTAGTCCCACCCAAATAACATACATTCAGAGATCACAAACTGCAGGCTGAGATGTGCAACATTTTCAGGTCAGTAAATTTAATAGCCATTCTGCTAAAACTAGCATCAGGAGTCAGATATTTGCATAATACACATTTAACCTCCATTTTCAATCACCCAGGCAGCTTTGTTAAACTCGTGGCACTATACAAATACACACACTCCAAAACTTGTTCTGCTGATGTGGATGCAGTTTTTAGGCTGGAACTTTTTCTGGGAAATGATTCCATAGTTAGCTAGACCACTGAATTCTCACTAGAAATTCAAGACCATAAAAAAACATCTTCACCCTTTATAACTCTTTAGGTCATTATTTCTTTTCCAAACATATCAAAAGTATACAGAAGAATATTTGCAAGTTACAATGAATATTTTAAAGGGGAATAAAAGCTAAGGAACAGTCAGAATGCAAACAACTTGACAATGTATCCCTGATCCACTTCAATTACTTAAAAAACCTGAAACAGAACTTTGCCAAACTTTGAAGGAAACAAAAAGTAATCCTCCATCTAACATAAACATGTGATCATATGGAAACTGTAGAAAAAAATGCAACCCAGGAGTACTGTGGATCTTAATAGATTTTCAGATCTACCCCCCTCCCAACTAAAGAATTTGTCATTTGTTCATACGTTATACATTCGTATTTCTCTGATGCAGAAATTACATGAATTCAGACAGGAAACATTACTAATGAAAGTCTACCCAACTCCACTTACCGTTACACCTTTAAAGTATCAAAAACTGTATATAACATAGAAAGCAATCTGACTGTGTTACTTTTCACACTATAGGATTTCATCTGATATGGGTGTAATTTTTTTCTTTAACCCTTTCAGAGACATATACAATTTTTTTTTCCATTCAGAGTCACTTAAGTCTAGATTCCAATATAATTCAACCACATACATTCAGTTTAAACAGTGTGAGATTGTGAAAAGCTCTCCAGAACCACCCAACTCTTCCCCTCAATACACTGAAAATACGAACAGAAACACGAGACAATGTATTTTAATACATTTTAGAACGTGATTACAGCTAGAAAAGTAATGCACTGACAACAGCATTTGAGTGTCTCTGGCACCGTTTGTTCTCAAGCAATAATTTAAGTCAGAAGTGATCAGTTTCCAAGTAAAATTACTTCTCTAGCTTCCAGCACTGAAAGCAAAAGCTCGTGTCTGGAAATCTGTTTTCTGCTTCACACTATACACCTACAAGCAAGATTCTGGAGTAAAGAGTTTAGCTAACAAATTTATTCATGCATGAGGCAGAATAAACTACACCTGGCTTGTCTGCAGGATACTGGATCCACGGTGCTGAAAACAAAAACTTGCGTTCATCAACAAACAATAGGTAACACTGGAAGACAATGACCTGAAAAGATGCAATGTATGTTTCTGATCATCTTTCTAAACACTGTGCCAAATTTTGACCTTTGAGTCTTAAGCACTGAATGTGAGGGACCCTCTAGCTTACTAGCAGTGGAGGGAAATACAGTGCCTTCTGGATAGCCGGTCGGGGGGAGGAAGAGAGCATGTTCTGGGCAGTCCTTTCAAAATCTGTAGCCACTACTTTCCTACTACTGTCCCCTGGGGTAAGTCCATGGCCATCCCAAAGCCACACATCATTTGAGATGATCTCTGAACACCTTCTATTACTGCTAGATCTTGTCTGAGATAATGTGACCAGAACCACAGGATTCCAAGTGAGGCCATGCCATTAGTTTATAAAATGACATTAGTATACTTTGAATATTGTTTTCCAGACCATTCTTCATGCACGTTAACATTGCTTGTTTTTGTCCCTAAGTGGTTACAGTTAATTTAAACCCAGCAAATATATGAGTAGTTCCAAGTATTGCTTCTAAAATACATTACCTTTAACTTGTCAATACAATTTCATCTGGCACTGCACTCCCCCCACTCTCCTAGCTTTGTTAGATCCCTCTGAAGTTCCTCAATCTTCTTTATTCTTGACTAGCTTAAATAGCGTCATCCAAAAATTCTGCCACTTCGTTATTTTCCAAATCATTAGCAACTATATTAAAAACAAACACTAGTCCCAATAACCTTGAAGCACCCATACTAAAAATTAACTCCCCCCCCTCTGTTTCTTAACCATTTCCTAATCCATGATATTTTCCCTCTCACACTATAACTACTCCATAGCCTACTGAAGGACTCTGTCAAAGTGAAACAGCTGAAATACCAATTAAGTTATATTTAATCAGTACTCTTGTACTGACTCTTCACTGACATGCTCAATTCCAGTAAATGAAAAGAGGTTTTACAATTCAATACTGCATTAGTTACGCTGCTCTGTTATTGCCAAGTAGCTGTTTGCTTTTTTAAGGATAGGTCAGAAAGTAGTAAGCGGTTATATCCAACAGCTGGTTTTAATAAAAGCCTATTTTTGTATGTAATTCTTAAGTTTAACACCTCAATTTTTATTACTCAAAAAGAACATGCATCTCCTCAATGCCCTTTGTGGTTAAAGTTTATGCAGACAAGTCATTTAGCTTCTTTGCCATCACCTTAAACCCTTTTAATTTCTTTTGCCCCCTAATAAGCAGCAGACCCACAGATTCTCTCCCATTCTTCCTGGTTCTGATATACTCAAAGAATGTCTTATTTCTTTAGCTAGATTCACTGCATCTGAGTACCATTTGTGTGGGGTTATTCACTTTTCAAATCCCCTCTTTTACCTTTCTAATTTTAATCTTACGTTTTATGGGTCATAGTTTATGTTCCTTTCTATTGGCTTCATTCAGGCTGGTTTCCAATTTCTGGAGGATTTCTGTTTAATTCAGATAGCCTCTTGATTCTTGCCATTTAACCATACAATTTTTTTCCTGATATAACTGAAGTGGTATAAACCCCTAGTGCTAGAGTGGATGCAATTACACCAGGTACAAAACCCACATGTGGACCAGGCCTTTGAGAGTCTGAAAACTGCAAACGTCTTCAGAATTGATCCTCTGAGTGGAAGTCTACTGCAGTGGGAAGGCAACGTCATTTATGAAAGAGATCTGAAAAAATGTGGCTGAAAGTAAAGCCCTCTGAATGCCATAAATGACAAAGAGAAGTTGCGTCATTCACAATTTGCTAAACAACATACTTCAGAGTCCACTTTTTGTGCTGAAATACATTGGAAAAATCCTCATTCTCAGTCTGATTCCAGAACACATCTTCCCCCAAAAACAATCCCTGATAAAGTGATGAGCAGAGAAAGTATGAAATAGTTTAAACAATCCATAAACATGTAAAGAATAGGTATTTAATCTTTGTACAGTGTTTAGAAGTTACAATGCTAAATATGTGCGAAGTATTACTAAATTAAAGCAACAGAAATTTAAGATGATGCAGATGAGAAGTTATTTTAAAGGAACAATTTAGTTTATTGTCAATTATTAATTTTTCTGCATTTACTTTGAGAAACATTGAAGTGAGGTAAAGAATAACTTCGGTAATCACAGAATGCAACTGCCTCTGTAGTGGAATGTAGCACACAGCAACACCAATGACCAGTTTTGAGTAGGCACTGAAGAATACAATATCCAACTGAAACTGCAGAGCTGATTTAATGAAGGAGAATGTTATTATCGAAATAAGAATACTGCTGGGACACCATGGCTACCTCTTTAAGCCCTTGCACCGGATAAAAAGGTTTTAATCTTTATTATTCTTGGTTTAGGAAGATCTTTAAAGATCCTATGACATCTCTCCTAATAGTAACAGCATTTTGTGTCCCTAAATTACCCGACATAGTAATGGTTTATAGAGCATCCAAAACCATGCTGGATACTATGCAGAACAAACAGAAAGAACAGTCCCTGCCCCCAAGATTTTATAATCTAATTTTAGACATGATGCAATAAGTGAGGGGTAAGGACCTGCATTAGAGCAGTTGGATTACAAAGTTACTCATGCTTGGGCATGTACATCTCTGTGGAACAATTAGAAGTGCTTTTTGGTTTTTTGTTTCTTTTTTAAATAAGACGACTCATTTCTTGTGGGCATCATGAAAGAAACAAGTCTTAATTGGCTGGGAGGAGATGAGACTGTTGTTGCTTGGTAGACTAGATTTGTGAAGGTGTTCCATGCATTAGGGTGTGGAAGAAGACATGGAAACAACTAAAGGTAAAGCACATGAACAGGTCATCAAGGCTGGCATCACTGGCAGAATGGAGGAAGTGAGAACAACGACTTGAGCAACTAGCTCAGCGATGTAGGAGGGACAGGTTTGCACAGGTCTTTGAAAAAAGATTGTGCAGAATAGGAAATCACTTAGGAATTTGAAAGGGGAAACTGAAATCATTAGATTAACTGACAAGAAAGATCATTTGAGCAGCTCCATCCTGGCTCGAATGGTGAGAAGCAGTGAGTGCACTGAGGAAGCCTGTGAGGAGAGAGGGTATAGTAGCTGAGATGCAGGGCATAAGTAAAAAAAAAAGTTAAATACTGGGATACCGAGCAAGGGTGGGTTTTGTTAAAATATTTACCTTCACCTCAAGTATCAGGGCTCCATCCAACTGCAGCTGAGGTCACTGTGAATCTTTCCATCAGCTTCAATGGAAGTTGGATTAGACCCTCACTTGTCAGTTTAGCTTTGCTTCTACTGTTAAAGCTCTGCTATGTTCCATCTCAGAGCCAAAATAACAGGCCTTTAGGATGAAAACCACTATGCAGATGAAGTTACACAGACAAGGGACATAGCAGGCCTGTGGGGTTGTTGATTTTTAAAAAAAGTATTTAAATAATTTAGAACTATCAAATTATGCACAATTATCTTATACAACTGTGTAATTTCATTACTATTACCTCATCCTCCTCACCTGCCCTTCTCTCTTGTGCTACACTTACTTCTTGCAACTTGACTACAATCAGATTACAAGTTGTTAGGGGCAGGAACCATGACTTCCTATGAATTTGTTGGGAACAGTAGTACTAAATTCCCACTAGTGGTAGCACCCAAAAACTTTATATGTATAGTACAAAATAATATAATATACTCACTCACTAGCTCAACTAACCCTCAAGATTTCCCCCCAATTTAGACCCACCTCTACCAAGAGGAGGATGAGAAGATTGAGCAAGTGTATATCTACCATGCTGAGAACATAACTGCTCACATTTTAGAGAAGTGAAATACTTCTCTATATATTATCTAAGGACCTGCCCTTTATAGCAAGTCCTCAAAATCCATATTTAACAAAGACAATGGTGAAGAAATTTTTACAATGTACCTTTGCGAAAAGTTCAGGGAAGATGACAAAAGCTTGTTTTTTAAAAAATGGTCATAACCATAGGAAGCACACTTAAGAGGCTTAGGGAAGCTAGGCACCCCAAAAAAAGACTGACCATGCAGAAGGGCAAATGCTGTGGATGCAGCACAGGTCATCTCCCTCTGGAGGCATGTTGGCCTGCTCCCTTTGGAGCACTGGAAGTGAAGTTCCCTATGAATGGAGGGGCCCCCCACCAGCACCCATACTGTGGCCACACCCAGCCTCTTCCCCCAAGGACCCGCCCACCAACAGCTCAGTCCGAGCAGCAGGCAGGACAGCCTCAAGGGAAAAAGACGGAGAGAGGAGCAAGTGGTGGGCAGGCTGGCCTCGGGAGAAAGACGAAAAAGGAGTGAGCGATCAGGGGTCGGGGTGAGAAGAGTCGGTGCAAGGGCAAGGCTTTGAGGGAAGAGGCAGAGGAGGCGGGGCCACAGTCCAGGTGCCAGTCACCCCCCACTTCTAGGGAGCTTCCAGCACTCGCATGTAACCCTCCCCAAACAAAAGACTCACATACCATCTGTGTCATAAAACACTTATTCCACTACACCAAATGCATAAAAATAGCTGCAACTGTTCTCTTAGCCTCAAGAGGTGCAGAACCTCTCAAAGCAGGCAAATAAGGTCACTGAAGGTAGCCTACATCTATTCACTGTGCCCTCTCTGCCTCCTCTTTACCATGAAGAGGGCAGAAGTGAATGCAAAGGAGTGTGTTAGGACAGGCAATTAAGCAAAGATGAGAAAGTCAAACATTCCTTTCAGAGAAACACAAACCCTTCAACTACACTCAGACAGTTACAAACCAACCACCCAGTTTCTCTGAAGTGAGACTGGTACTTAATTTTCTGTACAAAGTCTAATTCACCATCTTGGTACCACTGTAAGCTAGTAAGGGGCAAGAACAGCACAAAGCTATCACCACATCTTCCACAAAGGTGGAAGTGGGATGTACAAAGCATCTTAGCAAAGTTAGCATTGATGACAAGAGAAGGCGATGTTCTGTGTCAAATATAATTGGTTGTTCTGCACATTGAAC
Organism: Mesoclemmys tuberculata; assembly: GCA_007922155.1. Classification (NCBI taxonomy): domain Eukaryota; kingdom Metazoa; phylum Chordata; order Testudines; family Chelidae; genus Mesoclemmys; species Mesoclemmys tuberculata. Next base: position 64,434,462 of record ML675624.1, on the reverse strand, counting down.
AACGTGATCTCTCTCCTTGCTGCTATTAGCACTTAGCACTAGTCTCATGGGCCCACATGACTAGTCACTACCATAAGAAAGCAATACCATTGAGAGAGTGGGATTTATTTGGGGTTGTTTGTTGGGTGTTTTTTTGTTTTATTGGGGGTGAGGTGGGGGGGGAATAATAAACCTGGGATCTTTCTAACCTATGTCAATTATATTGAATTTAATTGCAAAATACACAGAATCACAAATATGTTTTCTTAAGTCATACTCACCTGTACAAGAATGTATATATGCTTACAAACTATTTGAAATTTTAAAAGATCCAGTGTAACAAACAGAAGAAACTAAGGTGAAGGCTAACCTGATAAACCCATGGAACTCACTTCTATACTACAAAAAGGTTAAAAAATTTCCCAAACCAAACAACCTTGAGACCCAGAAGGTTATCACGTACTTTACAAAAAGACATTACCGTTAATGTTGTCACAGTAGTAAAAGTGTTCATCATTTAAAGAAGGGCATGCAGCAACCAAATCCTGCAGGCCCACACCAGTTATAGTAAGACAACCCGAGAGATTAAGGTGTTCCAAATGTGGCAGTCCTCCTCCCAGAGTCAACGCCCTATGATCAAAGAGAAAGTCAAAACATGTTAAAACAGAACAAAGAACTGGATTGCAGTCAATGCAGATGCTTCAATGAGTTACCAAATTCATGGATTTTCTGACATCAAGCAAAGTTAGCACTGACCACAAGGGAAGGTGATGCCCTATAGTAATACCCATAGGTCAATGCTCAAGTATTCTTTTTACAAAATTAAAAGGAGTCGCTAATGCAGTGGTCAGCCTTGAACGTGCCAATTTTGTATTAGATAATTAGATGAGATTATGTCAGTATTTCCATTAATACTGAGCTTCCCGAGGCTTATTACAAGGAGTGCCTACTACATATACTGAAGCAAAGTTATTATTTAAGGCAATTAGAAAAGCAAGGAACTGGGCCACCCTCTTCCTTGGAAAGGGAAGTTCCAGACTGCCCAAGCAACGAGGCAGACTGAGTTGGATTTCTGCCTACTATAAGAATAGATTGCTCACTCAATTTTGCACCAACATCTGAGCTCCCGCCAGAGGAGCCTCTCTCTCTTACTGTGCCGCCGAATTTTACCCTGCGGGGAGATTTTTCGGCGGAGAGTAGAGCATGAAAGGTAGAGTAGAGTAGTGTGTGCTTTGCGTGGCCCCCCTGAACTCAACTTAATGTAAATGTGGCCCGCCATACCAATTGAGTTTGACACCCCTGGTTTAACTTATCTGCTTAATGTGAGCCTTTATACACTCAATTTCTTAAACTTGGATGCCTACATTTGTATTTAAGAACTTACATATTAACTGAAACCCATGAGAGCAATGTGTTGCTCACACCTCTGAAAATCAGGCCAATGGGAAAATTTTCAAAGTCGGGTAACAGTTTACATCACGACACCTGCTTTTGCACAACTTTATATAAATCTTTGTATTTACAGTATGTTGTAGACAGAGCAAAAACTGCAAAATCCTTTAAAAAAGTGACTGATCTACAGTTTTCTACTACATCAATGGTCTTCTGTCTTCTCCAAAGCAAGGAGTGTGTGTTGTTGAAATAATTTTATTGTGTTTTGATATCCCTTATGAAAACAGAGAAGCAGTTCCTTTCCCTAACTCTTCCTCAGCTCAGAGAAAGCAGCAACTAATGCATCTGGAAACATGTACTGTGATGCCACAGAGGGCACACGCCTTGTTTGACTGAAAGTCTTAGGAGACTGCTATGCTGCATGTTCAGAACTGATTTTTCAGTCTTTCCTAAACCACTGAGTACTAAGTCCTCAATGTCCATGCCAAGCTTCATTTGATATGCACTACATAATCTCTCATACAACCTGTTCTTGTGTACATACATAATTATGTTCAATACTATACCTGGACATTTTTAAAGAAGACACGACTCTAGCTTTTCAGATTTTCACACAGTAAGCCAATGAACCAGCCATGAATTTCTTGCTGAGGATATGTATACTTCTAATGATTGATTCCAAAAGCCACCGAAGACTGCTGTCCATAAAATGTCAATGCAACTTAAGACAGATAAAACTACGTAACTTCTGGGGATTCAAAAATTCTCTCTTCTTCCAAGGAAAAACTACTGCACATTTTTAGATCAAATGCCACAAAGCCAAAATTATATTAAATCATAAAGACCTGAAAAGTAACTACCTAAAAGCTAAGCTTTAAACTGCTCCCACAATTCCCACCAGGAAAAATTATGTAGATCAGGCTATTAAAATTCAGTCATCTAGCTATCCTTGTAAGATCTCTGAACAGGGAACACTTGCATTAACACACAATGTTGGCTTAAGATCTCATCTTGCAAGATCCCATTGTGCCCATTGTATAGCTGGGCTTCAGTGCCTTCTTCAATAACATTTGATAGCTTTCAAGGAAGGAAAAGCTAGGAAGTTCTCTGATGTCTTCAGTAGCTCAAAAATGATTACTTACCTGAGACCATGGTCTGTGATCTGATAACATCCAGACAGGCTGAGGAACTGAAGAACTCGTGTAGTCTCTTGGTCTGATTTTTCATTCCCAGAGTATGGAAAGTCTTTTCCCTCTGACTGTCTAGTCCTTGTTGATTTTTTACACAGTGCAGAGGACTCTGGAAGTGCTTGTATAGTTCTTAGTGCTGTCCCAGCACAACAAAACGAGTGACTGCAGTAAGTAAAGGCAGTAGAAGCACAATGCGGCTGCCAACAGACACTAGTCCTTAGTCCAACAATGTCTTTATTGTAGCAAGATGCTGAACAACTAAGACTGGATGCTGGTTCCACCACACAAAGTCCCTCAATATTTCTGCGTCGCCATTCTGCAGCATCTTCAATATCAGCCAGATCAGCTGCATCTAGCATCCAGACATAGGCAGAGCTGAAACTTTCTGAGCTGATCGGTTTAGTCCAATAGTGCTCATTACCTTCATTCTTGATAAGACTTTCATTAGTTATATCATGCAAACTGTACTTCTTGTTGGACTGCATGGTAATGTCTCTGTTTCTCCACACAGTCTTTGCACTTTTGTTTCTGCAGCTTTTCAGAACTCCTTTATTGTTGTGGGCTGATAGGATTCCCAAAGCTCTAGAAATCTTCTCCACAGCCACATCTGTGATTTTTTCACAACCAGACAGATCAAGATGACGAAGACTCTGACAACAACCAACCCACGACCAACTGAAATCGAAAAGGATAAACTGAATATTCAGTTTTATGTACGTTTGTAAAGGCTCTTAATGAACTAACATAGGTAGGTAAGTAGTTTCCTTGCTTTTGCAGAGAGGTTAAATAATGATATTCATTCATTAAGTGTTTATATTGCATATGCCTCAGTTCTGAAGGGACAGAAGAAAAAAGTTAACTGGTATTAAAAATACAATTTGACATTCAGACGCTACAGTGAGATGTACTGCATAAATGCCTACAAAGGCTAAGTGTATTTAAAGAAACATGGAATGAAACATGCTCAGTAATATTATTTAAAACACTAAGTATGAATGGCAAAATTATAACATTTTAGCCACCGGAAATCTACAACTACTGTTTATTAATTTCCTAAATGATTTGTAAGATTATATGAAGCTACTAGCACTCTCTGTGATTGAACAATTCTCAAAAGCAATTCTAGTTGTCTGTATATATATAGTGGTCAAAAGAGCTGTTCTAATTTACTGGAAATCAGCACAAAACATGAACACCGCAAGATCATATAATGGCTTGAGCAAACAAGCAAACTTGGAAAAGATAATATACTCTGATACTGAAAAATGTGAGATTTGGTCCTTGCTTTTTTTAAGTCTTTAAGACTAGCAGTTCTTTATATGTTATAATGCCTACTATTACAAATTTTCAAGCTTAGCTGTTGTTTTTATTAGTGTATTTAATGTATATCCTCCTCTCGATTCCCTCTCGTTTCACTTTATTCAAGTATTTAAAACAGAGGATATTTGGATTTCTGAAGCTCTGGGAGTATGTTATTATAGTCACAAAAATTAATCTGTAAATGAAGTTGAAAGATTAGAGCTTGTATTGGAAACATGGTCTTTTGACAAAAACAAAAAATCCCACACCTTTTAACCTGAAATTTTTCATCTTTAGTTTTAAGCAAAATATTTTACATTAGTGGAATAAATCATTTTTTAATTATAGATGTGTAAAATGTGTTTAGTTTTTCATTTTTGGAGTAAGTGTCCTTTTTTGCCCACCCATAACTAAAAATAAGTTGCCGTGAAAGCTCAAATGGATTGAGATGTACTAGCTATTGATGACAAGTCACATTTAAAACCAGTCCAAATATAGTTTTCTAATTAAAAATTAGGCAACTGATGAAAGTTACAGTGCCTGCCAAGGTACTTGGAAGGTTTCAACCAACATTTTACACTTTTCCTAATTAAAAATTAGGAAAAGGTATATATTTGATAGTTAAACCTTAGAAGTACCTTGGCAGGAACTGTAACTTTCACCAAATGCTTGACAAAATTCATAAAGACTTATAAGCGCTGCCTGTGGATAACATCCAGAGGGCTAGCATCCCTCATGAAAGCTCTATATTTTTGGCCTTGAAGAAGCAAGGACATCTTTTAGCATGACTGATAGAATATTGCCACTAGTTCAACATTCAAAAGAGACTTTCAATGTTGTGATAAGGAATCGTTTGCTCAGAGGTCACATGCTCCACCAGCATGGCCTCTGAGTGTGTAACCTTCATTATCCCCACACTGATAACATACAAGCTATTAGAACATTCAGTTTTAGCCGATTATGTGTCAGGATCCAGGACATGGTGGTGAGTCTGCACCTGATACAGCGCAAGGGCTGGACCTGCCCCAGAAACACCTTCACACCAGGTGCACCGAGATAGCAAGCGAGAGGGACAGAGTCTCACATTCATGCCCAGCCCTGGCCCCTGATCCAGGTGTGAAGCAAGCAGGCTCAGCCCTGCAGGATTCATGTGTGGAAGGGATCCAGGTGTGGAGTGAGAGGGCTCTGTGTGGGGCAATATGGGTGCAGGCAGCTCGGGGGGAGGGTGCAGAGAGATTTGGATGCACATGGGTTCACAGCAGGGTTCCGGATGCAGGGGGAATGGGACTCTGTGGGAGGCGAGTGGGGGAGGGAACGGGAGGGAGGGGTCCAGGTGAAGGTCGTTGGGACTTAGTGGGTGGGCGCTGTCTGGCTGCAGGGGGAGTGAAATTTGGTAGGATGGGTCGAGTGCAGCTGGCTGGGACTCGGTGGGATGGGGAATCCAGTGGGGGGGGGTGAGCAAGGGGTGATCTGGGTGCAGGGGTAGGGAGTTCAGATACCAGGGTGTTGTAGGGCTCAGTAGGAGTGGATGGCTTGGGGCAGGCTCAACTGGGCAAGAGGGGTCTGGGTGCAGGGGTACTTCGGATGCAGGGGGTGATGCTCAGCTTCATGGAGGAGGTCTCAGGACGGGGGACTCCAGGTGCATGAGGTGAGGCTTGGTGAGGTGGGAGATCTGGGTGCGGGGTCCAGATGCACACAGGAGCAGCTCCCTGTAAGAGTGATCCCTTCTAGAAGCAATGGGGGCAGGAAGCAGTGGGAAGGGTGCGGAACTTTCTACAGCCATGGGAGGTTTCTGGAGGTTGGTCTGATCTTGTCCCAGCCACTCCTTGAATGGAAGAGGAATTCCCGTCCTCCCCCAACCACAGCACAGCCAGGACTATAAATTGAGACCATCACAGGGTAGGAGTGTCCCCAGCCCTTCCCCTGCCACATACACACACAACCCCATCACAGTGATTTACCTCTCTGCCAGCTGCTCCAGATGCACAAAACTATGTTCCTGAGCTACTGGGGAGGGGCATGTGACCGCTCCTGTGGTTCCCTTTGCTTCCCTGTCAGAAGTCATTTTTCTGCAGGGAATCAAAGAAATCTGCGGGGGACATGATTTCTGCACATATGCAGTATTCCCCCAGACGTAGTATTATGCAAGAGGTGCCACTCAATGAGGTAATATGCAATAGTGAAACATCTGAAGCCTTTTCAAAGTGTTCCATTCCACAGTTATAAGCTTTGCCTGCCATATTATGTTTAATATTAATGTTGCTTTGGTTTGATTGTTGGTTATGGTCAAATGTAAGTTCTAAGTATAATTACTATACTAGTCACTGTATTGATGTGGGTTTTGTTTTTTACTGGAAAAGCTATAGATGCAAAGCTTTTATAAGCAAATAACTAACCTTTCAAATGCAGAGTCTGAAATATCAGTCTGAGTGAGATCCAGATGTTCCAAGTTAGGACAAAGTTCCAAGATCTGTCTAACCTAGTAAAGAAAATGTGAAAATAAAGAAAATGCAAAAAACTTATACACACTTGAAGAGTCTCACAGCCAAGATGCAAATGAATGCTCATTTGAGTTGCAATTCAACTTCACTGACAATACAGAATGCTTTAAACTCAAGCACACCAATTATCTATTATTACTAATTATAGCATGCACACTCATACTTATTTAATGTACTAGTGCTGACAATACATACCATTTTGTTAGAAACTGCAGAACTGTAGGCCAGTACTAGAGTTTTCACTGAAGTGCCTACATGTGGGAGAACATTATGAATTAAGCCATGGAGCAAATGCTTTTCCATCTGAGCTATGTTAATGGCAAGTGATTCTTCTGCAGCCTCTTCTGTAAAATAAACCAATGAGAAATATGAAAATTTATAATGTATTTTGAGAGATTTATAGAGTACATCTCCCTAGACCACATTAAATACAAGATTTACAAAACAAAGGTTTAAAACATCTACATATCTTGTGCCTAAAAGGATATGGGTGTAAATAAAAAGCTTACACATTTAATGATGCACTTTAAAATTTGCTCAACTCTGGTTCAAGGAAGTAGGTTCCTGAGGTGTGGTTTTCTATTTGTCTATCTAGCTAGCTGTCCTACAGAAATCAATTCCAGGAACAAACAAGAGCAATCAACCCAGAATCAAGCTACCACAGCATTGCTCAGAAAGAGGAATATTTCTTTCAGATTCTGCACCATTTAGAGTTTTACACGTTACTACCAAAACTTCAAAATGTACACAGAAGCAAAGTGGTGAAATGCAGAATACAGGGCATTATGTGGTCGTAACTGGCCACCTCAACCCAAAGAATAACACAGCCTTCTGTACTAGTTGAAGCTGCCAATTATTTTTTTCCTTTGGTAACTCTGTGTAGATGTTGCCTTAATCAGTTACAAATAACAAGGCAAGAATCACAGATGTGGTTTACAAAGAGTAGTTTGAAGCCTCTGGGCTAATAGTAGAGAAAACTAATGTGTTTTCTTGAAGTCAAAAAGCAACTAAGAGCACCTTTATATCTGACAGGATTCTGAGACTAAAAGCCTGATAATAGCAACATTTTTTAAAGTAAGTTTTATCTTGGAACTCACATACCAACTGGATAAATTCCACTGAATACATTTTAAAGACGGAAAACTTCTGAGAAACAGATCAGATTAAAAAAAAACCAAATGTGGTCTTGCCCTTTTCCAATGTTCAGCTCATGCTGAACAGAGTACAGAGCTGGAAAGGGAATAGCCAAAAAACAGAGACAGGAGCATAATTCATCCAGGCTTTAGTAACACAAATTAAGTAAGGCGTTGCAGCTATCATTAAATTGTGGACAAAGTAAATGTGTGTGTGCTGTTTTGTGTATACTTTACAGAAATTGAACGTTATGAAACATTGGTTAGGGTGACTGCTTGCCATGGTTTTGCTTTAGTAAAAAAAAGAGCGTGGGTGCCCAACAAAGAAAAAAATCATATTTGGAAACATTTTATAATCCATCTAATATGTAGCTGATATCAACTAACAGCCCAAGAACCAATGTTCTTTTAGTTATAAGTATATTAGTTGAATCTTAATTCTACAGTTGCTAGTTGAGACTGTCCACATTCAAAGTATTTTCTGTAGAAGTCTGTTAGCCCAGGTAAAAGTACACATTCTAAATTAAATGTGTCTTCATTTATTCATAACTGTAATGCATGTACTAAAATCAATTACGATAAAGCTGTTTTTTAAAAGAAAGTATCTACATTTGCCTCCATATAAAATTATAGCTATATGATTACATCTACTAGGGGTTTTTGCATCTTCGTCATGGAAAGCTGAAAAGAAACTTTTCACATCAATTTATTTTATATTACATTTTGCCTACCAGATTCATCTATGTCAGCATCTTCATCCCATTCCTGAAAAGCACGACTTTCATCTTTTCTATTTTTCACCCACTCCTCATCGGGTTCAGTGTCAAGGTCAGCTGCAGGACCACTGTACCAGTCACCTACTCAGCCAAAAAAAGAAAATAAATGAAAAATACTATAGGAAACATTTGATCTTCATAACTGAAAACTCTACTGATTATTTGTTATACATTGGGGTCCAAAACAATGATATAAGTGAAAGATTTTATATTTTCTTCAATTGAAGTTGGGTTGGACCATTACATTTCCTGATGTTTATAATACATTTAAAGAGAATGTTCAAAAGATTTTAGAATTCCCAAGATAATTTCAGTGTCTCCATTCAGTTAACTATTGTTATGCTTCTCAAAGAGAATTCCCTATTTTTTCACATTTCTCCACTAGGGACCATCCAGTATGAAGATGCAAAGTAGGACTAAAATAATTGTGCTTCTCCTTAAAACATTTCATTTCTTGAGTTCTAAAATTCTACGACAAAATAAGTATATTTTTATATACATAGTTCATTCATTTATTTGTTGGTCATGTCACTTGGTCAGGAGTTCATCAGTTTGGAAAAAAAAACCACTTCCAACAGCCATAGCTCATGAATTTTCAGTTACACAGCACACCTGGCTCAGTTCAGTAGAAAACAAACTTTTTCCAATAGACAACCAGTTGGGTATGAACTTTATCCCAAGGAAGTTTATCTTACAGCTTGTAGGGAAGCAGTGAAAAGCCAACTAGCTGATTCTAGCTATCTGCAAAGGAAGAGAGGTTTGTTGCTGCTGTGGCTTGTACCCTTTATTGGATCCTTACAATATGTAAAGAGAAGGCCTTGTCTATATAAGAAAAGTCCCACTGTTTCCATCTGTGGAAAAACCTATGTAGAAGCCTGGTTTGACCCTTCATTCAAACCACTGTAACTTAATTCAGTCTACCAGTGCAAACTAAGCCAAGGTCAGCAAGGATTAAATCAATTCAAAAATCTACAGAGAGAGTTTGCACCAATTTAAATTAGATCAGTTTAACAACTATTTAGTTAAATTATGTAACTTCTTACACACACACACACACACCCCCGACTACCTCCCCGCTCTCTCCTCTGACCTTCCCAACCCCCAAAACAGCAAGTCTCAGTCTTCCTGGGAAGGCTCTGTAAGATCAGCTAGCCACAACAGGCTAAGACCTGGACTGCAGTTTTCCCAACCCTCAATTGAAAGAGCAAAGGTGCCAAATCCTTCACAAAAAATATTCTCACAATGAGTAGGATTTTGAGTTAAATAAGCTTTAAAAAACAAAAACTAAATGTTTAAACATTGAACACTATTCCATTGCCACTGAGCTGAGGGGTGAACAGTTGTAGTTCAGGTTTCAGTTTCTTGTGAGGTCAGTACAAGAGGATTCTCCAGCCAAAAACAGGAAAGTCAGACCTGATATTTATTACCAGTGTTTTACTTTGCAGTTCACTTTTAAATCAAGTTTCCATATCTTTCTTTTAAATTCTTTCATTATCTTCTTAAAACCTTAAGATGACATACTAAACATAATTTGTTAAATTGAAGAACAATTTCCTTTTACCCAATGCCATTAATATGGGAACATTTTGTGTCTCAGGACAAGACTCAAATCTTTGTTGTACATTTGTGAAATATAAAATGCAAGAAATCTGGAAGTTGTGAAATGCAAAAATTCAAAGCTGCAAAATCTTATTTTGATGGATTTTTGACTGGTGTCTCCGACATGAGTTGGATAAGGCTGCAATATACATACATAATTATTTTAAAAAGTAGGACAAAATTCATTTAACTTCTTTTAAAGGGATTGGAGTTTGTACAGCAAAAGGTACAATAGAAACCACATCTTAGGCTTCACTACAGCAGAATGAGAGCAGACTTTTGAAGTTCTTATCTGGTGCTCTTAAGTAACCTGCTGTCTCATACAATGATTTTAGACTCAAACTTTGGGCAAAACCATTAAAACCAGGCTAAAAAAATTGCTTTTTAAATATCCATCCTTTTAAAGTTTATAGCTAATCATGTGTATCCAACTCTGCAAGTCAAGTCACAGAACAGATTAAATATTTCACTTTTACTAGAACATTTATAATTTCTCTGAATTTCCTGCAATAAGACTACTAAACCAGCTGCAATATCATCATTTAGAGCACAAGAATAGAGAACACTATATACCAACCTTATTTCTGATTACAAAGAAGCATTAACAATTAACATTCTTGTTAACTCGTATACAGTAGCATATTATTGTCACTAAAGTTGGGTCCATTCTTATATATACTAACTTTTCACAGCTACCAAAAAATAAAACATTAAACTAAGCTTGTAATTGTTTCCTCTATCAAAATCAGCTTCTGTCATATCAAATTAAGCTGTGAAATGCCACCATGACCAAATGGAGTACCTACACTCAGTTAATTTAGATTAATTACACAAAATACTTATTGAATTTTGCAGTCTTCAAAATCAGATCTTTGAAATGTTTGTAAAACAGATAAAAGATTCAATCACCTACCTCTGGCCCAGTGAACAGGGTAAAGATGTTTCCAAAGAGATCCAGTTTTAACCAATTGAGACCACTTAGTGCTTACTTGACTACATCGACACAACTCCTGAGGATTAAGGTAACTGAAAATGGTCAGCATTACTTCAGGAGGAAGATGGGTAATATTTGTAGTATGCCCAGTCACTTCAGTTTCTGAAATATAAAACATGTGTTAATAAAGGGGTATGACTGTATATTCTTCAGCAATTAAGTAATAATGGCTGGATTCATTTTCCCCAAGGAGATGCAATGATAAAATGCATTAAAGCTAATATAAAAAACCATTCAATTCGTTTAGTAATAAGAGCTAAAAGAACATCTCACATAAAAATATTCAGAAGGGACTATGGGTGTTTTGTTTTGTAAACTTTCTATGTTATAAACACCACCAAAGATCAAATAACTCAGTTCTACACCTCCCATTTCCTTTACAGATTATACAGCCTAATTTCTTTTCCAAAGCGTGGCCAAGGGATCTGGACGCTACCCAACCCAGGTGAGAGGGAAGCAATATTCTGTGGTAGTGAAAATTTATAGAAATGGGCAGAAGCAGCATTTGTACCTTTTGCCAGCACGTATGCAGCCTGCCTTTTGCCAAAACACAAACCATGGCTGCTCCTGGTTTCTCAGGGTGCAGTACTAAGCCACAGGGCCTTTTCTCAGCTGCAGCTAGCAAGGAAGCTGCAACCAGTCCTATCTAATGAGGATCATGTTTTTATTACGTCCAAACACTCAGCCTTTTTGAATGGGGCAAGCCAACATGAGCACATTATCTATGCTTCAAGACTCAAGTCTTTGCACTTGATTCCCATCCTCTACTGGATGCAATTTACTAGTGTAGGTAATACCTTTTTAAACTTCTGAATGGTCAGAACCTAGTTATATGAGGCAGCTTAAAATCCCAGAGTGTCAGTGAATAGCAGCCAACATTAGGGCTTTCACACCTCCAACAGACTTCCCTTGATAGTCTGTCACAGGCCCAGACTAAAACTAAACCAAGTGTCTTACAAAAAGTGCTCTGAAGCTTAGGTATGATGTTTCAATTTTACTTTCTGTTCATTACTCCTACAAACAAGCAGTAGCTTTAATATGCTCCATTATGTGTGAATTTATGTATTGTTTTTAAAATCATTTGTACATAATAACTTAGCTGCGATAAAATAGGTAGAGAAACAGATTCTATTGCCTGGGTAAGGTGTATGGAATTTCTGTAAGTAGTGTTGTGAAAAATTCCATCAGTTAGGAATCAGATTTTTAAAAATGAACACTCATAACAAAGACCATGTGCAGTGGTACAAATGATTTGAAGGCTAAATAGTCTAGTCTGTTTTTCTTTCTACTCAAGCCTAAGAACATTAACTCTATCCAGGAAGGGAAGCTGATACTCACTTTAAATAGGTCTTTCAGACACCAGAAGACACATAAAGCTATTATTTCCTGTTACATCAAAAGAGTAAGATTTTCTTCAAAGGTAAGGGTGTTATAATGGATTCCTATTGTTTGAATGTGTTCATAATGAATCTGAGAAGAGTGAATTCTCATAGATCAGGTTTCAAAAACAGTTCAACTACCTTACTATTCTGGGTATCAGAGATACCAACTAGTTTGTTACAAAAGAGAAAGTGAAAGTGATTTTTACAGTAGTTAGTGACTTTCTTCCAGAGACAGGAAGCTGGTTACAATGTCTGAACCTTATGGAGTCTTACACATCAGAATCAAACCCAGCCCCAGGTTGTATCCCAGATTTCTAATTATGTAAGCACAGAAATAGTACCTTCAATTTATGATGTTGCCTTGCAGACATTTAGCAATTGTATGAATATATTTCATTTAATACCGAATAGGAAAGCATGTGTTTTCTTATCTGGACCAGGGTGTCAACCAAAGACATTAATACGGAAGTGATCCAAGGAACTGATCAATTCACCACAGGAGTTGCTGGTGTCACTGAGGCTGGCTTTACTAACTTGATATTCATATTCTGCAAAACTACCCAAATTTCCAGCTTGTTCCCATAAAACCATTTGTGTATCTAGAAGATATACTAGATGTGGCTAGGGATCAGAGCCTCCCATAATGACTGCACAATAAGATCACCCTGCAGTGTTCCACATTTAGTATCTTGGTCCCCTTGGAAATACAAATGTATTTATAAGTCTGGAGCTGAGCTTCAAGCCTGAACTGTGTACAGGACTTCAGACACATGATATCCCAGAAAACTGTTAAAAATGAAAGTCAAGCCATGGTGTTTTACATAAATGTTCAGAGAGAGGCAAAGTCTCTTTTCCTGTGTCAGGAAACCTGCGAAGTAAGTGCAGGATAGTACAGGGAATGTGTCTGACAAAATGTTCCACATGCCATTTCTCTGGCAGGAAAGGAAAAGGCAATCATGCGTAGGTTCACCTGATTCCTTAATTTAAGGTGTCTATTATTCAGCATATCTTCCTCAGATGGAATATATATATATATTGCTTTATCTCAAAAGAAAGTAGCAGTGCACAAGAAACAGACATCAGCGATAGATACTTCCTCCCTTTTTAAAAATGGGTGTTTTTAAATGGAAGCTATATGCTTCCTCCAAAAACTTCACATATCTTTACATATACTTCCCCCACAAATCCATTTTGGTACCAAAGCTGAATAAACTCAGGACGGAAAAGTTGCAGAAGTCTTACTATCCCCAAATTCCCACTCCTGTTAGAGATGGCAGGAGCTAATTCCATCATGCTTTATATCTGTCATATCAGATTGGTCAGAGAACAAAACATATTTTGCATCTTGACAAGTTGGCCTGTAAAGCGGAAAATGATCAGTTTAGCAGTTCAAAGGAAATCTCAAATCTTGTCACTGTTTGGATTACACTCTTCAATTCTTCAATCTGTTCATGAAAATCTAAAACTTGAAGGTGGAACAGTACCTTCTTTACCTTTTGTAGTCAGTTTCATGAAGATGTACTATATTTACTATCCCATTACAATATTCCTGGTGTCATGGAACAAACACACGAGCCTCCTCCCAGGCTTACTAGGCCACATTCTCAGCTATGAGGTACTTCTGAGTGACTATTTTTTACATGGAAGATTTTACTGCTGCTCCAACATTCAGATTAAATCAGCAACAGGCCCTTATCAAGTGACCATCCTATACGAAAATTCACAAAGAAAAGCAAGATATTGTTCAAGAATTGTCCAAATTTCATTCTAAAAGTCAAGATGAAGTTTCACATTTTTCTGACCCTCTCCTTCCCTACTTATCCTCCTCTGCTGGCTCCTTGGACAAGGCAGGCCAAAGGGGAATTGTGTTACCTGGGATACTGTCAGCTGACTGACTCTTGTTCTGCTCTTTGTTGAGGCTATCAACTGAGAAACCTCCAGACCCTACCTTCAACCAGGCGATGAAGGCAGGGTCTGGAAACAGAAAATACAATCTGAAATTGAAGCATGAAATTAAAAGTTAAATATCAAACTGTGCATGTTTGCTATAATTTGGACATTACAGATAAGAAAAGCATTGCAGGGAGAAGAATAAGATATGCTCCAGCACACACTAACATTGAAACTTCTAAAAAAACACTACAATAGCAATATTCTTCTCAACATGTCATTGCAATTTTGAAGAGACACCATTTTCTTACAAATAAAAACCATGTATAAACATTCAACAAATGTATAGTGACAGCTCTTCACTAAACTGATGTTAGTGGATGATAGCTGCAAATTTAAAATTGCTTTCAGTTTAAAAATGGTTCACCTTGATCTGTTTTCTCATCCACAGAGCTCTTCAGCTGATTCCAAAGGCTAAGACTTCTAACAAGTTCGGCAGTTTCCTTCTGTGAGCAGTGTTGATCAATAACTTTCTTTTTAATATCCTTCAGTTCTTCATAAGTAAAGTATTCCATCAACATCGGCTGAAAAACCTAAACCAATAAATGCCAGTTATCCACAATCAAGACAGTACTGCCACAATGTATTTAAAGTGATACATTTAATTTTTCTAACTTAATATTTACAACAGGAGTTAAAAAGAAGCAACATGCTGCATGCGAATGAATTACCAGGTGAGAAATCAAAAATTCCCGAATTCTAATTCCAAATCTGCCAACATATGTTTGCATGGCCTTGGGCAAGCAAAATTATTGTGGGCTTGTCTACACTTAAAACACTACAGTGGTGCCACTGTAGTGCTTCAGTTTAGACACCACCAACTTCCACAGGAGTGGGTCAACCATCCATGCAGGTAATTCACCCTCCCAAGAGATGGTATCTAGGGTCAAAGGAAGAATTCTTCCATGACCTTGTGCTGTTTAAATGGGGATTCAGGCCATCTTAACTACACTGCTCAAAGGTGTGGATTGTTCACACTCCTGAGTAACGTAGCTGGGTTGGCCTAAATTTCTAGTGTAGACCAGCCTGGTTACCTCAGTCTCCTCATACATTAAACAGACCTAAGAATGTGTGTTTAACTCAGATGTTATTAAGATCCTCACATAGAAGACACTGAAGTATTATTAATAATACATGAGAAATCTTCTCCCTTGAGCAGACTTGGGAGGCTTTACTCTCTCCAGAAGAGGTTTCTCAATGTTTGGTTACACAAAACAGAATCAGACTGGTAATACCAGTCTGTATATGTTAAATACATGCAAGCAGCAGCTTGAGAGAAGCTTTTTAACTCAATGTTTGGATACACAAAACAGAATCAGACTGGTAATACCAGTCGGTATATGTTAAATACATGCAAGCAGCAGCTTGAGAGAAACTTTTTAATTCATGGGGCACTGGTTTATAGCATCAAACATTTTTTGGTTTTGCTTTTAAATGTTTGTAGATCTTTGGCCAGTTTTACTGGATCTTCTTTTACAGAAGTTTTTTTTTTTTTTTAAATCGATATCACGTTTTAAATTTAAGAAAAACAACATTATATGAAATAATAGTCTATCTAAATTTAAGGTATTCCTTAAGAAAAAATAGTTATATCTTTTAAAACAGAAAGAACATTTCTCAGATACCACAGTCACAGCATGAATATCTAGTGAAACTGTCAAATTAAAATGGTCCATATACATTATGCACTATTCCCATAATTTTACACAGAAAGTTTAAATTATAGAAACAAACTGTTCAAACATCTTTAAAAGTCAACGTTCCATTTCCTAATGGGGCTAAGAGGCAACCTGTATATCAAATCAGCCATAAAATAAAAAGTGTGCCTTGTGCTTCTATAGTAATAGAATGTATAGTAATGTCATGTATTCTTCATTTCTAATCCAAAATTAGAGTGAAATCCTGTACAATTCACTCACTGTAAATACTTATAAAAAGGCTAGTCATGTCAAAACCAGCTGACTGTGGCTATACCTGACATTTTAAATTATTTAATAAATATTAGACACACAAAGTGTTGGACCAACTTCTATTGGTGAAAGAGACAAGCTTTCGAGCTTACACAGAGCTCTTCAGGTATCAAGACCTGAAGAGCCCCAGCTCCAAATACTCAGATAAGAAAACTGTTACGGTCTTTAAAAGATGAGTTCTACGCACCTCCTCCTCCTCTTTCATATGAGGAAGGAAATCCCGGGTGAAGGCTTCCAACCTCTCTTTTAGCTGTTTAGCATAGTTTAGCTGTTCGTATTCATTCTGAAAAGAAAAAGCACGAGTTAACCGAAAAAGCACCCCATACTGTTTAAGAACTGAAATGTATACCCTAGCTCCCAAAATACAGCCACTTCTGGAAAAGGTGAGTTAATTTTTAGAACATACAAAAAATGGTTAAATTTTTGGTATAGAGCTCATTCGCGTATTTCTTACTCTAGCAGATGTCTTTTGCACTAGAAAAAGCTGTAATTTATTTCTTCTGTTACAATCTAAAATGCCATTTTAAATTATGCCATTTATCAGAAACAGCAGAATCTTGCTAACTAATCCCAGGACGACAAATCCTGAAGAATAGCTCACATAACATTTTTCAGAGAGATTATATGTGCATCTTAACAACCCCATTATTTTAAATATATATCATAGTACATTATACTTGAAGTACCACAAACACAACAAATTACATTAATCAATATAATTAAGTACATTATGATGCAGTATCCTTGATTTTTGTAATCGTTTGTTCACTTCTTTGCTATTTCACAACAATCAATAATCCACAACAGGTCTCTCCATCACTAGTCAGATTAACAAATACTATATTACTGTAATTCTAGTCTACTTTTGAATTATCTGACTTCTAATTATATTTACATTTTGCAATTGCATTAGAGTATGATGATTGATTGGTAGGCTTTAATCTACAGCCACCACACCAAAATAATCAAAGATAAATTTAATCTAAATAATGTCCATGTGTTCTATGTGAAATTCTGCAGCTAGTTATTTAGCATAACTCTATATTTTAATTATAAAAACTCTACATGAATTAACCTAACATCCCAGTTAAATCACAACCTGTAGTTTTATAACTAAATGTGCTGTACAGAAACTTACTTTCAAACAGTCAGTTTTTTAAATAAATATATTTCTTTAAATGTTGTGGCTTATTTGCTGCCCTTTCTCATCTATGAATGTTTCATTTTCTAAATTCCAGTAATAAGAATGTGGGCCTATAGTCTGTCTGGATTGTGACAGAAGGAAGTTCTTTACAGTGAATTTTGCAATAGTATTGCAGGGAAGCACCCAATCTTGCATCATCAAAAACTCTTTCAGGGTTATTTTGGTCAGTTTTTTCCCCCCCCGTTAAAAATGAAAAATAAATAATGCAAGGCTAATAGCCTTGTTCTGTTAAGCTACAATACCCAGTAGGTAGACTTGAAAGGACTCTACCAGAGAAATTGTCAGGACTGTGTATTATAGCCAATATCAGTAACCTGGTGATGGCTCAGATACAACTCTGTCATGTCAATTTCAGCAAATTGCTTTGGAAAAGTCGGGCTAGATTCACAAAACTGTGGTGGTACCCTCATTCCCAGTGGTACTGGCACTCACCTGGGATGTGGGAAAACAAGGTCTGAATCCCCATCCTGGAGCAGGGATTTGAAGCCAAGTTTCCAACTTCCCAGATGAGTTCCCTAGCCACCAGACTATTGGCTATTCTGCATAGGTCTCTCAATCTCCCCTGTTGAAGCTATTTCACTTTGTATAAACAAACATTCACTGGAGCAGGGACTGAATGTGGGTATCCCCCCTTCCCAGCAAGTGCCCTAACCATCAGGTTACACAGCCATTTTTACGCCCTCTCTCTAGACCAATTCATGCTTAATTATTAATATGAAGTGGAACTGCTTTCACAAGAGAGACTGACACCAGAATAGTTAATAGTCTGGTAGTTAAGAGAACTCTCCTGGGATATGAGAGACCTAGGTTTAAGTCCTTGTTTCAGAGCAGGGTTGCAAATGTAGGTCTCCCACGTCCCATGTGAATGCCCTAATCACCAAGCTATTGGGTGTAATGGGAGCATCCCTCTTTCTGTTTTGTGAATCTAGCCATTCATTTAATTTATTTTTATTGAAAAATGGTTAAAAAAGTGCCCAAAATTTTAAAAAAATGTTTAATTTGGGATCAAAGAGGGTTTTTTGTTTTGTTTTTATGTGAAATTAAGTTTTCCAACTTTCTGATTAATTTAAAAACATTTAAAAAAATCAGGTTTGGGTTCACCTGAAAAAAAAATTTTCCTTCATTTTTTTCAGAACTGCCAGTGATAAAATATATATATTTGCCAGCTATAGTGATTAGTACAAAACATGAAGGTTACACATCTGTCTACAACTTCCTATTTGGGCAAAACTCAAGTAAGTGATGAGTCAACAGCGTCATCAAGCAACTAGAGACACTTCTTAGGAAAGGCTGCAACTGAATTTCCACTATACATCCAATTCTACCCTCCCCCATCCCTGCTTCAGTGTGTGTCATACTGGCCTCCAAACTGGCAATTTATACCAGGGGCTAAGGTAAACTATTTCTACAAAATGTGAGGTGAACTGGACAAGGAGTTCCCTAAATGACAACCATAGAAATATTGCTTTAGAGTTCAAAAAGTCTGACCTTTTTGACACTTTGTAGCAACAAAAACAGAAAGGAGAGGAATACAGTCTATTTGTCTCCTTTTACTGAGAACTAGCATCCAGAATGACATATAGTGACTCTGATCAAATGTGGTAAGTTAACATTTTTAATGTAACTACCAAGCATCTGCTCTGGCAAGTTTAATATAAGATGTCAAGTGATCAATGGTGATCCAAGTTTTCATTCCAAAAAGTGAAGTAGATATAGCCAGAGAAAGAAGAATGGGAAGGGCACAGTAGAGGAAATTCCACATTTGGCAGTGAGAAAAAAAATATTTGCCAAAGGATGATTTGAAAACAAACCAAAAAGTTGGCAATCATTTACAGCAACTCAGCTTTGGAATGTTAGTAGCAGTCCTGGGCAAAATAGATTAGTGGGCCAAGTGTAGGAGAAGTAAAAGAGAATAATAAATGTAATTACCTCCATATAAGAGATGCGTATATCTTTAGAAAACAAGTAATTATATTACTCAGGCTTTCGGGGCATATTACTAAACAAGTTATGGTCTCAGTAAGCAGAAACTGAAGCACATATTTCATCAATCAACATAGTTAAATTAATCACATTTTAAATTCTCAGTTTTAAATTTTGCGATTTAAAAAAGTCTCCAAAATCTCCCTGCTATAATACTTACTAGTAATCTTCTAGGTATTCCTCCCTGTCCATAACTATTCTCTTTACAAGAACAAAAATATTGTGTCAGTAGCATTGCCAAGAAAGCCTGAGTATAAGTCAACTGTCTTCTAAAGTTTCTCATTAAATAAATCAAGCAAAAGCAGCCTAATGAGTAATATTAGCAAGTTTCCCTTATGATACAACTGAAGGCTAGACAAATACTTCTTTTAACCTATTTTTCGCATCTTACCTTCACATTCTTCAACCCTTTCTCAAAGAGACTAAGCATCTCTGAGAGTTTGTTGTCTGAGTGCACGTTGTACACAGTCCGACTGCGCTGTTGAAGTAAGCCAATGATGTATTCATTTTCAATCTGCTCATGCATTTTAAATTCCTTGAAGGTGGCATACAGTGATTGCAGAAGAGCCCGAAAATCATTGTTGTTGGAGAAGTTGGTTTTGGAAAGCTAGAAGAAAGAAAGGCTAATTTTCCCTCTGGAATATTTTTATCCCAGCAAGTCAATCTAGCTTCCAAAGTAAATACAATTCCTATTTTTCATATGAACTGTGTCCCCCTAATCCCAGCTTTAAATTCAGTAGGTAAATAACCCATTACATAATATGATACTGACACACCAAACTAAATCAGTTGAACCATATTCCATTTTCTACAGAAAAGTTTGGGATAGTTTTCAAAAATAGATCAATGCTGATTAACTCTGCTTTCACTGAAATCAACCACTGACTTCAATGAAAGCAAAGTTAGGCCAATGCTGAGCATTTTTGAAAATTCCATTCTTCGGGCTCAGTATCTAAGTCACAAATTCAAGGTAAGTAGTTACAGAACAATTATACAGAATTCATGATCTGGTACCCTAGTTTAGATTTATTTTACAGCTTAGTTAATTGTTAAATTAGCCTACAATTTAAGACAACCCAGCAGATTTCCAGGAAATCTGCTACCATTATTTCTAATACTGGTACCACCTTACCTACTGTAACGAAGTGAGTATTTATTGTAAGAATATCCATATTAAATTCACTTTTGAAAACTTCAGCAGAACCAGTCATTGTTTTAGTATCTTCGTAAGTGATTGTTTTTACCATTTTAGTATTACTTGCCAGCAGGAATAGTCAGCTGACAATGACAAGAAAAAAAAGCTACACAATCCCCAAACTAGAAAGATTTTTCTAAATACCTGAAGCAGGTTCTGCTTCATGCTATTTAATACATCTGGACATCTGACAGCATGAAGCATAATACTAAAACATCCATACGAAACACTATTAACTGAGAACATACGTATTTACACATTGAGTAACTATTGTTAAAATCCTTATTTATTATGGTTGAGATTTTCAAAATCAAGAAAGAATTTAACCACACAATTACCTTCAATTTCAACGGTAGCTACATGCCTAAATCCCTTACTACGCTTTGAAAATCTAAACCCATGTTTTAGAAATGTTACAAGCTACTGGTGACAAATTGAACTGAATTGCTAATACTGCAGAAACAATGTGAAGCAGTACTCATCCTGAGTAGAAGTGTCTATCTTTGCAAAAAGCATATATATTTACTACACAATAGTTAAGAAATCGTTTCCACCTCACCCTCTTAAAATGTTTATATTAGTAAAATGTATATACTGGAAAAATCCCTTGAAATAGCAATTTTCATTTTTAGCAAAGTGAGCCAGAAAGCCAGCACATTCAAAATTATATTTAAATAGGGAAGAAAAAAAAATACAAATCCTGTGAAGTTTGAAAATGAACAAGAATAGTCATCAAAATGACAATAGCATTTTGATAGAGAACTTCTATTAAAAGGAGGTATTATTAAGAATTTAAGACATTTGCATTTATATTGTAATGTCTTATGTTTTCATACAGTGGATGCAAGAAATACACTGATTTCTTTTAGAAAACTGTAATCCTAAATAAACAAAAGGACAGTAGCAGAGAAAGAATTAACTTGTAAGTAGCAAGTTGAAAGCTTTCCCTAGTAACCATGTTATTAAATTGATGTCTTAATTTATTCAGTTTAATTTTTCATTTAATAAAAGTACATGTTCTAGTTTTTAAAAGACAGTTTACATAAAATGTGGACAAAATTTATGTTTTGCCAAACTGCACAGTGAAATTAATCAACTGACCAGTACCACTGCTGCTACTCAGAATCTATCACAAGCAATAAAACTTATAAATAAATTAAAAAAAAAAACCTATCTGCTATTCCCTACAAAAGCTATGAGTAGTTGCACACAACCAATGGAGTTATTCATGGGAGCTGCTTTTCATAAAAAAAGCTGTGAGATGGGTAGATCTGCCTAGCAGCCAGAAGAACAAAGGAAAAGGAAGAGTATCTGAGCCAGTCTCCACCTTGGAACAACGAGAAAGAGGGCAAAGTTTCTTCTCCCTTCAATCAACTAGTTTGGACATCTATTAGCCAGAGACTGACTTGAGCCCTCAGCCAAGTCTTCAGGCCAGCATTCTCGGAAGAAATCCTTAAACTTTTTCCTTGCCCAGCAGCCAAGAAACTGATCTAGATATGCCCTTCATCTAATATTTGCCCCAGATCTCATTGAGGAGGCTTCATCATCCTCATCTTTTGACTCTACTTCAGAAAGAACTTTTATTCCTCTGAGCAGGCAGTGGGTGATAATTTGGAAGGACTTGAAACACATAACACCGAATGTTTAGAGATGACAGTTAAGATTTCTGGTCAGTTGATGGCTACCAACCAACCCCACAAAAGTTAATCTGGAGCTCTGCATAACATAGCAGTACAACACATTAAATATGCATATATGCTTAGTTAGAATTGCTATTGGAGCCATAACACTGAAGATTTTACATTCATAAAAGGAAATGCAATCATAATGCTGAAGAAAGTTTTATTTAGATTTAATAATGCATTATCCAGCTTGTGAATTGAGCATGTCTCTGCACGACACCAATAACAAAAAGATCAAGACTTTCCAGGGGAAATGAGTAATAACAGAAATATTTGAATTTACTTAATCATGAAATATGGGAACAGAGGAGCCTCTATATGTATAACAGTATTGACAATACTTCCACACCTAAACTAATATATGTATTCAATCTTTCCCATAATTTTACAAGGCAACTCAGAAATACTGTAAAAGTAGAATGTGATTCTAGTTTCCAGTGCTGTATTGTCACTTTCTTGGCAACCCCTAGTGATGCAAGTGAAACATTTTGAGTGGCTGCCAAGTAATTATGCAACTCCAGGTCAGCATAGCCTATAGCATCTTACAAGCTGTACTGTGCATGAGCGCAATGATTCTGTCACTTATTAGACGTTTACCTATCTTCAGTAGAAACAGTAAACAGGTTAACATTAAACTTCTCCTTTTATTATATTTTAACTGAACAGATAAAGGACCTATGTACTCCACAGGCAAATATAAATTTCATTCTACATTATGACATGGTGGCTGCCCAAATACAAGTAAAAATGAGATCTTGGCCCATAGAAATCCTTCTCTTCAGAGCAGTTCTGAGATTAGTCGGTGGAGGGATTTTTCTCCCCTTCTACTGCAGTATTTCTTTCAGCCCAGAGTAGTCTCAGGCTACTTTTAGTGCTCTCCCCACTCACTAATGTGAGTCCATCTACCTGAGTTGGAATGATCACTCCAAGCTGCAGTACACACATACCCCAAATTGTTCAGGTCAAAAACTAACAGTACACAGGACAGCAGACCAAAACCGCTATGAAACCTTTGGATTTCTCCAAGCCAGTCATCAGAAAGAGATCTACTCGGTTTAAATATCAAAGTCAACAATCTCAGGATAAAGTTGGGTAAAATCCAAAGCAGGGATGTAAAATACTAAATGGTTAACCAATAAGTATTAGTCTTACCATTAAGATTAACACTTATTGGCTAACCAGCAACACATGAGTACTGCTGCCCAGGGAAGCTGAGGCCCTGGTGCAGGCACTATGGAACACCTCACCATGGAATACCAGGCACAAAGAGCCCAAGACGGGGATCCTCCACCAGGTTGGGAGTGCTAGCTGGGGGCAGAGAGGATGGAACAGGTTGTGTGGGGGAGGGAGTCACAAAATTATATCAGTTAACTATCTGACCAATATAATTTTAATAGTTTAAATGGTTACCTTTTCAAACCAATATTTACATCCCTAATCCGAAGACTACCTAAATATGCAGATAGAAGAGCCGGACCAAACAAAGCATGTTTGTAGAGCCTTGGTACACAAACTTTCTTTTGTAAGAAAATTGCTGTGTTTCTCCTCACAATACAGCCACCACATCTTTTTTATGCTTGGAAGGAGATTGACTCAATGCAAAACAATCCTGGCAAGGTTAATAATTAGAATTTATATAGCACACTACATGTCCCAAGAATCTGTACAAGACAGAAGATAACCCTAATAACATTCCAGTGAAAATTATTATCCCTGTTTTACAGAGGGGGAGAGGTGAGATAAATTAGATAAGTGATTTGCACAAGGCTACACAGCAAGTCAGTGACAGAGCCAGAATTACAATTCAGCAGCAGTTCCTACCTCCACTCCTTGAGCTCTTTCTAATAACATCACTTCTCCTAGATAAAGGAGTACAGCGCTGCAAGTTGAAAGAGCACTGAACTCATTTTACATTTTCCCCTTACTTATTCCTCTAATACCATCTTAATTTATTTAAAACAGATTTTTAAATAATGATTTTCCTTACACTTTCAACATTTCATTCATCTTGAACAATAACAACAAACTGGTCAATTTCACACTCTGGTTCTCATGTGTTAGTAAAAGGTGGTAGTGATAGCATACCCTCACCAGAGGCAAAGGATAGTCTTGTGGTTGAGACACTGGACTAGGGGGGTGGCTGAGGAAATCTAGGTTCAGTTTCTGACTCTGCCACTTCCTGTAGGCAAGTCACTCAACCTCTCTGTGCCTGAGTTCCCCATCTATAAAATAGAAATAATAGCACTTCCCTACCTTACAGGGATATTGAGAGGATAACTACATTAAAGCTTGTGAGGCACTCAGATACTACAATAATGGAAACTATGTAATATCTAAGATTTGAGAGGCATTCAGATATAGTAATGGAGGCCAGATAAGTACTTAGATATTGTAAGAGTATTAAATTCAAGGCATTCCAAAGTTTTCACTGTCTTTTTAAATTTTACCAAAAACATTTTTCTTTATATTGATTTTTATGCACTTTTAAAAAAAATTAAATGTAATATAAACTGACAATCTCTCTTTAAGCATGCCAGACAAGTTAAAGCTAAATTAAAAATAAAATCTATAATCTTAAATAGTGCTTTGCAATACACACCAGTAGTCAATTTTAAGTCTATGTTTTAAAAACATGCAGTCTAATGCAAGAAAAAACAAACTGATCTGACAGTTGAAAATCTATGTGCTCTATTAATCTAAACTGTCTTCCAACTGACAATATATTGCTTTTAAGATAGCTGATACTTAGTATCTAAACTACGTTGTGTATTGTTAATTGAGACTATCTGTAGTCATTTAAAATTTAATCTAGAAACACTGTAAAGTAGGTTAGGCTTTATATTGCATTCATCTTTTTTTTAAAAGAGTTTAACTACATATAATTCCTGTTTCTTCACATGAACTGTAGAGCTCAAATCAGAGAACATAAGCAATCTTTATGTATTACTGGAAGCCTGTTTCTCTAGGATTTACTCTATGATATTTCTTTTTACTCCTTCAGATTTAACATACTGATTATTCATAAAAAATGTGCACCTACTGCCAGATACCACATTATTTTTTCACCTTAACTCTGTATTTCCAACAGAAATAAAAAATACTTCTTTCATATTTACATAGAAACAATGGCTTGCAGTCTTTGGAGTCATTTAAAAGTGTGAACAGCCAGGGTAAAGTGGATGCCATTTCATAATACCCATGCCACTAGTTTGTCTATGTTATGGGTGCAATAGCAGCATAGCTGCAGCTATGTCATTGTAGCGTCCATAGTGTAGATGCTTCCTACACTGACAGAAAGGTTTCTCTCCATCAATGTATGTAATCTACCTCCCTGAGCAGCGGTAATCAGGGGCACGACCACAATTAAACTGCAACAGCAGCATACCCGCAGCGCTGCAGTTGTGCCACTAACACCTCAGTTTAGACACTAATTAGAGCAACAGGAGAACTTCTCCCAATGCTGTAGTTAACACCCTCCCCAAAAGGTGGTAGCTAGGTCAACTGAAAAATTATTCCATTGATTTAGCATTGTCTTCACCAGTGGTTAGAACAGCATAGCTACATCTCTCGGTGGTGTGGACTTTTCATCCCCCTGAGAGACGTAGTTATGCTGATGTAAATTTTCACTGTAGACCAGCCCTTCTGTCAACCTAGCCATGTCTACATTGGAAGTTACATCAGCTTAAGCATGGCATACAAGAGTGTGAATTTTTAATACAGCTAAGCAATGTAGCTAGCTAAATTATAAGCATAAACCAAGCTTTACTGTACCCTTGAAAATTACATCTACACAGCTACATCATTCAAGGGTTTGAAAAAACCACACCGCTAACCACCAGTTATGCCGATATACTCCTCAGTTTAAAGACAGCTATGTTGATGGATGCTTCTGTCAACATAGATAACTTTTGGGAAGGTGATGTTCCCACACCAAGAGAAAAACCCTTCTGCTGGTGTAGGCTACATCTACGCTACCGGGCTATGCCAGCACTGTTTTGCCATACAGTCTCTATAATGTAGACATACCCTTAGAATTCTTCTTTCCAAGCACAACAGCAGAAAGCAGAGGAGAGGAAGAAAAAGTTTGCTTTTCTGTCAACAAATTATATTGTCATGCAACTTATTACAACAGTCCCAAAGTCTACATTGCGTAGGCCATATTAGCTATACACAGACATGCTACTCTGATCTTAAAAGGAAAAGATCTTCTTTTAATTGGTGTTTCATCAGTTCAGATAAAATAGTAAAAATACAAAAAGGAAAAGAGTGGGGGGTTTACTTTTTTCTCCTAAACATTTTGTTTTACCCAAGAGCAGAATTATGTAAAGTGCAGCTGAATTTTAGAAAGTGAAAAGTGACTAAACACTGCATCACGAAACAGTTTTCTTGTCTGAATCTTCAAATGAAGCAGTCTTGGGGAAAAAAAACTATTTACTTCTGAACTAACCAGTAGCCATGCAAATTCAGCCTGGAATCTGAAAGTCAAGGCTGGGTCCCTTCCTTTTCACAGTATTACCACAATTAAAGTTTTCAGTAGACCAAATTATACCCCCATTGACATCCATGGAGCTCAATACAATTGCATTTAGTAGATTTCTACAGACATAACTGATTGGCTTGCAACTGAAATTTAGTAAATAACTATATTGTCAGTGTTTGGGGAAAAAATGGATTCCAGTTACACTTGTTAGCTCAGAAGGCTTAACATGATTAAAATAAAAAAAATAAAAAACATTAAAAGTGTATTGTAGTCACTCTAGGTAGATACAGCTTTGATACACCCAGAAGCAGATTCAAATAAACTAATATTTTTACTAGTCTTGGCAAACGCTTATTTTTTTTCTAATTTAGATTATTTTTATCCATTTTTATTTTTAATGTTTTTTTCCATTTTTATTTAAGTTTTCTTCTGTTTCTTACTATATTTTATTTTCATTGTTGTGGGGAGTAGGGTTGGGATTAAGGCAATGCTGACAGTGGGGTAGCAGGGGACTCCCTGTACAGGGGTGGGGCCCAAGACACCAGGACACAAGGTGCAGGAAAGGCAGCAGTTGTTTTGGCCTTGAGCAGAGACCTCCAGCTAGTATTGTAAGGATAATGAAGAATCCTGGACATTGGGGAGGCCATACCACTGCTAAACTGTTCTTGCCCAGGGACAGCTCCCACATTTATGGCTGGTGAATGAGTGAGCTGGAGGGCTCCCTGCAAGGCCACAGGGCTTGTGATACTGGTTCCTTCCAGGCACAAGGTGTGGGGAAGGCTGGGGTCTTGGCAGAGTACAGCTAAGAACCACCCAGCCAGGGCTGAGTAAAGGAAGATGAGTCCCCAGCTGCAGAGAGGCCACCCTGCTGCAGAATGACCCCTACAGGGGAACAGAGCCATTTCAACAGCAGTATGATCTCTTCTGTGGCCAGGAACCACAAGGACTCTTCCTTGTAGTCTTGACCAGAGGTCTCTGTTCTGCTGGGCCAGGAGAATTGCAGCACCTGGTGCCTGCAGGGATCAGGGTTCACCGGCCCCACAGCCATGCAGGGAGCCCTCTGCTACTCCACTGTTGTAGCCCAGCTCCTTCACTCCAATGACAGCAAGTCTGCAGAGGGTTCCTTCCATGGCCAGTATCACCCAATCTCTGCTGGTATAAACTCTATTACCAAATGATTTTTTTTTGGTCAATTTCAGTGTGTCAGCTGAAACTGATGTATAGCTGTTGATAAACATTAAAATCAAATTCTGACAAGCCTAATTTTAACATACCACTTCTCCAGTGCCTTTGAAGAAGTCATGAGACCATCAACTAGTCATGACCTTTAACATATTCAATAACTTTCAATGTTATATTTGTATGTAACACTAGTTAATGCTTGTGTAATACCTTCTACCCAAGGAACGCAAAGCGCTTTACAGGCATTAATAAATTTATCCTCATAATTCCATTGTACAATGGCTAAATACTATCATTTCTATTTTACAAATGAAGAAACTGAGGGACAGAATAAGGACAAGACTCTAGGTCACACACCAAGGGCCTGATTCTGGACTCTGTGGTGGTAACTTTACAGTACCTCAGCTTCTAAAGGCTGCAAAGCCACTTTAAACCAGTGCATGGAAATCACTGTAGCACAGAAACAGTATATTACCTCTCTACTCCCCAGCATAGGAGTGTGCCAGATGAATGGTAAATCCTCCAGCCCATAACTCAATTATAAGGCTATCCTCCCTTACACATAAAGTTATCAATTGTTCTGAGATTCCATTAAAAAGTTTTACTAAAGTTTAATAAAAAAGCAACTACATTGAACAAATAAAGACTAAGGCAGACAAAATTTTTGTTTTAGAAGGGCTGATGGTCATGCAGATAATTGCAAGGCTGGAAAGAGCATAGTGGAGATGGGAACAAATATTGCTGATTTTCTAGGAGGATATTTTGCATCATTTACCAATGCAGCCCTTGTGCAGAACTACCTGAACAAAGTAACTATCATTTGGGTGCATTCTTGTAGTGAAAATCCAACACAATGGCTCATTCTGATTTCACTTTTATACATCTCTCAGTAGCAGAACAGACTATTAAGATGTGTCTGCATTAGGATTTTTCAAAAGGTATAATTCTCAATAGGTGCAGCTCTACCAGTGGACACTGTAGTGAACATACAGCTCAGCCATTTTTACCACTGTGATGCCTGAGCTGTGTCTACACTATAATTTTCACTAGGAGAACTGCAAAAGGAAATAACCAATCTAGTAAATTATAAATAAAGCTTTTAGTTTCTATATCAACTGTGCATGAAGGATGAGGATGAGGGGTGAAAAGCAAGTTGTAATAGAGCATGTTTCCACTACTATGATGACTCACCATTACAGAAACTGCAAGAATGCGTCTGACTCCCTGTGCCAGTCAGATAATTCCCTAACATGGGGTCTCCAAGATACTCATGTTGAAATGGGACATTGAGAAAATACCCCACATTTGCTTAATCCCCCATTCTGGGACATAATTGCAAAAACATACTGAAAACAAAGATACTCTAAAAAATTGCCAAGTAAACCTGACTTTAATGGGTTATTTCAGAGATTATGCATCATGTTATGGGATAATTGCGTAATACCTGTATAAACACTGAAAGACACTAAGTACAGCCTCTGATTTTTAGAGGGCTGCAGCTTCTCTTCCATCCTCCTGCCACTCCTGGAGACGGGAAGTAGCAGAGATGGCAATGGGGCCATTACTGCTAGAAGTGAGGTGGGAAGAGAAGAAGGGAGCCCTGCTAAGGCTGTAACTGTGGGGAGTGAGACTAGGCAAAGGAGAAGATGCTGAGGATGGAGCCAGGGAAGGCAAAATGAAGGAGATGAACTGCTGCTGGGTGATTACAGGAGAAAAGAGGTTGCTGTGGCTGAGATGAGGAAAATCTGGAGCTACAGTTGGGCTGAAAGAATAGAGAATGACAGAACAGAGAGAAAAAAGGGATCTAAAGAGGTGGGGGGGAAAATTGCTGCTGGACAGCTTTGGAAGGAGGGTGAGAAGAGAGCTGTGGTAGCAGCTGTGGCCTAGGAGAATTTGAGAATGGAAGGACACAGGACTGAAAGGAGCCAGGAAAGGGCTGGTTCTGAAACACTCCAATACAGTAGGTTCACAGGTTTCCCCCGTATTTTAGATCTCTGATTTACATGAACACAAACACAGTTGAAAGGTTTTTATATTAGAAACTAGGTACTATTTTCATGTGTGAATGAAATATTCTAAAGAGATCAAAGAGAAAATGATGAAACCAGTGTTATTTTCTAACAGGTATAATGAGAAGCTATAGAACTGTCTAGAAACCAAGATGGGAAAAGAATGGATGGAGTCACTGAGAATGGCTAGGGGCCTGGCTTGTGAGTGGATTCAACTGTCTTGAGATATTGAAAACGGCATAGCAAACAAAACTGTGAATTGCAAGGTGGCCTGATTTACTTAAATCTGGAAACTTCTGTAAGGACTGTAGAACACCCAATAATGTGGTTCTATATAAACATCTAAAACATATAAAGTTAGCTTATCTTATTTTTCTGTCTTAGTAGTGCTGAATTTGCTTGGTGGTTGTTTCTCCTTTTAAAACTAGTTAAGTGTGAAAGATGCTGATCAACACTGTAGTCTGTTGCTTAGAGTTTAATTATTACCAAACATCAGTGCATGAGTTTCTGACTCAACATGCTTACAACTGAATGAAAGGAAAGGAAATAAGTGAGCACTGAAAGAATAGAAATAATTTTTCTAAAGTGAAATGAAAATATTGTTAAGAGATGTTACACAACCAAATAGAAAATTTAGACTCATCTTAAAAAGAACAGAAAAATCAGTTTCTTCACAATCATGTCACTGAACAAAATTTTGTCTTTTGAATGTTGAGTATTTTAATAATCTTAATAGTGAAATATTTCCAATGCCTGTGTTGCCACAAAAACGTAGCCACAATTTAATCATGAAAATCCCTGATCCAGATCATCCAGCAGCATTTCAATTTCAGCTTCAGCCAGGGCATTTTTCACCCCAAAATTTGAAAAGAGTAACTGCAATTATGCTGTAAGAACCAAAAGTAGAGACACTCACTTGAAAAATTGTTTTCAACGTAAAGAACTGACTGAAGCACCTGTCCTTTAATATGTTCCTCCAAACAGATTTAAAATTTACAGGTTCACTAACATTTAATGTGACTAAAGAACAAGAATTAGAGAAAGAATTTAAAAGAAAAATCAACATTGACATGATTGGTAGAACATGAAAGGCAACTTCAGAATAATTATAAATAATTCACACAGTAAAACCTGACAATCTCATTAACAAAGAACTGTAACCTCATAAGAGCAGAAGTGAAAAAACAATTCAGAGCAGCTACGAACTCTTCTACTATGTAGCCAACATGACCGATCTCAAATAGAAAGGTCAGAAGTTGAGTCCACATGAAGAAGCTGAAATATGGCGAACGGAACATAATCTTACTTATCTTCCTTCTCTTTTAACACTTATAATGGTAAATCCAGATTTGACCACCCCATGAGCTATTTTGTGAAAGTTGGCCCACAGCTTATTGCATGAAAATGTTGGAAAATTAGAAAGTAAGCTCAAAGACAGTACCATTGAATTAAAGATTGTGTCAGTATTTAAGACAACCTACAGTCCTGTCCAACCACTTCAGCACCGCTTCGGTGTGCTTTTAGGACATGGTGATTGATTTGGTCAAAGTTTTGTAGAAACGTTGAAAAAAAAAGTGTGAAAGACCAATGCAAAAGAGTGTTCAGGCCTAAGCGTAAGTACACTTGGGACTCAAAGGCTGTGTCTTACAGTAGGGGTTCGCAAACGTCTTCACAGCGTGGAGAACATTTTAGACAGCTCACAGGTCCCTCCACACTGCCTGTCCCTGCGATTGTACAGCCCGCCAGCCTGGCCTCTCAACAGGCAGCTCCTTTGCGATCAGGGGGTGGGGACTAGAGAGGACTTACATGCAGCAGTAACATGAGGGGAGCATTCAACGTATTCTTAGCACGACCCGCAATGCCGCCTCAGATGAGAAAAGTCAGCACTGGCCAGGAGCAGCGAGCGCCAGGAGCGGCTCTGCAGGTCTGGGCGTTTCAACCTGCACAACGAGCCTCCTGGGCCGGAGACATTTCCTTCAGGACGTGCCGCGGGCAGGCCCGAAGCCGGCAGCGGCTCCTTGCCCGGGACACGAACAGGGCACAGCCCCGGGCCGTGCAGCGCCCGACTCCAAACCCGGACCGGCGCGGGGGGGGGCGGGGGTCGCGGCACCGCGTACAGCGGGGGAGGGGCCCAGAAAAAGTTCGGTTCTTCCGGGGGAGTCGAATCGGCAGCGCCTTGCTGGGGGCGGGGCGGGACAAGCGGGCGGGGGGAGGGGCCGCAGACGCAGTCACTTCGGCTGGGGCAGGCAAAACTTGCCCCGCGCGCGCGGGGCGGGGGGGCCTGAGGGGGGAGCAGCGGTTGCGGCGCGCGGAGCGGGCCGGGGTGAGGCGCTCGGCAGCCCGCGAGGGCCGCATGTCCCGGCCGGGGGGAGGGGCAGTGACAGCTGCGCACTCACTAAATCGCCCTCCCTCCCCGCTGGCCGGGGGGCGGGCAGGTCCCGTCCCGCCGCGCTCCCCGCTCCTCCCGCCCGGCACCTTGTCGCAGTAGAGCCCGACCAGCTGCTTCATCCGCCAGTGCGGAGCCGTGAAGACATCCACCTCCTCGGGGAAGGGAGCCATGTTCTCCCCATAGAGACGCGCCGTGCCTGGCAGCGGCAGGCAGGAGCCCTGGCAGCGGCGGAGGAGCGCTCTGCGCATGCGCCACGCCTCTGAACCGCTCCGGGAGCGGGGGCCCTCCCCACCCGCCGCGGTCACGTGAAAGGGGCCGCCCGAAATGAGGCTGGCCCCTGAGCGCGCGCGCGGTGTTTGCCCCCTGCTGGCGGGCTGGCGCCAGCGCTAGCGGCCCCTCCTGCTTGCGGAGGGAGCAGTCGGGGCGCGGCCTCGGCCTTGAGGCCGCCACGGGCCATCTGCGGCGCAAGGAGGTGGCGCCCTGGGGGCTGATAACCCACGTTGTGTGGCCGGGCCTCCCCTGCCCCCCACCTGCGGACTGAGAGCCAGGCCACCCCCTCGCTGCGCTGTTGTTCCCCCCTTCCTACTCCCCCTTCCACGGGCAGCTCAGCCCCCCAGAGAGCCGTGGACAGGGGGTCCCCTGGCTGACCAGGCGCCTCCGCACGGTTTGCGGCCGTGGCCAGGGCGGGGAGCCTCCCTCGCGCCCATCGGAAGGCCGGCGTCCGGCCCCCGGTTAAGCACCTGAGCTAGGAAGTTCTGCTGAATTGGGGATGGGGACCAGCAGCCCCCCTTCTGCCATCGAGGCAGTGCGGACGCACCTCGCCGCACAGCCCTGCTGAGAGCAGGGAGGGCAGGCCACCCTGAAGTTAACGCAGGACCAATGGCACGCTTCTGGGAGGTGGTGGGAGATAATGGGAGTTGAAGACACCCATCACAGAATCCAGCCCCTCAGGTCCTAGTACCTCAGCCTGCCCCTTTTATTTTTTTTACAGTGTTTTCTCTCTTCAGTTGAACAAGATGTTAGTTTGCAAAGTCTCATTCAACTGGGTGAAAGCTTAGAGGTTTCATTATTAAATTGGGTGGAATACTTGGAAATTTACTCCCCCTGCATAAATCCTAAGTAGGTACCTGGTTACCAATATCTAAGGAATACAAGAGAGACATTTCTGTGGAGGAGACCATCCTTTTTCCCAAGCTGGAGTGAGGGGTCCCAGTGCAGACTCCAGTCCCGCAGCTTTTCAGTGTTTCTATGCCACATAAGACTTGACAAAGCAAGGTGAATATTAATCGCATTTAATACCCAAAAGAGGAGGTACAGGTGCCTTAGCTTACTCTTTGGGAACTGTGTTGACATAATAGACTTCTGCAAAGACATTTGACTTAGCACTCTGCAACACTCTGACTAAAAAATTTAGTACTACACAAAATCAATGTAGCATACGTTAAATGTATTAATCTACAATTTAATAGATTTAAACAATTTAATAATACATTAAATGTATTAACAACAATAAGAAGGCTAATGGCATATTGGGCTGCATCAGTAGGAGCATTGCCAGCAGATGGAGGGAAGTGATTATTCCCCTCTATTTGTCACTGGTGAGGCCACATCTGGGGTATTGTTTTCAGTTTTATGCCCTGCACTATAGAAAGGACGTGGACAAATTGGAGAGAGTCCAGCAGAGGGCAACAAAAATGATTAAGGAGCTGAAGCACATGACTTATGAAGAGTGGCTCAGGGATCTATGCTTGTTTAGCCTGCAGAAGAGAAGAATGAAGGGGGATTTGATAACAGCCTTTAACTACCTGAAAGGGGGTTCCAGGGAGAATGGAACTAGGCTGTTTTCAGTGGTAGTGGGTGAACTAGGAGCAATGGTCTCAAGTTGCAGTGGGGTAAGGTCTAGGTTGGATATTAGGAAAAAGCTTTTTCCTTAGGAGGGTGGTGAAACACTGGAACAGGTTACCTTGGGAGGTGGTGGAATCTTCATCCTTAGAGGTTTTTAAGGCCCTGCTTGACAAAGCCCTGGCTGGGAAGATTTAGTTGGGGTTGCTGTGAGCAGGGGTTGGATTAGACGAATTCCTAAGGTCCCGTTCAACCCTAATTTTGTATCATTCTATGAATTTCAAAAAGTAACCATAAATGGGGAGTCATCATTAAGGATGAGATTCGGTCACGGAAGTCACAGATTCTGTGATTTTCCAAGATCTCCATGACTTCTGGGGCAGGCCCCGGAGCTGCCACCCAATAGCTGATTGGCCTGGGGGCCAGCCACAGAACCACTGCCACTGAACACACCAAGTGGCTGGCCAGCCCCACAGCTGCTCCCACTGAACAGAACAGCTGGCCAGCCCCAAGGCCACCACCACCAAACAGCTGATCAGCCAGCCAGCCAAGGGGCCGCTGAACAGCTGATTGGCAGCTAGCCCACTGGAGCATCTGCAAGCCGCAGCAGCTCTGTTTTCCTCCCTCCTCCAGGGTGTTTTTAGTAAAAGTCAGAGACAGGTCGTGGCTTCTGTGAATTTTTGTATATTGCTCATGACCTGTCCTTGACTTTTACTAAAAATATCCTGACAGAATCTTAACCTTAATCATCATCCAACAGGGGTGCTTTTAGTGGGGTCCCATAGAGCAGATAACACAAAAATTCATGGAGTTTAATAAGGACAGTTTAGTTCTAGAGAGTGATCTAGATTACTTAGTAAATTGTCTTAAACACTGTACTTTTTAATACAGTCAAATGCAAGGTAATACTTCCAGAAACAAAGAATGTATATCACCCTTACAGGATGCGGCCTGTATTTTACAAAGGGGTTTAGGAGTCATGGTGGATAACCAAGAGCAAACACCTAAAAATGAGAATCTAAAGAAGCTCAATCTATTGTTTATTAAAGAAAGGATTAAGTGGTAACTTGATACGGGTCCATAAATACCTACAAAGAGAGAAGATTTCCGTTAGTAGATGGCTCTTTAATCTAGCAGAAAAAGGCATAATAAGATCTGGTGACTGGAGGGCTGAAGCTAGACAGACTAGAAATAGGGCACAATTTCTTTAAGAGTGAGGATAATTTACTGTTAAAACAACATGCAGGGATTTGCTGGAATCACCATCACTAAAAGTAAATCAAGATGGGTGTCCGTCCAAAAATATGCTCTATTTTGCATTTATTTAGGTTATGAGTATGATACAGGAATCATTTAGTGAAGTTTTATGGTCTCTGTTATGCAGCAGGTCACACCAGGTGATCACAATGGTTTGTTCTGGCCTTAAAATCTGTGGGTGAAATCTTGATTCCACTGAAGTAAATCGCAAAACTCCCATTGACTTCAATGGAGCCAGGATTTCACCCTATGAATCTAAGCTAGGCTTGGTGAACCTGCAGCCATTCTGTATATGTTAAGGTTTGAAGTCAATCTTCATGCCATGCTCCAGCGACCTGGGGATAAGGGATTAAGTGAAATCTGGACAAACGTATCATAAAACCATCTGAAGTGAGTATATAGATTACTTTATCTCATCAGTTTATCAGAACCAACACTGAAAAAAATTGGTATCATTTTCTGAAGTGAAGCTACCTCAGAATCATGCTTACCTGGGAAATATACTGAGGACAGCAAGTCACCTTGCCAAGTTTCCACCACAGCATCAAGAGTTCTCCTAAAGAAAGATGATTAACGGGATTCTATCTTCATCAAAATGAATCAATTACCAACCAGTGCAAGCATTTTGGCATGCTGTGATATAACTAAAGAGGTAATACTTCATGCATTGAATGAAGACTTGGGGATGTACTACAAGAGAGGAAAACAGAAGTATACATCCAGGAGCTTACATCCACAGACAAACTCTACATAGGATGACAAAGGGATTTCTATAAAAAAAAATTATATAGATGTTTGGTTGTGAGCATTTCCATCAATATGGAGGGCAGAAAATTTACAAGGTTTAATCCATTTGGTTCTGATTAAATTGATTACAGACCACAAAGCAGTTTTCTTCACTAGGAAGACTTTATAATCTGTTTTATCACAACAAAAGTCTTCTTTTCAGAATCCATGAAGACCTGAAAAGACATGGACAATACTTATATCGCCCATGCTGATTATGTTGTAAGACCATCTGAGAGTTAGGATGTGAGAACTCGTGTTATGAAGTTAGTGCTTTAATTGTTGTGAATTCCTTTGCAATTTATTCTTTGCAATGATGTAGCCATGTCGGTCCCAGGATATTAGCGAGATAAGGTAGGTGAAGTAATATCTTTTATTGGACAACTTCTGTTAGGCCTTGTCTACCTAGAAAGTTTTGTCGATGCAAGTTACAGCGGTGATCAAAAAGCACTCTAATTACAATACTTGTGCCTGTCCACATAACACTCATTGTGTCACTGAAGCCCATCCACAGCTGGTGCACTATCATCAACAGTGAGAGCAGTTCACTGTGGGCAACTATCTCACTGTGCAAGTTGCCATTTGGTGCCATTAAGGATTGTGGGAAGGCAGAGACGATCACTGAATCATTGGTGCAGGCTCAACATCCCATGATGCAGTGATTTCCATCCCATCATTTCATGGGTTACTGACTGCGTTTCGTGGCAGGTCCCAGTTTCCTGAGCACCCGCCATCTCTCTCAAAAAGGATGGATCCTGCCTTGCTATCCACTGTTGTTGTCAGTGTTCTGAACACATCACAACTGTCATGCAGTATATTATCAGCTCCCAATCAGCACTTGAATCTGAAGTGCCTGACCTTCTGTGTGCCATGCAAACAAACAATGTCAGATTACTGTTTGCATTCATGGAGCATCTGCACACAGTACACTGTTGCTTTTGGACATGTGAAAGAAGCACTGAGTGATGGGATTGCATCGTTAGGCAGGTCTGGGATGGCAAGCAGAGGCTGCAGAACTTTCAAATGCACAAAGCCACCTTCATGGTGCAGAGCTTACCCTTGCCCTGTGGTGCAAGGACATCAGAATGGGAGCTGCCCTCTTGGTGGAGAAGCATGTGCAATCGCTGAGTGGAAGCTGGCAACTCCAGACTGCTACTGGTCAGTCCCTAATCAATTTGGAGTCGGGAAGTCCACCGTTCCAGCTGTGTTATTGCACATGTGCAAATCCATTAATTGCATTCTGCTACAAAAGACTGAGTCTTGGAAATGTGCATGAAATAGTGGATGGCTTCACAGCAATGGGATTCCCTAACACTGGCGGTGCGAGAGATGTCATGCATATCCTAATTTTGGCCACATATCTTCAGGAACACTGGCCTGTACAGAAAGCTACTAGCAGAGACTTTCTTTCCAGACCAAAAGATTTCAATGAGGGATATTGACATGCCCATAGTGATTCTGGGAGACCCAGCCTACCCCTTACTGCCATAGCTCATGAAGCTCTATACGAGCAACCTGGATAGCACCAAGGACTGCTTCAATAACAGGTTGAGCAGGTGCCAAATGACAGTTAAATGTGCATTTGGCAGATTAAAAGCTCGCTGGCAATGCTTTTATGGCAGGTTAGACCTAAATGAAGAAAATATTCCCATGTTTATAGTCACCTGCTGTGTGCTCCATAAAATTTGTGAAGCTAAGGGTGAAAAGTTTCCCCCTGAGTGAAATGCAGAGGTGGATCACCTTGCGGTTGAATATGAACAACCAGATGTCAAGGCTATTAGAGAGGAACAACAAGGGGCCATTCAAATCAGGGAGGCCCTGAGGAACTATTTTGGAAATGAGCACCAATAAGGTGTCTTTGTAAACAGCACAGTACCATGCTATAATTGCTATCCAGCTTGCACTGTGTATCAATATGAGGTGCAATCACTGTATGCAAGAGATAAATAAAGATTGTTTATTCTTCACAGAGGATGTTGTTATTAAATAGTAGTTATTCACAACACATAGAAAGCTGGATTGGAAGGGAGAAAGCAGTGAGGTGTGTCATAGCAGTGTGAGCTATGCTGGGTGAAAATCGAGCTATTGTTCTGGAAGCTGTCTGAAGGGGTGGCTTGAACAGGGTACTGAGATGGGCTGGGAGTTTGGCAGGAATGTGTGGGAGTTTGTGGAGGGCATGGAAAAGCACTTCTGTATTGGCTGCAAGGGGGGGGGCAAGCACACATGAATTCAGTCTGCAGCATTATGAGTGACTAGCAGCTCTGTTTGCTCCTCCATGGCTTTTATCATGTGCTTGTGACCTTCTATCAGTTGCTCCTGGTGTTCCCTCCTCTCCTGCCTCTGAGTTTTATGATTTTTGGACACAGTGTGTCTCCATGCCCTTTTTTCTTTTTTTCCTTCTCAGTGGAATAGAGGAATTTTTCCTCTTTGCTTCTCTGTGGTCATTTTCTTATCAGCCACAGGCACTCAGCAGGTGTGTAGGAGGGGATTTCCCCTCAAGAGTTCATCTGCCGAAGCACAATAAACAATGAACAGAAGCATTCTTGTGAGTGCAATAACAACACTGATGCATTACAGTAAAATACACCTCTTTCTCACTGGCTCCTGGCAAGCGCACAGCTCGATGATCAACCAGGGCATAGTGAGTTGTGCCTGGCGGGGTGGGGGCATTCAAGCTGGGGAAAAGGTTCTGGGTGGTTGTTTGGGGTATTGATGCAGGTAAATGGTGACAAAATTTCAAACTGCACACTTTTCCGCTGTACTGCTTAGCTGAACAGGGGAACAGGAAACACATGCAGACACAGC
This sequence comes from Mesoclemmys tuberculata, assembly GCA_007922155.1. Classification (NCBI taxonomy): domain Eukaryota; kingdom Metazoa; phylum Chordata; order Testudines; family Chelidae; genus Mesoclemmys; species Mesoclemmys tuberculata. The sequence continues at coordinate 64,395,483 of ML675624.1, read as the reverse complement.
TACTCTTGTGCATTTCTATCCCTTCAACCAGCTGTACAATGCAACAAAACAAAGGACAGCTGTACCTCATGTAACCAAGCAGCATCAGCTCAAAAAAAAATCCCTTGCCTGAGCTCCACTCTCCTGCATCCAACATGCAGAGCTGTAGGGCTGGGACTGGCTTGAACCCTCTGGGATCAAGAAAAGGTCCTCGCTCCCTATGTCAGCAAATTACCTGGTCCTCTGCTCAACATCGTCCTCCATCTCGACCTCCTTGTTTATGACTTCTTCGTCGGGGTTGAGTCCAGTGTCTGCTGCCCTCAGGCCCGTGGCGATTCCACAGGTCTCTTGGTGGTGGAGGTGGGGTCACCACCAAGGATGGCTTCCAGTTCCTTATAGAAGTGACAGTTCTTTGGCTCTGCACCAGAGTAACAATGTGATTCCCTAGCCTTTTGATACTCCTGCCAAAGGTCCTTGATTTTCATACGGCATTGCAGCATATCCCGTTCATAGCCCTGCTCTGCCATTAAATGAGGAATTTGACTCTACGTTTCAAAGTTCCTTCAGCTGGACCAGAGCTGAGACTGCAAGCCTCCTCTCCCCAAATGCTGATAAGATCCAGAAGCTATGGTGTGCTCCAAGAGGGAGAGCATTCGGTGCATGGAGCCACCACGATTAGCTGGAAGATGAGGTGTGAGCTCTCCACACCAACCAAGCAAAATGTGGAATTTCAAAAATTCCCTGGACTTTAAAGCAGGAGGGGCTGATAGCTGCAGGACAGTGGAGTTCAAACTGATGGCCAGAGTGGTCGGGATGGGTATTGTGGAACATTTCCTGAAGGCCATTTACTGTGATGTAACCAAGCGCAATGTCTGCACTGACATTTTATCGCTAAAAGTTTATTCACAAAAAGCTCTACCCCTCTCGTCGAGGTGGTTTTATTTTGTCACAAAATCAAGGGAGTTGGGTCAGTGGGTGGGGAGGATTGCAGTGTGTACACCACCACTGTTTTGGGGCAAAAGCTGACTTGTCAGCAAAAATCTCTAGTGTAGACCATGTCTTACTAAAGACAAGCTTCCTAGCTACAAAAAGCATTTCTTCAGGTCAGAATCAGAAGATGACCTGAAGAAGATATCTGTGTAGCTCGAAAGCTTGTCTCTTTGACCAACAGAAGTCAGCCTTGTCTTTTTGTTTATTCTTGATATTGTTATTTCAGCAAATTTTGCAGTCAGTAGAAAAATGTATGTAAGAAGTGTAACGCTGTTTTAAATCAGATGGTATTAAAATATATTCATTAGAACAGTTTGCCATGATTAGTATATTGTAATATTGCAGTGAGTATTCTACAAGCCTGAAGTTTTGTTAATAGAACATTGGTGATATGTTTTCTTTAGAGGGGGGTGTAATATTAGCTAATAGTCAGAAGGTGGCAATAGGACAAATAGTTTTATAAGATGGATTTTTTAAAGGACTTTTACCTCTGCAGTTGTTCCAGGAAGCTGTTGCATTTTATAATAAAGTGCATATTCTATCGGACTCTGTGCCTAGAATCGTTTAAGTACACGACCATAGCCTATATGATACAAAAACATAAAACATACTAGATGCACCTTCTCTTTCCCATTTGGACTATAATATTTTATTTTTACTTTTATTTTTTTATGACTTTGGTTCTTACAAATTCATGATGAAAGGTTTCTTCTGGTCTCTGTTAATAGGCCTTCTTTTCAGTAAAGATTATGTTAAATCCACAGAAGTAGGTGGAAGGAAGAAATGGAGAGGTGAAGGTACCACACCTAACCTGGAGAACATTGTAATTGGAAGGTGTTATGAATACATTAGAATTGTGAATCCTAGTGTTGGGTAAGTATTTTTCTCTTTCTGAATCAGTCTCCACACTATAATGGTTTTACAAATCATGAGTCTGATGCTGCAGGCTTAATCATGGGAGTAGTCCTGTTGTAACCAACATATTCGTAGTTATTGAGAAATCCAAACTTCATCTTTAATAAATCTAGTAAAAATAAATGTATTAAAGGGATCTGGGATAATAAGTAATATTGTCAGGAATTCTTCAGGTTTTAGCTTATCTTTTCTTTTATACTTTAGGGACCTTTATGGAAAAAGCTGAGGGGAATAGGATAGCTAAATAAACCCTCTTGTGCTTTATGTTGTAGTATATGTGAATTTCTGGCTGTATTGACATAAAACTAGCTGTATTGACATTTCTCATAGTAACTTTAACTGTATTATGTTATCCCTAAATTCTGGTTCCAATAAATAATACAATAGACTTCTGGGCCCATATTAGTAACGTTGAAACTCGTGAGATGACTATTAAATAGGATTTTAGCTGAAATTGGTGTGGCCCTGGGTTTCATTAAAACACATTTTAAGAAAGACTTAGATTCTGAGCTCATCCTGCAGAAAAGTAGGATATTGACTGGAATGTTCATGGTTTAAAACAAAGCTTATGCATCTTTCTGACAAAAAAAACAAAACAAAACCAAAAAACCAAGTATCTTGTTATAAGACTCATCTGTTCAGAATAAACATTTTGTGGAAAAAGGGGGAAAGAAAAAAGCTAATTCCAAGGCGATTAGAGCAGAAGACTTCTGGAAGGAGACTAAGAAAGATTTTGAGAAGAAAGAAACAAAGAGAAATAGAATGTGACCAAAAGTATCAGGATGAAAGTATTCCAGGTGAAAACCTAGACTGGAAGTTAAATATTCTTCTCAGACCTTAATCAGAAACTGAGAAGTGACAATGCAGTTTAGCAAGAAGAGAAAATTCTTTGTACCTTAAGAGAATTATTTAGGACAATAGATGGTGTCCATCAGTTCTAGTGTCCAAAACTGAATCCAGAGGAAGAAAGCCATGCACCTATACCCAAGACTAGTCTTGGGAGAAGAAACAAGTCAAACTAGATTTAAGTGGAGAATCCAATAATCTTGTATCTTCAGCCGGCTACCTCATCTTGTACCTGCAACTACTCTTGGTATCAAATATCTGGCTGGAGTAACATCTAAGAATTTCCACCTTAATATCCATATGAGAATTCTTTAAGATATGTAAATTCCAAGGTTGTAATTTGAAAGCAGCTGCAGCATGCAGGAGAAATGACAGAATAACTTTCACTTGAGTAATGCAATAAGATACTTTAGACTAGGTTGATCTTGTTATTTCTGTAATTGATAATGAATGCTGTTAACTGAATAAAATGAGAAATGCTCCATAATCTGAATTTTGGTTGGTTTTGTAGTGCAGTGTATCAACTATAGAACTACACTGTGTTGTGATACGACCTTTTGATTTCTTGTTTTTAATAGTTATTAATAAAAGTAGTGTTTAGTTTACTACAGGGGTGGAGTCCTGCACCCTCTGTCTTGGGCTATACTGCATGCTAATACATTTAAACTTTTTTCTGTATCAGTAGTAGCCTTCTGATAAAACTTTTTAGAAGTTTAAAACTTCGTTTAATTTGAGTTTCAAATGACTAACTGCCCCAACTGAATCTTTAATCTTCTCTCCTCTTCTTCCTTTTCATATTCACTGAATTTTATTCCAAAATTTAGAGTGAGTGATTTGCAATGCGACCTAGGTATGTTTGAAAATTTTACCCGTAATGATTAAAACTAGTTGGGTAAACATTTTTGAAAAATATTTTATGAAACTGCAGATTGAAATGGTACATTTTATGAGTTACAGCTTTAGATAGTATCACACTATTGTATTGCCAGCTTAGTGTCTTCTACCCCACAAACAATATATGTATCCTAAAATGACATTAAAAGAATATTCAGGTTGCAAAGCCGAGCATTCAAAAATTAGGAAATGCCAGAATTAAGGCTGCCCAGCATCACACAATAACTCTGTGGCATAACCAATTCTCCAGACAACCTTTCTTCTGACATTCCTAACTTTTGAGTACTTGACTTTGTAACCTTAATGTTCTTTTAAAGTAGAAGGTTTTTTAATATATTAGAAGGGTGGGCTGTTCCTCCCTGTCAGTCACAGAGGTAGGCTACACACCCACTCAACCACACCTGGGGGACGAGCTCTCTATATTCTATTGCCCGGGCCAGGCAAGGCGTGGCAGGCAAATAAGGCATCTCTAGCCCTGGCCCTTGGGCAGGGTGGGGTAGGCAAACAAGGCGTCTCTAGCCCATGAGGCTTCACAGGCCAAGGGGGCAGTTACCCCAGGGTTAGCATGGCACAGGGAGAGAGGGACATGGGCCCTCCCAACTTCACTGCATCCCAGGGCCCTAACAGTGATGGGGCATCCTGCCACTGGCTCAACGGGACTCCAGCCAAAAGTCGCTGAGAAGTGCTTAGGTTTGAATACAACTGGACTGAGGTCAGTTACTCCTGGGCTACTTTCTGCACCCCAATGCCTGTGTACCTGTATCCCGTCGTCGTCCACTTCCTTGGGGTAAATAGCGAGGGGCAGCCTCAGCAGGCCCTCAGCATGCCAGCGTCTGGCAGCTCCTCCAGGTCATTGGCGACAGGTAGCCCTGGCACATTGCAGGCGGCAGGCAGCTCTGGAGGCCCTCTAAGGTCCAGGCAGTAGACTGCTCTGGTGGCCCTTCAGCAGGGCTGAGGTTGGGCTCAAGTCCCGGCAAGGGGGGAGAGACATCCTATCAACTGTTCCTGTTTTGGCTCTGCCCCTCTGCTTCCTGCATGGTGGGTGTGGCTTCGCAAGCTCCACCCCCAGGAGTTGAATGCCATTTCCTCCCTGTCAGTCTCAGAGGGAGGCCATGCTCCCTTGCTAGAAATATAATTCCCTACATTTAAAAAAAATTGAAAAATCAGATATTTCATCCTGTGGAGCCATACTGACGTCCAATTTAAATCAGCAGGGTTTGGACCTTTAGATCCACAGTACAGACCTCTAACACCTGAGCTAAGGGAAAAAATAGTAGCAGTAATAGGTTGTCTTTGTATCTGTGGACCAACCAGTAGAGAGAGATGAGACACAGTTTATTAGTGGGTTTCACAGCAATCTGACATACAAGGAATGTGCAGATTGAGAATTTAAAATTCAGTTCCAGGTTCTGTAGTGGACCACGCTCCAGTGATTATTATAACCTATAATATAATCTATAAAGGGTTCTACTTTAGGCCCCATCCTTGCCTCTGACACCCTGTGCTCCTGTCCACCCGCATATGCACACAAACCCCAGGTCCCTGCCCCCTTTCCCAATTCTGGTTCTATCTATCCTGCTCTTCCCTCTCTCTTCATATCCATCCTCCCTCACCCCCAAGCTCCCACCCCCCTATTTTACTCCTATCCTCTCACCTGTCACCCCTTGCTTTTGCCCTCCAGTCCACTCAGTTCCTATCCACCTCCACAATAAGTGTTTGTCCCCCTCCCTCTCTGCTTCCTCCCATTCACTGGCTCTCCCTCTGGTTCCTGAAACCCTCTTCTCTCCATTACCCTTTCTCACCCTTCTGCATTCCAGTGTAGATGCTTGCTCCTCGGTTTCTGGGCATCAGCAGTGCAACATTGTCTAATCTATGCTCTTAAACTCCCTGCTCTGATTTCCAGTGCCTGAGTGCTCCTGTAAGAATTCCAGGGAAGACAAGCTTAGCCCCTGCAGCCCTGGGCTGGAGCATGCTCGGCTTCTTTGTGGGATGGTGGCGCATGTGTAGTCCAGCTGGCACACAGGAGCTGTGAGGAGATGGAGCATGTTCAGCACAGACAGAATCTTTGGAGAACAGAGCTGCTAAACTCTAACATAGGGGTTCTCAAACTGGGGATGGGGACCCCTCAAGGGGTCACAAGGTTATTTGGGTGGGGAGGGCATTGAGAGCTGTCAGCCCCTGCACATGCCATGGCTGTGACTGTCTGCCCTTTGCATGGCTGACAGCCAGAGCCCTTCAGAGCTGAGTGGTCAGAGAGCAGCGGCTGCTGGCTGGGTGCTCTGAAGGCAGTGCTACCCCCAGCAGCAGCACAGAAGTAAGGGTGCCATAGTATGGGGGGGTCTTCCCTTTTTGGGGGGGTGATCACAGCCTGAAATATTTTCAAAGGTGGTCCTGGGAAAAAAAGTTTGAGAACCCTGTTTTAACATGTCTCTACTGAGCATGTGTGAACTGACTTTTCTCAAAGGCTGAAAAGTTAGACAAACGTGGATGGACTTTTACAAGTACAGCAAAATGTTTTCCCCCCCTTAACCACATTCTCAGAGATTAGTGAAGCATTTTGGCTGAAGCTTCCCAAAAATATTCAGTCCAAGGCTGACACCTGCCATGGAAAATTTCAGCCTGAATGGTTAAAGTTTTGCAAATTCATAAGCAACTAAAAACAGGGTCTTATAATGGGATGTGTCAGGCAACCTTAACTTTAGATGGCACTACCAGCTCCACCTATAATATAAACACCAGAAACTTAAGTTAATGTAACACAAAGGTCACCATTTTAAACAAGTCAAGAAATGCAAAAGCTAAATGCATAATACCTTTACGTTGTCCACATGTATATAATATCTGAGGCTCTCATCTTTCATTGTGACCATGTGGGCAGACTGCCTAATTTGAGTCCCACAGGAGGAATGACTGAAATAAGGATAAACATTAACACATGCTCAAATTCTTTCCTAACCTGGATCCTAAACTAGCATTATTAAAAGCATAGCTACAACATTAATGTAAATATTATTTATTTTTGTGTTTTCCCATAGTCCTATAAGCAAACACTGTAAATCTAAACAAAATGCAAATGTCATAGTGCATGTGCAAAACAGATATTTATTTTTATAACTTTTTTTTGTTTGTTTATTTGCAAAGTGGCCCAAAGGTATTTCTTACTGAGGAGTAGCCCTCTGGATACTTCCTGCTTGTAAGTCCTGTGCATATGCAAAAACTCCTAACAAAAATTTTAAATGGATAAAGTCTTTTTTTCCCAGACTTACATAATTTATAAATGGATGAACAGATTTTGCTCAAACTCTTACACAAATTATCTTCAGATTAAGACCAAATTTGAAAAATTTCAGGCAAAAAGGAGAATTTTAAAGAATTTTATGAACACATGAAAATAAAGGAATATAATGAAAGTCTCACTTTCACTATAATGGAGGTCTCTAACAAGCAAATACTATATTCACACATACACGCATTTCTATAATACATATTCACATGGTTCTATAAATTCCACTGGCTGGCACTGTAGAAAATTCAAGTGTGCAAAAATTCAATTACTTCTTGTTCTTTAGTTGACTACTACAAAATAAATCCTGTATAACTTGTGGTCTGTATTAAGGTGGCCAGGAGTTACCCTTATCTATATGCCTTCCCACCCCATACTTTCAACAAGTGTTTGCTAATAAAGATATCTTCAGTAATGGAGTAAAATAATCCTTTTGATTTTGTAATACATGCTGTTCAGACATGAGATGGAGAATGATGAAAGGAAAAAAAATGCAGTAAATAAATTGTTCAGACATTTACTTCTAAACTTAAATTCCCATTGAAGTCAGTGAAGATGTTAAGTAATGACTTGATCACAGTCTAAAAGTACCTACATAGAGAGAATTCTTATAATAGACAAGTCTTTAATCTAGCAGAAAAAGGAATAATGAGAGCCAATGATAGGAAGCTAAAGCTAGATAAATTCAGAGTAGAAATAAGGTACCATTTTTAACAGGGTAATTAACCACTGGAACAACATACCTACATGGATTCTGTATCACTTAATGTCTTTAAATCAAGACTGGATGTCTTTCAAAAAGTTGTGCTGTAGCTCAAACAGTAGTTATGGGCTTGATGCAGAAATTACTGAGGGTGGTGCTATGTGCTATGCCTGTGTTATGCCAGAGATTCAACTACATGATCGTAATGGAATCTAAGAATTGAGAGCACTCAGCACCTCAAATTGTGCTCAGCAGCTTGCAGAATCATCACACACAGGCTTGCCCTTCTAATGTTGCCAGAACATTAAAAAAAGATGGCTAGATAAGAAGCATACATTTGAATGAGACACCACACTGAAAGGACAGAGAGTGAGAGAGAGGAGGAGGAGGAGGAGAAAATGGCATCTTGTCTTTTGCGTGGTCTAGGACCGGCTTTTGTTTATTGTACACTTAAGCCATACAAATACTCCTCTTGCAGCTCCTGATTCCTATGTTTCAGTTCTAATCTAGTATCTGCTAGTGGCTTTGAGCACTGTGGTTGCTTCTTTTGGGGTTAGAACATCGCTAAGAAATAAATTCCATTTTCACTAGTTCTGCAGTACTCCACAGCAAGTCTCTTGAATATGTTGCCTTCCATGGTTTTTCCTGAATCACTGTAAAAGTCTAGATAAATAACCCTACTGCAAATCCTCATGTCTTAAATACTATTTGTTGGGCTAATGACTTCATTCATTTATCACAAACATTTTCCCCCTTAAGAATCTTAATTTTATTTCCTTTCAGGGTTTGTGGGAGGTTGTGAACAAAGCACATATTACTGGTCTACTATGGGAAAATAATATTTCTATTTGTTTTAATTATTACAGTGAGAAGAACTGTACAGCTATATGGGAAGCTTTCAAAAAGGCTTTTATTAATAAGGATCCTTGCAACATTTTACCATTGGACTATGAGTTATTTATTAACCTGTCACTGCACACAATTGCGCCTAGCAAGGTACTGATTAATAATGGTATGTTAATGATCATCTAACATCTCTCCCCTGACTCAGCAGTCCAAAATTGACCAGATTTGATATGGTGGGTCCTGGGATGATTTTTGCCCACTTTGTGGGTTGCAGACCGAAAGGCTGAGAACCAGTGTTCTAATCCTTACCCCAAAGTAATGAAGTATGAGAAAGACGTAAGGGGGTTTAGAATTAGTTGCTGCAATGCGGAATTTGAAGCCAAATAATTATTTTTCAAATAATGATATTCATAGTTAGCTGGTCAGCACTATTATAGATAAGTATTTGCCCAGTTTAACAGCTGAAAATGTATAAGAGCACCCAAAGCATTTTAAATCAAACCAACCTCAAAACCCATCTTATGCATGATTACGAGTAAATATCTTCATTCAACTCTGTCAAGTGAGCTCTCTAATTTCAACGTCACCATTCCGAAGGACATGTGTATACTAAAACTGATACAGTGGCACAGCTGCGCTGCTGTGGTGTAGACACTATAGCAATGGGAGAAGTTCTTCCATCACTGTAGTAAATCCACCTCAATGAGTGGCAGTAACTAAGTTCACAGAAGAATTTTTTCCATCACCTAGCAGTGTCCATACCAGGACTTACGTTGACAATTACATTGCACAAGGCATGAAATTTTTCAAGTCAACCTAACTTTGCAGTGTAGACCTTACTTCGGTTTTGTTATGTGCTTAGGATTTGTCTACACGGCAACTTGTGCACAGCAAGCCAAGGGGTGTAAATCTACAGCATGTAAGCCTGCCACACACAAAGGGGTCATATGGACCCTGCTGCCACACACTGAAGTTTCATAGTGCTATTTTCAGTGCACAGCAGCAGGATCCACGTGGTCACTTAGCGTGCTTTAGATTGACACCCTGGCTTGCTGAACGCTTAATTTCCATATAGACAAGTCCTTAGTGTCTATATACCTAGATTTTCCTAAACCTGTCCACTGAAGACAGGCAATTCTAGAGGCCTTGAGCCTTTCTATAGCTCAAACTCTGTTCTCACAGTGCTGTAAATCCCCCAAAAACTCCACTATCAAGTTATGTCAGATTTAACCATAGTGAGAGCAAACTTTGTCCCTATAACTTTATTAGCTGAAGAAATATTTAATTGTTTTTAAAGTATTTAATTGATACTAGTATGATTAGAACAAGCCACCTGTGAGATTATGAAGCCTTTAGAAATAATTTCAAAACATGATTTTAAATATTTTCCCAGCCACATAGCAGTGAGGGCATCATGCACACACATCCAAATTATGACTTGTTTTTTGTTACTTCCTTTTATTTTCTTTCCTTAGTCTCTATTCTGGGAAAATAACCATCTGCTTGTCAGTAGCTATTCTGATAAAACTCGTCGCTACATGCCTCTGTGTGATACTTTAATTGGTTCATGTGGAGATTTCCTGAACTGGTGTGGACAAGCAAATGATACTGGTAAGACAAGAAATAATATAATAAAAAGTTGGTTATAAATTCATGGCAGGGGCTAGAAAGATAGACTGATTGCTTTGTATTGGAGATATGGGTCTGATTCTGCTCTCGTACCCACATAAGCCAGGAGTACCTCCCCTGAAGTAAACGTCCTGATTCTCCACTGCCTTGCATAGAAATTTACACTTCAGCTGCAGCTGAAGCACACACTGTGAAATTTGGAGGGAGATGTTGCAAAGGTGGATTTACGTCACCTTTTAATTTCCCAGGTCCTGGGGCTCTCTGTGCTCCAGACCAATTTCATGACATAGGTTTAGAGTAGTTTTGACAGACACAGAGATCTGTGCATTGAGGCCATAGCATAGAATCATAGAAGACTGTTTGTACAAAATGTAAAGGCTGGTGAAAAGGAGATAAATGGTGCAGTACTGTCATGGATGTATATCCTATCAGATCTCCAACCATGTAGAACCTACTGTAAGTTAAGTGATTAAAACAGGAAGTAGAACAAAAAAAACCACACATACAATATACATTTTAAAACCACTTTGGATTTTCTTTTCCTACCTGTCATTATATTTTTAATAATGAGCACTATGTTTCTTCCCACAGGATTTGATTATGACTCCTGCCCTACCACAGAAGAGTGTGAAAATAATGCAGTAGAATCTTTCTGGAAGATTGCATCAATCACTGTAAATCATACAGTTTACGTTCATTAAGCATGTCCATGGATAGTTCGGACAGCTTTAGTAGGGTCAAAAGAATTTTTTCTGGAGTTCTTTACCTCTAGTTTAGGCATACGTTTAGGCCTTGTATAGACTAGAACTTAAAGGTTTGATATAAGCAGAAAAAGCACAGGTTTTCTCTTTGACTAGCTACCATGTTTAAAATGCCACCCACCTCAATGGTTGAAGGAAGGTGATTTGGCAGTCAGCAAAAGAGGATAGCAGCAAGAGAGAGACACACTTGATGGAGGACACTGGGTTGCTCCTCCTTTCCCTTCCTTTCCCCCCCCCCCCAGTCTCTGGCACCCACTGGCCAGCTGGAGGGAGGGGTGCTGATTGGACTGCATCCCCCAGCCCAGGGATGTAACTTGGTGTACAGACCATGTGGAGTCGCTTGCACCTGTGTTCTGGGTGAAGCCCAAGGAGATTTTTCTCCTTCGCAGCACCTTCAGTCCACAGGAGATTAATTAGGAATGTACTTCATACTTAACTGAGGTACTTGCTTGGACAGTTTTCAGTGTGATTAAAAGGATCAAATTAACAGTTCCCAGAGGTAAAAGACCTGGGATTTTGATGATGGACGTTGGGCTCATGGGATAGGGTCTGACCTGGTGGTCCTCGTAGGCTGGGGTCCCCACCCTTCTGCACTCTGTTCTCCTCATGGGGTTGTGGGAGTGGGTAGGACTCAGAATGAGCTGAGTACTGGGGGTGGGAGGCTGAGGACAGCCCATCCTGAGTTATGAGTAACATGGTAGAAGCCCTGTAACCGCTACACTGGAAACACTTAAATGCCTGGTATATGGAAGTATGGGTGATGTGGGTAGCACCCCTTCCATGTGTTTAAGTTACCAAAATCTGTAGCCTGTAGCTTAAAATTCATCCATGTCTTCATTTCACCACTGTGTCCGGCTCAACTACAGGTTGCCTAGGATTTTAATATGTTAGTGAATGTGTTAATAGACCTTTTTTCTGGAGAAAATAGGGCCTAAGAGATCTGTATGCTCGTGAAAGGTGCGAGATTGACAGTCCTGACAATGGAACTCTTCTGTTCAGAGAGCAAGTACAACTCCGAGCTGCAGTGCAAAGCTTCTCATACTGTTTTGTCAAAGTGCCTCAACCCTGCCCTGGAGGGACCACTCCTAGGGTTGAGAAGACAGATCACTTTTTACAGCTATTCAGTTCTTGTCCTCTCTACTGCAAATGCCAGCTAGAAAAACAGTTTTGATGGGCGTTTTGCAACTTGAGCATTTTCACTTATGGCTTCCTCCCATGGACATGGACTACTTAGTTAAAGCACCAAAGTGTATATAAAATCTATAGGAGATGTTATGAAGAATAATCTTTTGTTATCTATTGCAGTATGCAAAGCAGAGCTCTGGAGTAATATACATTATGCTGAATGGTTCTGCAATAGGGGGCGCCTATGCAGTCAAAAGGTAAGAGAAATAAAATAATATTGTGTTACTATTTTAGGGTCAGATTGAGAAAAATCAAACATTTGGCTATTGTACCACACAAAGCTGTGGAAGGGAATAATTTGCAGAAGTCTGTGGCATCAAAGCCAATCTTATATTTTTTTAATTAGACTAGAGTAAAATTTTAAAAAGCACTTGCATGCCTGTTGTGCAGAATCCTGTATTCTAATTTGTCAAAGGCAACAGAAGTAAAACAGCCTGCTGCATAACATTGTTTATAAAAGACAAAAACACTGAATTTGTCCAAACAAAAAGGTCTATTGATACTACCCAAAGACTATGATGAGATTATGACTAGTAAACAAGAGAAGAATGGAATTAATGAATTAATGGATCAAAATTGAGGTGTCAGAATTTAGGCCAAGTTGGAGGAGAAAATAATTAAGGTGAAGGGCTATTCTACCCATCACCCTCTTTTAGGTTCCTTAAAAGAGACTTTCAGAGGGATCAAAATGAAGAAGGACAGGTGGACTGAAAAGAGATAGTACAACCATGGCTGCCACCCACACTGTCTCATGTGAACCCGAGAATCCACTATTTCACCATTGGGCCTTCGTCATCCTGATCCAGAGAGATGTCCTGACCTGACTAGGCCAAAGAAGGACCCAGATTACATACTTCAGCAACTTCAGAGAATCACAGAAGAATTAAGATTGGAAGGGAACTCAGGAGGTCATCTAGTCCAAGCCCCTGCTCAAAGCAGGACCAACGCCAACTAAATCATCCCAGCCACAGCTTTGTCAAGCCAGGGCCTTAAACTCTTCTAAGGATGGATATTCCACCACCTCCCTAAGTAACCCATTCCAGTACTTCACCACCCTCCTCATGAAAGCATTTTTCCTAATATATAACCCTAGACCTCCCCCACTGCAACTTCAGACCATTGCTTCTTGTTTTGTCATCTGCCACCCTTGAGAACAGCCTAGCTCCATCCTCCCTGGAATCCCCTTTCAAGTAGTTCAAGGCTGTTATCAAATCCCCCCTCCTTTTTCTCTTCTGCAGACTAAACAAGCCCAGTTCAATCAGTCTCTCTTCATAAGTCATGCGCTCCAGCCCCCTAATAATTGTTGTTGCCCTCCGTGGGACTCTCTCCAATTTGTCCACGTGCTTCCTGTAGTGGGGGGCCCAAAACTGGACACAATACTCCAAATGTGGCCCCACCAATGCTGAATAGAGGGAAATAATCACTTCCCTCAGTCTGCTGGCAATGCTCCTACTAATGCAGCCCAATATGCCATTAGCTTTCTTGGCAATAAGAACACACTGCTGACTCATATCCAGCTTCTTGTCCACTATCACCCCCAGGTCCTTTTCTGCAGAACTGTTGCCTAGCCAGTTGGTCGCCATTCTATAGCATTGCATGAGAGTCTTTCATTCCAAGTGCAGGACTCTGCACTTGTCCTTGTTCAACTTCATCAGATTTCTTTTGACCCAGTCCTCTAGTTTGTCTAGGTTGCTCTGTATCCTGTCCCTACTCTCCAGCATATCTACCACTCCTCCCTGCTTAGTGTCATCTGCAAACTTGTGGAGGGTGCAATCCACACATCCTCCAGATTATTAATGTTGAACAAAACATGCCCCAGGACCAACCGCTGGGGTACTCTGCTTGTTACCAGCTAACAATTAGACATCAAGCCATTGATCACTACCTGTTGAGCCCGATGATCTAGCCAGCTTTCTATCTACTTTATTGTCCATTCATCCAACCCATACTTCTTTAACTTGCTGGCAGTAATACCGTGGGAGATCATGTTAAAAGCTTTGCTAAAGTCAACTTCAGTGAAATCCTGAACACCATATAGAATGTAAAACTTGGTTTCCTGCTAGCATCAATCCCTCACCTTTTCTCTTTCCTATTTCTCTTTTTGCCTTCTGTTTAAAAAGCGTCTGGCTTAGCAGGCCAAGACAACTGTATCTTTTGCAACAGTGACCAGCAAGGCAGCTAAAAGCAATGTCTTGAACAGCCCCACACGGATACAAGGTTGTCAGGTCTCCAAGTGGCTGATAAGTATGCTGTGTTTCTGTTTCTCCAGCAGCGAGATGACTAGTAAGAATCAGCACCAAAGACAGGAGCTGCATTTTCTATCTTTACTATTTTTTTCTTCCTTTTTGTGTTAAAAAGGTTTTTCATGGTAATCGTTGCCATAAGACTAAGCAGGCTGAGATCTCTGTACTTGAAATCCCAAATCCTGTTCAGAACTTTTGATGTTGTACAGTGACAGAGTCACGTTAACAGCTTTGACTCTCTGGGCCCATTTATTCCATGGAGATAGAATACCAAGATGTCAGTTCAGGAAAACACATGCTTCACTTTAAGAACGTTTATTTTTCACTGAAGTGAGACTTGAGAAAGCTTAAGTTCTTTGCTTAATTAAGGCCTAAATGAGAACAAAACACAGGAAGACTCCAAAACCAATAGGTCCCAAGTGGCTGCTTGTGTTGCTTACACAAGGCCTGATTTATTTGCTTTCCAATATTAGGCAATTCACAAATCACAAGGAAAAGGAATAGAGACTTTTGATGAAGAATAGAGAGATGTTTTAACAACTTCTAAGGTTCAAGTGACATTCTGATTATAGATGTCAGGGCACAGCACAGGGAATACAGCTCTCATTTGACTGATGATTAAAAAAGGTGCCTTCCCTGTTGACACAAAGTAAAAACTATTTCTTTTTTAAACAATAGGTTATGGTTAATTTAACAGTGGTTAAACCAGCCATACTTGTCCAACATAATACTCTCAGTTTAACCTTTGGAACAGATTACCAAGGAAAGTAGCAAATTTATCATCACTTGGAGTCTTTAATCAAGATTGAATGTCTTTCTAGAAGATATGCACGAGTTCAACCACAGGTTATTGCATGTGATAGTATTCACTGATGTAGTCTGTTAAAATAATTCTCTCCACTGCAGGAATTACCATGTGAAACTATGATCTGTGTTATGCGGGACTTCAGATGAGATAATCATAGTGGTCCGTTCTGACCTAAAATTCCTCTGTCATAGGCCATAGCTGATACAGTATAGAAATCAAAATACTTCAGATAATTCCTGTGGAATCCTTGATTTTGTCTGTCAAGCAAGGCTATATTTCAAAAGACAGCAGGCCATATTTTCAAAAAACCAATTGTAGATTCAAATAATCACAGGCCTTTTTTTTTCCCCAGTGTTACACGGGCACAACTGATATTCAACTGCCTTTATATCAAGCAATTAGACATCTTAGTTACATCAATTTCCCAGGCATATAACTGCACACACCATTATTTGCCCTAGTATAATTACACGCATGAACAAGAAAGCTGGGTTGAGACCTCATTCAAAATCAGGCCCCAGAATCCTGAATTTATTACTTTTTGTTGTTTTATTTTTGTTTTTTAAGTCAGATGCCTTAGAACACATTTTAATACAATATGTTAAACTGTTCCATTTGACTTAGAGAACTCTAACCTCACACTTTCTGTTTTTACTATCCCGTTTACAGATATTTATTATCCTTTTTAAAGACATGTCCATTATGCCATCATCAGCTTAATTGAAATTATTTTTGAATATGTCTTGTATAATACAACTAGCAGTCACAGAGACTTAGACACTGGAAAATAGAAGACCTTTTCTCTGATACAAAAGTTCTCAGATTTATGACACGAAAGTCATACAACATAAATTCAGATAACTTTCAGTACTCTTTGCCAGTAAAAATGATCCCATCTAATGACTCAATCTGCTCTGATAAATCACTCCTTAAGACAATAGGTCTTAACTTTGCAGCAGTAAGGCTGGATTATATGTAAAAGGAAAATCTGGTTTAATATTTTACTGTTTACATACTCCCGGTCAGATGAGAGATCAGCTGGTGTAATGCCATTGACTTCAGTGGAATTATTCAGCAGAGAATTTGGCCCTCCTATACCTGGACTCTGGAATATTATTTAACAAACAGCAAATCTGCCTATGAAGGATTCTTCCCAGAGCAGAATGGACAGATTTAAAAAACATTTTCTAATGGTCTTGTTCCCATCCTAGGTATTTTATACATTTTTGACTTACTGTTGTGATTTTATACCTACAAACATATTTGACTTGTGGTTGTTAATCATGCTTCTATTTTAAAAAAACAAAACCCATGCTGTGCTTGAAAGCTGATCCTACAGTTTTGCTTTCTTTTTTTGACGAAATACCTAGTGGTTTGTTATAAGTGCTGCATTTTAAACCCTTAATAGAGTCTTATTGCTGCTCTTCCCTGCTAAGACCAACAAGCAATAAAACAACAAATTTATGATCCAAACACCCATAAACTTTGGGAATATCAAAATCTGAATCAGAGTTTTGCATCTTGGTCCTTTCTCTGATAATGAACCCAAACGCAACTATAGGTACAAAGGACCTGGGCCCTGATATCACATTGAAATCAATAGGAACAGAATCAGAGCCCTTGTTACTGAGCAGGAAAAAGATCTTTTCTGTTTCCCCTTTTTTTTTCAAAACAAAAATGTCCTTTATTCAGTATTTTCTGTAGTTTTATCTATTTGTTTTCTTTAACCAGTTTTTTTGCAGTCTATGAAGTACCTAACTTCCAAAAAGACAGAATTTCACGAATTGAAATCTGGGTCATGGATGACATTGGGGGACCTGACTTGTAAGTTATATGTTCCAAAAAAAAAAAAAAAAAAAAAAAAAAGCTTGTTTTTCCTCTTTTCAATCTGTCTTTACAGTTTTCACTTTTTCTCTGTTATTATTATTAGATTGCAGTAACACTCCAAATGTGTTTGATGCATTCTACAACACAAAAGAAACCACAGTGCCTTCCTTGGAAGGTGTACAGTCTTTTTAAAATATAAAGTTGGTGTGATCAGAACTACGCACACGCAAAAAGAATAATATAAGGCCCTGAAGCTGCTGAGTCAATAGGCCTGTATATTAAGTAGTTCTGGAGGCAGTCTCTAAGTGAGGGCAAGGATAGGTTAGACTAAATAAGAACCATCTAAACCCCAAATCAAACTCTGAGGTTTGAAAAATGTCTTTTCACTGTTCCCAGTGTATTATTTTTGAGGTTTACAATTCTCTGCAGTTCAATCTTTGGAAATTATTAGAAGTAGTGAAATACCATAATAAGATTTTTTTATCATGGTGTGAGAGGTTATGGTTGTGGTTAATCCAATCCAACAACAAGAACTACTAGTAGTTTTGAGATGCTGAATTTGGGAGATTTCCAGCCCGATTTCTGCAATCCTGGGAGATTTAAATATTCATCAGCACTTTTAAGATGCTAATTTGGGCCAAAATTTTTTGATCACCCATTACTATTTAATTCAGTTAATTGAAAGTAAACTTTTACCCAGCCACAGAAGTTAAGTTGGCCTGGGAAGCAGTCCATTACTTGAGATTAAGTCTGAATGCTCATGTCCAACAGCAAGGGTTCTAAGGGATTGATGAAGGATTCAAGCACAGTATGTGGAGGCCAAAGGGGCTGAGGCCAAGGTTCCAGTTGTTGCAAAGTGAATATAAAACACTACCACTGATGGGGCATGTGTATGGGGAATTCTGATTTGGTGGCATTTTACATCAACTTTGCACAGCTGTAAATGAGTGTACAAGGTACAAAATAGTGGAGAATCAGATCTCTTAAATTTGTATTAGTCCAATAGGCAGTTAGTTGCCCTCTGGTGGTAGACTTCTTGTTCTAGGGAACTGCAGTTTAGTTGCAAGATACCACAGTCTGGTCAGCTTGCTGAAACTTTCCTATAACCTACTATTAAATTCTATGCAAAAACCCGCTCCAATTATAGAACATTAATGTTCTGCAATTAAAGCCCTAGCTGCCATAGAAGTTGACACTATAGAAATTAGCAAAATAAACAGCTGACTAATAAAAGGCTTTGTTAACACAAATTTCTTTTTACAGGGATTCCTGTGGGAAAGGCAGTGTACAGATATTAGAAGAGAGACTAAAAGCCATGGGTTATGTCGTCACCTGCATTGATAATTACAAGTAAATGGAATTTGTTTAATAAATATGGGGTATTTGCTAGGGTTTTTCGGGAATTTTAACCTACTTCTACCCATGAATACTGTGGCAAGCTGCCAGCTTCCCCCGGTGGGTCTTGCGCTTTACCTCCACCTTCTATAGTCAGGATGCCCCCAACTCCCTTGCCTCCCCTGGCTGTACCGGAGCTCTGTCTCCTGGCCTGCAAGAGAACCTTCTTCTGCAGCTATCCCAGACCTTCTGGCAGCCCCTACTGCAAGTGTTCCCTCCTGTGCTTTTCCCTCTGCCTGCCCGGGAGAGAGTTTTTAACCCTTTTGGGCCCTCATACCGGCCCTGGTATACTCTTCTGTAGCCATCTGGCCTGACTTTACCACAATACCCATACCAGGGGATTCACTGATCTGCTATGCTGTAACTGTAGAAAGAATTTGTCTTCTGGAAAAAGATAATGTCACCTTCCTCTGCCATATCCCTGGAGGTGTATTCAAATGGCTATCGCAGTTTGTAATTTTATTATTAAATACAACAGCGTTCTTACTAGGTATCAGACACAGAAGATGACTTGGTGCCTTCCACTCACAGCTATAAATTCACATAGGAAACTAAAATCTAAACAACAGTGATATATTAATATTCCCTTCTTATTTCTGCAGAATTACCTATGGTAACTGTACTTACTGTAAATACCCAGAGCTTCGTTCTAAATTAAAGCCCATTAAGAAGGGAAGGTTTAAACATCCAAATTGTGCATCTCTTCATTTTATAACATTCAGTTTGCTTCAGTTCCTCTTTTGTTTTGCTTAGTTTTCTTACTGAGTGATAACAACAAAAGTCCTGTAGCACTTTAAAGACTAACAAATTTCTGCAGGCATATACTTACTGAGTGATGATGCTAAATAAAATAATCTCATTACAGATCTGTCCTGCTGCTAAAATGCCTGGATTATCCTAATCACTCTGATTGTTCTAGTGTCTCGTAAGTAAACATGGTGAATAAAATCAATCTAACTTCTATGCCATTAGAGCCAAACGAATAATTCACAGCTAGTAATTTATTCAACAGATTTCACGTTCTATTGATTGCACATTGTCTGTGACAAATGTCTTGAAATTTATTATAATAAAATGATTCAGGAAACAATTCCTGGTCTATAAATTATGCACAAGCAGCTAGTTGCAGGTATCTGATATTCATAGTTAAAGAAGTGTTGATTAGTTTTGATTGAACACACAGACCACATGGTATATTATTGTCCATTGACTGCATGAGCATACCTCTTAGAATCAAGAATCCCTTGCAAGTGTTCACAATTACAAATGCAAAATTTGCTTTCATGAACATTCTCCAATAAATACTGATATCATAAATCAAATATAAGACCAAAAATCTAAAGAACAATCCATTGGTTTAGGACAAGTATATAAAAATACAGAAACTGGGTCTGTGCATCAAGCACAGAGTACACAGGGCTGTCTAGTATTCAGCATCAAATGGTACTCCACCTTCAGGCAGCAGAGACATGCTGTTGCTGCTGGGTTAGCTGCGCTCTACCCTCTCCTGCACTGAGTATGTCTTCACAGAACACTTCACTCACCAGGGGGACAAGAAAGATACGCATGAGATTGCAGGGATAGTGTTTTCACATCCTTTGTGATCCACAGGCCTTTGATGTAAGATTAATCTTTAAGGCTCCTGTATCTCAGAGAAATGGTAATGGTGTTCTGCCCCAGTAGCTTTCTCTGTTGCATAGCTTTTCCCTCTCTTGGCATATGTGACAGTCGCAAGAGTGTTCCTTTTGTTTCATCATACAAAATTATACCCTGGTACCAACCACTGAACATGTGAAAACAGCATTTGAGAGACAGCAAATGCTCACATCAACATGAGCAGATTGTGTTGAGGTAGCAGATCATGAAACCAACCTGTTCGAAGTTTACTGAGACATTTCTTTATTGCTGTATACCATGTACAGGGCTGTAATATTATATTAGCTGTTGTGGTTTAAAAGAAAGGGATTCCTTATTCTCTGAGTAATTGCCAAAGCTTTTGCTCCGAAGTGCAAAAAGAAATTCTCAGTCAATTCTTAGAAATTGCCAGTCTCTATCCAGCTTGTGAAACCCATAGCCCCAAAAAGCCAGTAATTTTGTGAACAAACTGACAGTATTAGCTAGCTGGAGAAATCTGAGCTTAACAGGGCTTTTCTTTTGGATGCTGTGAGCTCTTAATGGATTATTTCTCTCTTCTCCCAGAGTTTAGACCACTACAATCACCATAGTATCTGAGCATATCTGTAATAAGAGAGCACCTTCATTGTGCTGGCTCCGATTCTGCATGCCTCAACTTGCACTAACCTGCTTTACAAGAATAGGTCTTACTTCTCCTCGTTGGTTTCCTCCTCCTAAACTTCTCACAACTTCTTTAGTACTCAGTTTTGTGTGATCTTCCTGAAATCCTGACACATGTTCAACTCCTGTTCCCATGGAACCCTTCTCCACTTTTGCCTTCAAAACTCTCGTTTGAATATTTGCTACTACCTGAGGCAGGTCCACTACGGCCTGCACTCTAGGCTTCAAGGCCAACCACAGTGGCCTTCCTACTCATCATTGCATAGACCCCACGGCTCTCACCACTGGCATCGACGACTAGGAATTCACACTAGGAACAAGAGTATCCCATATCACATGCTGAGTGGTGATGGCTGCCCCAGTCACTGCTCCACCTGAGGTCTGGCTAAATGAGAATGAGAAATCAAAGCAAAAAGGTACTCCCCTGTAGTGGTAACTTAAAAATCTGCAACAGATAACGCCGTCAGTGACCTTAGCCTCTTCTGTCCCCTGCAGAAAATTCACCAGCAGATTGTGATTTGTTCGGATGCCTAAGCTATTTGAATTTTTTCAAGGCATTCCTTTCCAGATTTTGTTTACTCCATGAATGGATCCCAATGATTAAATATGCTAATAATTTAATTTATTGACCATCAGCTTTTGCAGACGTGGTTTCGCTACTAAAGACGCATTCCAGTCAAGAGCACAACTCACATTTTTACACTTAAAGAATAAATATTGAAACTAGATATTCAGGTCCTTATTACGGGCTCTACTGCAGCCTCTTTTACAGTGGCTCAGTGCCATAAAGCCGCTGAACAGCTGGCTTAAGTGGTGCCTAGGCAACAGCCTCAGCACGTGGGTCAGGTACAGTGATTTAGAAGGCTTTATTCTGCACTTACAACCCCCGTCACATAGGCATTCTGAGGGAAGTAGTCATGTCAGGGCAGGCGTGGCAGTAACCAGAGGCTGCTGTGTGGCACTGCTGTAATTTACTCTGGAGGACATGCTCAATCTTAGAATCATAGAAGTCCAAAGGTGGATAAGTGTGGAGAGAGCTGAAAGGGCATTTAGATTGTGCCTCTTGTGAGGCATAAGCATGGACTCTGGCCTGTAATCATATCTGTGTCACCTCGGAATTTAAATGGACCATGCAGATAAATACCACCTAGGTGGCGTGCAAACATGGCAAAGGCAGTCTGATACTACGGACATGTAGTTAACAGGATTCTTTGCACAGATTTCCTGTTTATAAACTCATGAGAGCTGAGCAGGGTTGGGAGTCATTTCAAGAGCCATGAAATCCATGAAAAGAGATTTCTGGAACTGAATTTTCAGCTTAACTTTTGGACTTCAGCCTTCATTCCTGGCTACAAAGCTCTAGTATTTAAAAGGATCTGTACTCAGCTGGGCTGTGAACATCCTGTTTCTTTTCTTTTCTTTAGATCTGCACCTTCAACACAAAGAGGATTTGTATCTCCAGACAGAGGCGGCAGCTGGAACAGGCTCATTTACACTATAGTTGTAGTATTTGTTTTTGAGATCTGCTTTAACCAATTAAATTAATCTATGTAATTCAATCCTTCTATTTGCTTCCATTGTCCATGAATTTGGTATCATCCTGTCTCTGAATGAAATTCCTCCCTTAATTCCTGTAATTGCAAGTCTGCCTGTTATAACCTATGTAACATTGCCTTTGACTCCTCTATTGCTGCCTGGAGCCTCATCCATGCCTTCATCTCTCCTTATCTTAAGTAAGGTAAACTCCCCTGTCTGTGGCTTCGCCCTATTCCATTTCTCCAGAATTGTACTGCCCCTTTATTCGCATTTCAGGAAGTAGGGCCACACCACCCCTATTCACAAGTAGTTTGTCTCCCCGCCCATTTTGGATCCATTTTAAAACTGCTTTCTTGTTTTTAAAAGGCTTCTTTCTGCCTTGTGAACTTGGGCCTAATTTTCCCCAGCTGTGCACCTTGTGTTCTCAGCTGCACCTCTGCAGAGTGCAAACTAGATGTAAAATTCTATCCCTTGTATGAGTGGGTGTGTTTGGTAGCATCTCACCCTCGCTGTGTACAGGTGTAAATAACATAAGTTGTAAAGCAATAGAGAATTCAGCCCGTTGTTTTTACATGTAGTTTATCCATCACTATCTGAGCATAACTTGTCCGAAATGTTGTAGGACAAGACCCTGTTTTGGATAACAATGTTTTTTAGGTAGTAGTGGCTAGCTAGTCAATTCCTCAAGAGTTCCTCAGCTGGCTGCTTCCTGTTTGGAATACCAACAACCCAGCTGACTTTCTCAATGCCAGTCACATCAGAAGAGCTTATCTTGAACCCCCGTAAAGGCAGGCAACAGGTATGTATGATCAGGGAAATTCACTCAGGATCCTTTGAACTCTGTTCAGCGTCAGGAGTAGAACTGGTTGGGAATTTTTTGAGAAAACATTTTTTCATCAAAAAATACTGACTCATCAAAACCAAACCTTTTTGTGAGAAAGGGTCACTGACAAATTTCTCTACATGAAAACATTTTGGAAAAATCGGAAGTTATTGAAATGTTTTGTTTTGACATTTTTCAAATGAAAAATTCCATTTTTCCAGTTCAAAGCAACTTTGTTTTGAAATGCAAGTTTATAAGGCAAAAAATGTAAATTTAAAATGGTAAAAATTGAAATGCAATGTTTTGATTGCCCCAATTTTTTTAAATTTTCTGTTCATTAACATTTTCAAGATTGAGTTTTTGTCCCAGTTTGAGGTGGGGAAATTTTTTTGAAATCTCAGAATTTTTTGCAGGACAGGAAAACTGTTTCCAAACCAGTTGCAGTGAGAAGATACCATGCAATGTCTTGACTGTCTGCTGAGCCATATCCATCTACTGTTAGAAGGTCCTAGGTATCTGTCCATTCCCCACCACTGAAACTGCCATAATGAGGCTGTGCAATGTGGGATATACTGAAGTAAATTAAAATACTTGCATTTCTCTAAGAGAATTTTACACATTTATGATTTCTTGCAAATTCACTACTAATTTCTATGTATTTGTTAGCTATGAGCTATTGGAATGTTCATGTTCTCATTTAGCTTATACAGCAGTTTTCTTCCTTCCACTCTGATACAGTAAACCCTCTCTGTAATGAACCCCTGGGAATCCAAGCCATCTGTTCGGTATCACCAAGAATTCCTTATAGCAAGGCAGGGCAGGGGCTCCTCTGATCCCAGGGCCCAGGCAGTGAGAGAGCTCATCCAACCTCAAGGCCCCGGCAGGGACAGAGAGCTTATCCAACCCAGCATCTTGGCAGGAGCTGACAGCACTCCTCTGTTCCCAGGACTGTGGCTGGGGGCAGAGAGCTCCTCCGGCCCCCATGCCACAGCAGTAGCTGATAGCACTCCAGCCCCAGCCCCACAGCTGGAGGAGCACTCTGCCCACCAGCCCCAGAGGACATCAGCCTCCCTTACAGTCCTGGGGTCAGAGGAGCTCTCAGCCCCCCATTCTGGCATGTGGGGCTGGAGGTGGGATCCAGGGACCACGTTTGCAATAGCCCAAGGTTTGCTATTGTGAAGGCCATTATAGCAAGGGTCTGCTGTATTATTTAACACTCCTACTCTGTCATATGGTGTGCATGAAATATGGAATGGCAAGCAAAGTTACCTTGTAATTTATTTTTCTGGTCTTGATTCTTGTAGTAATCAAGTCACTTCCATCTCAGAGGCCTTGGTATTTACATACTTCAAATATTTATAGACTTACTAGCCTACATTTTTCAAATACTCTGGTTGGGCTCATGCATTAAGTTTTTGTGCACATAACTCAGGCGCTTGCAAAAGCATTCACAGCAAAAGGCATGTACATTTTTGAAAATTTGAGCTGTCACCTGCACTTTAGGTGAAATGTTCCTTCAGCACCCTGCTCATTTTTGTTGCTTCTCTTTAAACTCTCTCCCTAACAATAGCTACTAGAGTCACAGGGGTATTAACCTTTTGTAAACTTGACACATCTCAGGGACCAGCGCAAGGACATGAAAATCAGTCTCTTACTAGCACACTTGCATGTTGCACCACATTACATTGGGAGCTTGAGGAACAGCCATTGTTATTTCTTCCTCCTCTAATGACAATCATATATCCCAACTGTCCTTTAATCAGAAATTGTCATGCTTTACTGTTTTCTGTGTTCTGCCATGGAACTGATCCAGATAATAGCTAAGCACCACCAGTATCAGGCCCAAGACTTTTAGACAATTTACACTACCGAAGCCACACAGTCTAACTAGCCAGCTTTTGGCTTTAAGGCTCTGAACAGGCAGCAGGAAGCACTTCTTCACATAACATAAAATCAACCTGTGGAACTCATTGACAGGGAATGTTATGAAGACCAAAACTATAAAAGGCTCCAAAAAAGAATTAGATAAGTTCCTGGAGTATAGGTCCATCAATGACTATTAGCCAACATGGTCAGAGAGGCAACCCCATGTTCTAGGTCCCTAGTCTTGGATTGCCAGAAGCTGAGAGTGGATGATGGTTCATTCCATGGGTGCCTGTTCTGTTTATTCCATCAGAAGCTCTGGCTACTGTTAGAAAACAGGATTCTTGTCTAGATGGACAATTAATCTGACTCAAGATAGGTCTTGTGAATAAAGTTGTACATTTTAACCTAGATGTGCAGCCATTACTGCCAGCCCCACCTGACACCAGATGCATTGTAGGAAGTGCTGAGAAGTTCTATATTGAATAATGTGTATTCACATGTAAAAATGTAGATTTAGTTCAACTAATCTAAGGAAATGTTAATATTGAAAACTTACTGCATAGCACCTAAAAGAGTCCGGTATAATCAGAATCATGTTGCATCAAGGTACTATTTCCAACACATTCCCCACATGTTCCCTCAGATATGTAGTAGGTATATGATTTATTACAAGACGTTTTGGACAAGGGTAAAGCACTTGATAAATGTGTTGAAAAAAGCTCCTCAAAAGCCTAATTCTGATAGATACGAGGTACCCACTGCCCCAATACCAAAATCTCTGGGAGTGGTATGGATACAACATTTTTTAGGATTAGAATCCAGTGGCATAAATCACACAAAGTCAACACTCATAACAAATTAACAAACAGTGGAAACCTAAAATTAAGAGGCCGACAATGCCAGCAGACCAATAACACCAAGTAAAAGACATTTGGCTACAGCAGTTTCTCCAGGAAATCACTGATTGGTGTTCTCTGCAATTAGAAATTTAACCATCACTCCAGACACCAGCAATTATGGTACTCAAGCTTCGTAAGAAAACCTCTTTACCAGGGCCACACTTATATTTACATATAGGCAGACAATGACCCAGGGTCTGCTACCCTACTAGAAAAAGACAATGTAGCCAGTTGTACAATAGACACTTCTGAGAAAAATGAGAATTTTAAGTTGCACCAAGCAGCAAGGCCTAGTGTAAAAGCAGCTGTTTTAGAGGAGCCAGGGTGTCTGGGAGAAATAAGAAGTGGGCTGGAGTAAAGCAGACCTGAGTTCTAATTCTGACTTGGCCAATGAGGTGTTACTATATGGCCTTGGGCAAGCCATCTCTCTCTGCCTCAGATTGCTCTGTCTACAAAATGGGGATAAAAATGCTTATGTACCTGTCCCCTAGGAAGGTGG
The DNA here is from genome assembly GCA_007922155.1 of Mesoclemmys tuberculata. Classification (NCBI taxonomy): domain Eukaryota; kingdom Metazoa; phylum Chordata; order Testudines; family Chelidae; genus Mesoclemmys; species Mesoclemmys tuberculata. The sequence goes on along the minus strand of ML675624.1, from coordinate 64,369,261 downwards.
ATAGAATCCATTAGTTAATGTCTGTACTGTGATTTACGTGTCTAGAGTGCTATATAAATACGGTCACAGTTTCAGATAACTGCACCTATATCCTCCCCTCTGTGGTCCACTCTAGGAGTTCCCAGTCAGGTCTCCAGGTGTCACCTGTCTCTGGGCAGGGTCCAAGGAGCCTTGCCCCACCCCCTTCTGATCGAGGGTTTTAAGGCTGCCCAGCTCCCCTGCCTTACACTGTGATGTCCCCAGCAAGCAGTCTACCTAAAGGCCAGTGATTGTACTTTTCTTTCTCTTCCTGAGGGCTATGAACAGCAGTTACAAGTTACCACACAGCTCTTTCTAAGCAAGAACATTTATTCTTAAAGGTAAAAGCATTACAGAGAAAACATTAAAAACAATAAACAGATTTAAATACACATGGAACATACCAGGAGTCACCCATCATGACCTAGTAGGCCAAAGTTTTTCCATCTTCAGCAAGCATTGGGGCCCGCCTTGGACAGGATGTCCTCTCTGCTAGCCCGATCAGAAGGAAGGTCCTTAGTTGGTTTAAATGCAGCTTTTTTCATATATCAAAAGCTCTTGCTTTGTATGTTGGTCTCCTGAAAACCCACTTTGAATCAGAATGTGTACACCTCCCTAGGGGGAGGTATCTCTCTGGAGGTATTTACTACATGAGTGAATAAAAACCTAAGAATGGCCACTGTCTTCTGACAGTGGATACTGGGCTAGATGGATCTTTGGTCTGACCTGGTATGGCCATTCTTATGTTCTTAATCACTCAGGTAGTGAACAACCCCAGAAAGATGTCATCCCCTGGGGAAGTGTGTGCGCATATACTGGTTCAAACTGGGTTTTCCAGATTCATGTTAATTGTGCCCCCCCCCCCTTACTGTTTTTAGTTCCTGGAGTTGCTGCTGTAACCCACCCCATCCTCCTAGAGTTGCATACAGTTCCTGGCCAACAGTGATATTTAAATCATTCATAAAGATACAGTATGGCCATCAAAGATACTGCATGAGGTTGCAATATCTGTCAGACACCACACACACCCCAGGAACTGGATGGGAAGTGAAAGTGCGGAGGAAGGGGGGACCAAGTCTCAAGTTCACATCTAGTGGGTTCGGGGTGACAGCAGTAAGGGTGTGTGTGTGTGTGTGTGTGTGTATGAGAGCTCCTCCTACATATCTGCCCCATAGGTTCTAAGAAAAAATATACAGAAAATGGTTGTCACATGACTGTACAGATTTATTAATAATGTATAATGGCTTGTTAGCTGAATGTTTGTTATATGAAAAGTTGAAATATGAAATTAGGAAAGGTAATAGCAGAAATGCCTTTCAGGGAATAAGCTGTGAGTTCCCCTAGATACTGGTCAAGCACCTTAGCTACACCCACTTCTTTATTGGGGGTTGCAATATCTGTCATGTCTTTCATCTCCATCCATTTATTAAATCTCTCCCTAGCTCAGTTATGTGACCCCCCCCTTCTTATAATGAAATAGATATAGTCTCCCTGTCTCTTCACCCTACTTGTCTTTCCATTTAATAAGTTACTAAATTACTACCTCCATATTTAACAAAAGAGGAACTCTGTTTCATCAAAACTGATTCTTCCATCACACACATTTCTGTTTCCAGTTTCAGTGTAACCAGTAGGATGAGGAAACGATACAAGAAGGAGGCCAAAAAGCAAGGACATTTTGTCAATCTCCCTGCATTTTATACTCAGCTCAAGTTTATTTTCGTCTCACTGGCTTTTGGAGTGATGTACAGTCAGTGAAGTGACATGTGGGGGTGCCTCAACCTCCAGTGCACTGAAACTTGAAGCTGAACTGAGCAAGGAGAGATAGGATAGGCAGTCAGAATAAAAGGCTTTGTTTATTGAGCGGCTTGCCAAAATTAATTCAGATTTGTTCTGCTTTAGTCATAGATGGTGTAAGATGAGATAAGAGTGCTGCATCTTAGGTGGAATTTACAACCAATTTACAAGTTTTTCTGTTTTAAAAGGTATTTCCTAATTCCAGTTTTTGTGCAGCCCCATTTTAAGAGAGAAAGGCCAGGTTTAGGAATAGGACTTTCTTCTAAAAGCAGAACTAATTTGATCTGCCAAATTCTGTCCTCAGTTACACTCATACAGTCCTCACTGAAATCCGTTGTAAAGGAAAGCCTATAAGGCTTTTCCTTTACAAAGCTTCTCTTCTCCTCAGTTCTACACTGATTCTACACATTCACTTCAGTCTAGTTCCTCAGTATTTACAGCAGCATATGTGAAAATTGGAATTTTATAAAACATACAGGAGGGTATATTTTATACACACCACATTTAAATAACAGACTTTGAAGCAGGGGTAGTCAATAGGCAGAACTAGACTGCCAGGTGCTTTTGAACAGACCTCAAAATCTTTTCATTATTTTTTCTGGAGTCTGGACCTTGACTATACCTTCAATCTTGACAAAATATAATTGAGTACACCTGCTTTGAAGTATAGTAATTAATTCTGATCACTGGAGACTGAAATTACTATGCCCAGAGTGTCTAGACATCTCACAGAACATATAGACCAACATGATCTCTGCCACCAATTCTATGGGGCTATGTGTTTTGCTGAGGTACAACAAACCAGTAGCAGTAGTTAATAACCAAACAGAGTACTACATGCTGTAAGAGAGACAGGGACATGAACTGGGGGCTGGCTGCCTTACTTCCAACATGTCAACTGAAGACTGGCTAGAAAACGTGCAGAGAATCACTACTTTGGGGGACTCCAATCTCATAAAATACAAACCCTTGGATGTGGTGTTGTTTGGCAGGTCGTGGACATCTGGGAATGGAGGATCATTGTCTCCACAGATGTCACTATCCTCTTCTGTTTCCCTCTTAGCTTTTACCGATGAGAATTTTAACCCCTTCCAAATCCTTTATTTTATTTTTTTCCCTGTTTGGATTTCCCCCCTTCTTTCTTCCCCAGCCAGCCTGGTGGGGAGGCATTCACAGGAACCCACACCCGTATTGTCAGTTAAGCACCAGTAACTGGGACATCTACAAACGACTGACTGCTTCCTGTAAAACACATCCAAGACGGAGTCAATTCTTCGCGCCAGCTGGCAGACAGCATGATCACAGTGTAAAAAAAACCAAAGAACAAAGAGAGAGGTATCCATAGTATTCATTTAAAAATACAGATCTCCCATGTTCTTTACCCCAGGTTTTTGTAAACAATGTTTCCACAACTGTTGGGGGACTAAGTTATTCTGAAGATCTGACCTTAAAAAAAAAAAACTCTCTCACTGTCTGTTTCCTCCATCACAGAGACTGTTCTGCCGAACAGAAAGACAGTGTTTTGAAGCAGACAACAAGCTTTAACTTTATAGCCATGATACCATGAAATGCCTCAGGGCAAAAAAAAAAAAAAATCAGCTTCCCAAGCTTGTGTGCTTCAAGTTATACCTGCTGAAGCTTCGCCATGAGTCTGCTTAAAAATCCTGTCACACTCACAGATGCCCCAGGCCCTAACTCCACCCCTACTCCTGGGTTTTAGGAGGAGGCATTTTCATACACGTATCAAACTGTTTTAAATCTCAATGGGCTACTGTCCTGAGAACAATTACTCATGTGATCTGTAACTCTTAAGTGACCAGCTGCCTGAAATCCAAAACTTGGATCCTTCAAAACACAGCAAAATCAATGACTGAAGAAAACCTTTTCTGTATTGCCTCTGTCATTATATGGGTCAAATTCTCAGCTTCTGTAGATTGGCATAGCTCCACTGACGTCAAGGCCCATAACGTAAGTCTTATATTTTCAAGCACAATTCAAATTTACAATCTATGTAGAAACTTATGATAAAAATTAGAGCTGGGAAAAGATCCATTAGGTCTTCTAGCCTATTCTTTTTCTAGTGCAGGATTGTTCCCTATATTTCATGTATTCTGTTCCAGCAGTACCCAGAAATGCTACAGTGGTAGGCACCCTGCAGATTTAAAGGTAGACACAGGCCCTGTACTGAAGAGCTTACACTCTTTAGTTCTTTGCCTAATCTAGTCTTTAAAATATGAGTTCAGGGATGGGACTGATCTGAAAAACACTTTGCAAGGACTGTTATATAGTTTTACACTTATCATTCATGACTATTCCATCTGCTTCTAGGATTAAATCTTCCACCCTGCACCGAACCTGAGAAAATGCTCTTGACACAGGGAGGTACCAGGGGATGGAATGGTGACAGGGTAGAAATGGAATCCACCTGTTCCAAAACTCCAGCTCAGTCTCTACAGCCTCTATGTCTTGACTAGCTCCACCCCCACCCCTCAAGCCTCCCTCATGTCTGTATGCGGGGAGGACCCACCCTCCCTCCTCACCCCAACCTGTGCTCAGTGGTATACAAAGTGTGCAGACCCCTGCCAGGACTAAATTTTTCTCACACATGTGCCAGTTGTGCTTCAGCCTGTAGCTTGCGCAGGGGAAGAGACAGCATTTGTCCCTTACACAGGACAGGAAGAACGGCTGAAAGGTACAGAGGGCTGGCAAGGACAGCAGTCAAATCAGTAAGCAGCACAAAGGATTCTGGGGCACAGCAGTACATTATGTTGCCAGTAATGCCATTTACTTAAAATGGGACTCCTCTTTCAGTAAGGTGCTATTTCTGTCAGCAGGGGTGGCAGAATCAGGCCCTATATAAGTAGAGAGGTGGGCAGAAACTAGCAAAAAAAGATGCTTGTGGGTGGTTGGGACATCCGAGTTGCAGAATAGGTCACTACTTCTGACAAAAATCAGAGTGTTTGGCATGTATCTAGTTAACAAATCTCATCTGATACTTATTAGTGTCAAGTTAGCCCGACCAGTTTATAAAATCATTTCCACATAATGTATAATTTAAGATCTAAAGCTATCCCAATGCCATTTCAGGAAGCACGGTGCAAGAAAGAGAAAAAGACAGGTCACTCATTTAAGCCTATAAAGTGAGTGCATTGATTTTTAAAAGTGCTGGGTTATCAACCCCATCACACCATCTGTAATCCAAGGTGAAACAAAGAAATGTAAAGGATGCCCAGTAGTATTGTGCACAGGATTTGGTAAGATTTCCCTGATCAAGCAGAGAAAAAAAAAAAAGATAAATACTACCGAGGACAAGTATTTCAAAATATCACTGCAGACATTACTTTAAGAACCAGGATAGCACTGCACAGCAAACTATGTGGACAGCAATATTCTTCAATAAAAACAAACAAACAAACAAAACCCCAAAAACCCAACAACTCTGAACAACTTACCAGAATATAAGGAATAGGAAGATCAACCAGGAAAGTTCAGCAACTGACGATAAAACTCTGTCCCCAGGAGTCAAGTGCCAAGCTTGATGAGAAGGAAAGGCACTTTTCATCTAACTTTAGGTTTTCTTCTTCCGATCTTCTATTTCAGGTTGAATCAAAGACATAGTGGGGTGACGGGAAAAGAGTTCAGTCCTGTTCATTTAGGGGCTTGCCTACACTTACCTCGGCGATACGGCAGCAGTCAACTGGAGTTACACAAAGAACTTGCATAACTCCCGTTGACTTTATGCTTCTCTTCTGCGCGCCGTCTTCACTGCACCGCGCCGGCGGGAACTGCGTTCCTGTCGAAGCAGCACTACGCCAGTTGAGGAGGTGGTTTTAGTGCGTCGACTTCTGGATCGACTAAGCAGGTCTTCACTGACCGCTCAGTCGATCCAGATAAGTCGATCTGATGGCGGTGACTTTGCCGCCATCAATGTAGCTATAGCCTAGGACTCAAAAAGCACTGAATATTCCAGATTATTTTGCTTCTACTGAGTCCTAAGTGGAAAAGGTCTAACAAGACAGACAAGTTAACAGGCTGCCCAGTGCTTGCAGCAGATTTCCAAGTATGTCATAATTATGTTCGGCACAACTAAGGTGGCAGGGAAGGTGGTTTTAACCACATTTGCACTTTCTCGAGCTTTAGGGCTGGAGAGAGAGCCAGTGCTGTTCCCAGCATGATTTAGAGCACTGTGAGACCTATTCCAAACGACACCCGACTGCAGTGGCCTTCTGCCAAAGGGCCATTGCTCAGTCAAAGATTGCCAGCATGTATCACTGCATCAGCACACAATCCTTATGCCAGGAGAACTGCCAGGTAGCCAGTTCTGCTACCTTTAAGGCTGCTTTGCACAGGTAGAGGCACAAAGCAACCTGATCAGTGATCAGGAACTTCCCCTTGTGTAGAAAGCATGTTGTACTGCATTATATTATTCTTTTTCTTAGGAGAAAATTCTCCTACTTTCTTCAGAAATATTTATGTCCGAAGGAGCTTGAGTCATGTTTTAGAGATGGCTGGTGGGAGAGCTTCAGAAACCCTGATATACCAGAGCAAAGCATTCTACAGGATTCTTTGAGATAGGCCTTTTTGTGCAATAGTGACATGTCTCCCAAAAAACTCTGGCTCATTCAAAGACTCCCATGGCTTTTCTGTGGAGCAGTCAATCAAACTAGAGATGTCATTATGCTTCAAATATCCAAAAGAATGGAAATACTGTGTGCTGCTGCCTCCAGGCAGGAGGTTGGCAAGCATGTGTCATGTATGCCAGAATATACTTTTTGGTTTCATAGGTGAAATGCTTACTATGGAAGGACTGGCAAAATATCTTTGTTCTTCAGGGTTTTTATTATATACACTACTAGATATCTATGTCTAGCAGCACAAGGTATGCTACAAACATTAATACTGGGTATGTATATTTTCACATGTTAGCAAACACATTTTAACTCAGATGTTTTAAAGCCTTAGTGTAGACAAGGCAAATTGTATTCCCCAACATGTTGGCTGCTCATGGTCAACCCGAGGCTCCCTGGAGATGTGCTTATGTACAGTAGGACTGGTTTGGCCCATTGCCTTTAAGAGATAATGAGATTCTGGTCCTTCTTCTGCTCCCCACGTTTAGCTGACCTTGCTTACATCTTTGGATACCTACAGAAGTTCAACTCTTCATTTCCGGAGACTAAATACGAACTTCCATGTCAGGGTAGTTAGATTCACTAGCAAATTTGGTAATTGGTCTTCCCAATCCCAAGGAGGAAACTTGGCGTAATTTTCTCTTGCTTCAGACTTCATGGAAACAAATGTTGTATTTGTCAGCAACCTACTGAAATTCAATGGTCAGCATCTGAGAGAATTCTGGATCCAGGGGCAGAAGTCCTGATGTGGCAGAGGAGGATGACCAATTCCTTCATTCAAGATGTGTTGTTTCAGCAATGCTGACTGAGCCATTGCAAGATAAAGCAAGAGACCTCTCCAATGACAGAATCCTATAACAGACTTTTCTGGGTAAGAACTCAGCAGTGTGGCTCTCTCTGAAGAAGGAATATCCAACCCTGTTGGAAAGTCCTGTTACTTTTCATCTCTTTTTCATCCTTGTATTCCTGTGAATCAGATTTCTCTTCAAATGGTGGTGTAGGCTGGTGACATGGCTCAGCCAGGGTGTCGCAAACCTTCCTGGGCTCAGGCTTCGAGGAAGGCCACAGTGCCTTGCTACACAGGGAAAAGCAAGCGGGATATGAGTCTTTAGCCTCAGCCCCCAGGCAAGGTGGGCTAGCCACACAATCTGTAGCCCCTGGCACTCAAGCGGGGCACGGCTGGTAAGCAGTCTATAGCCACTGGCCTTCAGGCAGGCAGGGCTGTTAAGCAGTCTGGAAACCCCGGACCCGCAGGCAGAACGGGGCAGGCAAAGTAGTGTATGGCCCCTGGCCTTCTGGCAGGTGGGGCTCGCAAAGTCTATTGTCCCCAGCCTTCAGGCAGGGCAGGGCAGAGCAGACAAAGTGGACTATAGCCCCCGGCCCTCAGGCAGGTTGGGCAGGCAAAGTAGTCTGTAGCTCCAAGTCCTCTCAGTCACTGGGGTAGACCGCAAGCAGGAGTCCCACAAGTCCCTCACCGGCAGCAGGTCCAGAAACTCCTCGGAGCTGTCAGCGGAGGGCAGGTCCTCCAGGTCCCAGTGGGTCCTCCAGTACCCCAGGCTCAGGCAGCTCCAGTGGGTCCCTCAGGTAGCTCCTCTAGGTCAGGCCGGCCACGGGGGGTTTCTCCCAGTCAGTGGTCTTGGGTAGCTCTTCCCAGCTAGTAGGATCTGGCAGCCCTTCCCAGTTATTAGGACCCGGTGGCCCTATACAATCACTAGGGCCCGGTGGCCCAGGCAGGCCTTGGAGGCTCCAGTCGGCGGGGTGTTTGTTCCACCCTGCCACGGGGCCTGGGTCAGGCCCAGGCTGCAGCCTCGGGGAAGGCACATGCTTCTCTGGCAGCAGCTTCCCCTTGACTGAGCTGCCAGACCGGCCTTTTAAGTTTCCCCTTCCTGTCCTAGGTATTTGCCCAGCAGGGCCTTGTTCTGCCCAGCAGGGGCATCATGACCATTCCTCGGGCCCAGGCTCTGAGGAAGGCAACAGCACCTTGCTACAGATGGCAAGAAATTGTTGATTGAAAATAACTGAGGATTCTGTTTGCCCATGGCAGCCTTTTGTAGCACATCATTCATCAGCAAGCCAGGTTCATCCATCACATTAAATTGGGTGTATTTTAAAGTTCTACATTTCCTTTCTTATTGAAGTTCACTTTTCACAAATTCATAACTGGTACTATCTGGTGTATTGATAGCTACAAGATTCCTTCTGCTCATGGTTAGGGACAGAGGTCAAGCACAGGAGCAACAAAGCATTTCTTAGTCTATAAGAGGGTTACTAATTCTGAAAGTTTGGGAAATCCTGCTACAGGCCAAATTCACCCCAATATAACTCAATAAAAGAACAATGGCTTTGACAATCAGACACCCTAGAGGGAGAACAGGGGTCTGAACCCCACAAAACAAGCAACTGAATCAACTACTGGTATACAATGTTATTGTATTTAAAGATATATGAAGTAAGGTCTTTTATGGAAGCTTGTAATGTTCTGAACCTGATGGTCATTAAGAGACAAGTATACAGACCATGGTTATACATTCATGTAGTTGTGTAGATATAAAACTGTGCTCATAATTTGTGCTGCCACATTCAGCTCCATCACACAACAGGGAGGTGGTCAGATGGGCAGGGAGGTGCTGCCTCCCCTACCAGACAAGATTAGCTGTAAGCACCTAGCATTGTACAGTCCAGGAAAAGACAAGTGATGGGTCATTAAAGTTAATGTGAAAACACAAACAACTTGAAAGCAAAAAGAAAACCCAAGTCATGGAAAACGAAGACAGGAAGGAATTTCCCACACCATGAAGCAGCATAGTCTAAGGGCTGGTCTACACTGGATGGCTCTGTCAATGCAGATACACAAGTTACTTAAGTAACATAACTGACCAACAGTACCATGCACTGAGTAGCCATGCGGTCTTCAGTACACTATATCGATGGGAGGCTCTCCCGTTGACATAGTTTACGCTTCTCATTTCCAGTGGAGTATCTGAGTCTTTGGGAGAAACGTTTTCATCAGACCCACTTAATTGATGCTGCTGCATGGCTGTGGCTCCCACCAAGCTGCCCAGTGTAGACAAGCCCAGAGACAGAAAGAGAGAAAATTCTGCTAAAAGGAAAGGGGTTTGCATTGAAGGCTATCCAGAACTGAAGGACATGCCTCTGTAGCATGAGGCACAGCTCACTTGTTGGTGGATTCTCTATGCCTTAAAGTCTTTAAACCATGATTTGAGGACTTTAATACTTCAGTCATAGGTAAGGAGTCTATTACAGGAGTGGGCGGGTGGGTGAGGTTCTGTATTGTGCAGGAGGTCAGACTACATGATCATACTGGCCCCTTCTGACCTTAGTGTCTATGAGTCTTAAAGGCAGGGGACTGTCAGTGACTGCTGGATTCCCTCTTAGGGCTAGGGATATGCTGGGAAACTAAGCAAATGCAATAGGCGACTTGTATTAGAAAAGGGATTTTGATCTAATGTATAAGAGTAAAATTGGAGGCTGAGCCTTTATGTTTATTTTCTATTTAACTTGTGTATGTTTGCTTTCCTCACTATTTCATCTTTGAATCTATGACTTTTCTATTAAACAAGTCTTTTGTTTATTTCTACCCCAAGCAGGTCCCTGTTGTGCAAACTGTGTGGTGTCTTTGTCCCAAAGTGAACTGGTAACTAGGGAGCAGGTTTCACTCCTTCAGAGGTGATGAACCAGAGGGAAAAAAGTCCAAGTGTCTGGTAGTTAAGAACGCGGGGTAGAATGGGGGAAGCTCAGGACCAGAAGGGTTGTGGAAGTCATCCTCCAAGGAGTAACTAGGCTGGTAGTAGCCAGGGTGAGACCTTTATTCTTGTAGGCTGGCTAAAGGAAGTGTTAGTCCTTCCCACTCCTCCATGCAGGGAGCGAACTCATTTTACCAAGAACTAGCTTAAGTATCTAACTCCGAAGGTATGTCTACGTAGCAAAGAAAAACCCATGGCTATCCCATGCCAGCTGACTCAGGCTGGGGCTAAGGGGCTGTTTCATTGCTGTGTGGACTTCCGAGGCCAGGCTCTAGGACCCTGCAAGGTAGGAAGGTCCTAAAGCCAAGGCTCCAGCCCACGCCCCGAAGTCTACACCTCAATGAAACAGCCCCGCACCCTGAGTCAGCAGGCACAGGCCAGCCGTGGGTTTTTCTTTGCTGTGTCAACATGCCCCAAGAGAGAGTTCTTGGCTGTGGCTTGCAAGAAGAGAAAGATGCCTCCCAGCAGTTTGGTTTAAGGAACTTTACTTTACGTGAGGTACAGAGCTTCGGATACACCCCTTGCATTGGCATTCTCCTCTGGCTATATTAAGCCACTCCTTGCATCATGTGCTGGCTTTTGTGGATCCTATTCTTAAGTACTTATCTCTCCTCTTTCACTATATAGGGAGCCTAGACTCCTAACCTAAGCCTTGTGGATCCCACTGCTGATCCAGTGATTTTCTAAGGGCCTAAAAGTTAGGTATTGCAATGCTCAGCACTGCAATGCTTAAGTCTCTTCATGGATCAGGGCTTTCCTGCCCTGTAAAGAATTTGCTTTCTAATTAGGCAAGGAAAAAAAACAAAGGGTGGAAAGGCTAACAGAAGTACAACTTGTCCAATATCACATAAGTCACTGGAGGAGCTAAGATCAGATCCCAGGTCTCTTGACACCAACACCAGTACTCTATCCACTACACCCTACTGGGCTTTTTTGTACAGATAATTTAGCCGCATACAGAAAAGGAAGCTGGGAGTCAAGAGATCTGGAATCTGATCTTCAGTAGCTGTGAGTTCCATACATTTAGAGAGAAAACTCTGACTAATGTACTGCACATGCTAGCATGGGATTACCACATTGCCAATTTCATCATTCAAAAATCAGGGATCATGCCCACTTAAAAATCATGAGGTGGTCTTAAAAATTATGAGAAATTTTAAAAATAATTTTGGGTTTTTATTTGCTTTCTGGTTTTTGAACCTTTGGGTTTCACATTTTCAAGATATTCGCTGCAACCATGATCGCTAGAAACATACTATTTTCTTTTCAAAGAAAGTGGAGATTTGTGTGTAATATGATTCCAGGAGCTGGAGAGTTAAGAAAACCCCCAATATTGTCAAACTCATGACAAAAATCACAAGTGTTTGCACCATAGTTATTTTAATAGGTCCCTAACTCTATCAAATCAAAGAAATACCATTTTTACAACATTCCAAGGCATCTCTTCAGTGCGTACTATTTCTATATCAAGTTATGGCTTAGTACTCCTCACTCTTTCAGTTTTAATAGTGTCTGAGTTTGGGGTTTTTTTGAATAGCAACTGTATTTCTTCCCCCCATCCCCTGCCATCTTCCTACTCCAAAACTGCTGCTCAACCGATTTTGCACAAACTTTCCAGAATAAGTCACCTTAAAACATAGGCCAAACCTGAAATGTGACAGTTCTGGAAAGTTGAGTGACTCAAAACAGAAAGTTATAATGGAAACACTCACAAAACCTTAACTACTATAGCAGCCACTGTTTTATAAATAATTAAACTAGATATAAAATCAAATACAAAACAAGCTATTCTCCAAGAACACAGTAAAAGCTGAAGTCAAGGTTCTCAGATAAAGGCGCAGTTTCAAGAACATCAGCTGCAGATGAAGCAAAGTAACTTGATTTCTATTCCTGGCATGTGATTTAACAAATAGTGTTTTTGTCTTGTTTGTTGCCATTAACAGTGTCACTTACTTAGTATGCAAATCATGCTAGAAAAGCTAGGCCAGATTTACAATTACTCAGCCTGCTTCTATGTACAATCAAGTGAATAGGTAAAATGCTTACATACGTTTCCCAAGAATTAAAAACAAAGCAAATGACATGGCAAAGGCATAAACTGATGAAACACTGCAATGCCAGATTAGTGGACAAGGCCATCAAAACTAATTGTCTTGTTAATCTACATGTATTTATATGTTGTACTTCACAAGAGCCTTTTTTTCCTCCAAGTAAATGGAGATAATGGCATAACCTTAATGCATGTGCTTTTATTAACAGAGCATAGCATTTTGCCTTGGCGTTGCAATGTTTGGTACCCTGTTGGTAGGAAGTAGAAAATTCCCCCTTTAGGATTTAATTTTGATTTTTTATTTAAATGAGGATCTCAAAGGAAAGGGGAAAAAAAAAAAACCCACAAAGAGGTTAATACATAGGACTATCAAAATAACAGTGGGTGAAGAGTAGTGGGTTTATTATTTGTTCAGCCTGCACTGAGCTTGTGTAACCCAAAACAGAACACAGTGTGTCTTTATCCACTTCTAGTGGCTAATCCACATATGGGGATAAAAACTTATTATAGCTGTCAGCTAATGGAGTTACTGTACGCTTTTGGCTCAGGCAGCTCACGCCCTGAGCACTGAAGCCCTAGATACAAACTCTGCTGACAACCAAAGTCATGGGCGCTGTCCAAGGAGCTTTCAACTGAGATTAGACACAGAAAGCCATTCAGTCCCAGGTGACGGTGCCCATTTTAAGCAGGTTATAACAATGAGACCAAAAAGATGAGAATTATCAAAGACAAATTCAATTGAAACCAAAATGATATAGTTCCACTGTAACCTCAATCAGCCCCTATCGTGGCACTTCTTTCTCTCACTAGAACTGAGGATTCTGGCCTGGGTTTTCAAAGTTGAATGGATATGTAAACACAGAAATATCTAAAGCCCTATAAAACAGGAACATCCACATCCTGAGCACCCCTTCATGGGCAGAGGTCATTCTGCAGCACTTTTCCTCTATTTCCCTCTATTCAGGGCCCCTAAAGAACTGTACAGTCCACAGTAGTTCAAACAAAATTACCCCTTCTGTTCTGGGTCTAGTTTATTTAATCTTGTACACGGTCCCCAGTTGGCACCAAATCGCTCTTGACTAAGGGAACCTCACAGCCCTCCTGGGGCTTCAGCTGTTCTCTTTCATGGTCCCTTTGATTCACCCTTCACCACTTCCACTCAGGCTGGTCACAAAAGTCTGCCATGTACAAAACTCAGTGGTGTCTCTCCCTGGTAGCCCAAAACAAACACAAAGTCTTTGCCTTATTTTTAAATCAGGCCCAGCCAAGGCTTGCCCTTCTTTCCTGCCTGTTGTCCCTCCTCCGTCTCAACAACCATTCAGGTTTTACTTGGCTGGAGCTCAGCTTTCTGGCTCTGGCTCCTAAGTACTTCAAGTATTAAAGTCTTCCCTACCAAAGCCCTTCTCACTTTGCAGCTTCCTTTTGCCCTTTACAGGGAAGCATCTGATCCACCCCATGAGTGGATCAGGGTTGGTTAGCCATACGCCCCCAGATTTTGCTACAGCCACAAATAAGAAGTCAGGAAAATTACCAACAAGTGCATTTTTATATTTGCCATAGCAATACCTGTATATACACAATAAAAAGCATGGTAGCACTACAATGTCCATGAGAAGTTCAGGAACCTTACCAGCATATAACAAAGAAGAGTAATACAGTGCCGTGCAAAAGCATTTCAACAGGCACACACAACACCCACAAACCCTTCTTAAATCCCAGTAAGGCATACACAGAGGCAGGTACGCAAACAGGCACTCTGTATTCGGCTTCTCACCACACACGAACACCAGCGTCTGTGCACCTACCTACCTGCCTGATCAGATATTCCGAACAAATACCCACATAAAATTACCTTTGAAAAAGCCTATGAAAATATAGCGAGACAAGGTGGGTGAGGTAATAACTCTTATTGGACCAACTTCTACTGGTGAAAGAGTGAAGCTTTCAAGTGCCACAGAACTCTTCCGCAGGTCTGGGACAGGTACTTAGAGTAGAGGTTCTCAAACTGGGGAGGGGGGAGCGTCCCCCCGGAGAGGCATGGAATATATTCTGAGGGGTGTGAGCTTTAGGGAAGGGGAAAAAACCCATACCTTACTGCGCACATTTTACCCACAGCAATGAATAGTTTATGCCACCCTTACTTCGGCTCTGGGTGGAACTAACAGTAGTCAGCAGCCAGCACTGGGGCTCCAGCTGTGAGCCTCGTGTCAACTCCCCCACCCCCCGCCCCACACACACATTGCCCCACTTCTGTCAGTGCAAGCACTCCTGGTAAGGATGCATACCACCAGCAGGAGGAGGATAGTGTGGACACAAAAAACCACAGTCATTACGGTGATGGCTGTATGTCGACCTATCATAGGTTGACTTAATTGTGTAGCATGGATAAGGACTTAGAGCATCACAGCCACAAGATAAAAATGGGGAAGCAGCAGGTTACAGATTGTTGTAATGAGCCATAAATCCAGTGTCTTTATTAAGATAGTGATTTGTAGTGTTCTGCAAAGTTATACATTTAGGCTCTCAGGCTTGTCTTTGTAATGTGCTGTGCAGTTTCCTTTAAGGATGAGGACTGAGAGGTCAGATCTGGAGTGATCATTTTGTGAAAAGTGTTCGCCCATGGGAGATATGGTGTTCTTGTCTTTTATAATTTTTTGGTGAGAGTTCATCTGAGAGTGTAAGGGTTGTCTTGTTTCACCCACATAGCTGGTATTGGGGCACTGGATGAGGTACACCACATGTTGTGATAAGCAGCCATGGATTTTGATAGGTGTGTTGTACAGGGTATTGATCATCATAGCAGTGGAGAGAAGTCTGCAGGTTTTTTTATCTGCTAGGCAGTACCTATGTACCTACCTATCGCATAAGGCAAAGGATGGTTGAGATTTAAAAATTACTCGTAAAAAGGAATGGATGGTTTTGTCTGTAAATCAAAAAGGTTTTATACTGTATTCAACTCACTTAACACTAATTGAGTAAGTAGACCAAGACAGCAATGCCATGAAATTCTCTGTCCTTTAAACATCAAGAATCTACACAACTTCACAGTTTCGTAGGAATGCATTGTTTACTAAAAGCTCCATTTTCAACGAACTCTTGGTGTCCGACTTTATGTTTGTTTTTGAGGAAAGCAATTCTCATTAAAGAAGTTACAAAATTTTCAAAAAACACTGCAAATGGGTAGTGAATGAAAAGCACACTCTGGACACCACACAAACTATATATATTGCTATACAAATGATAAACATAACCTCTTTGTATCATTGCAAAGCATTACATTTGGTTTGAAAAACTACCGGTTTAAAGGCCTTTAATAGCTGCTGCTTAGAACGCTATCCTTCCCTTTTCATCTCCTTCCCCTTGTTTGCCTGTCAGAAAATTGCTAGCTTCAGAATACATCAGTGGGAAACTGCGTCGCTCAGGGTCCTGGCTGGTGGCAAAGGACCCATGCTTTTCCTTGTGGCGGAAGGATGTGTATGAATTGTTCCAGCACCACCTGCTCAGGGACTATGGCCTCGACATGCTACTTGGGCTGTACTCACTGCCACCATGCATCCTTTAGCTGCTGTATCACGGCCTCAGCCTACCCCTGGCAGGCACGTCTTTCTCCTCAGTTGTTGCCAGAATATTTCAGGCGTCAGGTCGTGGGCATAGAGGATTGCAGTTTTCAGATGCCCGCAGTCTCGGGCATTGTCCACTGGGAGCCCACAGTATGCAGCTTGGGCCCATTAGGTATGGGGCCAAATGGGTGGCCCACTGCGGGGGGGCGCACCACTTGGCTGCAGAGGCGACCCACTCAAATGTGATGAGGAAGGCCTCTGGATGGCCACAAGGTCTCATGTTGGCTAGATGCATGGGCACTGAAGGGCCAGTGAGTCACTTCTCCACCAGTGCTTGGCGCCATCCATGCGTGTTGGCACTTGGGCAGCAAGCTTCTGCAGGCACTGCTGTTGCTGCTCCTGGTGCTGGATCCCCAGCTTTTGAAATTAATTTCTGCTCCTGAGTGCCCAGCTGTTGAGTTGCTGCTGCTGGAGCTGCGTCATGAGCTGCTGCTAGCTTTCCATGAGCCACTTGATCGGCTTCTCCATATCCAGCATTTTACAGTCGGGTTCACTCCCATCTGTCCTCTTCAGTGGGGTGGGCTCTGTACAGCCCGTGACTCAGAGCTGGAACACTGCTGCATTCTCCACCATGTTCTAATGGTTCCTTTCTTGCAGGTCCAGAGGGGAGCCAGATGTTGTTGGGGCAACCTGACTTGCTGTTGTGGAACTGCCCACATCACACTTCCAATGCGTGGAGTAATTGCACAGTCTTTGAACCACAACCTCCTGGCTGGGGCAAGCAACAAAATTCTGATGCAGGCCTTTTGTCCTAGGTTGAGTAAGCAGCCTCCCCCAGCTGTGAGGCGGCAGCAGGAGGTAGAGGATCTAGGTTGACCCTACTCCACTGGGTCCCAGCCCAGGACCCAAGCAATGACAGACAGTCCTGCCATGGGGTCAGCAGGGAAATGCAGGATCGCTGACTTGTGTCGCGGCAGCACAACCGGATCAATGTCTGGTTTCCCCAGGCTACTTCCTACCTAACTCTGCTTGTGTCATTCCATCACTGCTGGGCTCTGGCTTGCAGTTGGGCACTTCTTCCTCCAGTATCTCCTGGGGACCTTCTGTTGCCTGGGCCAGTGGGGTGTCTCTCTGCTCCACGGCCAGTCATGGACCTCACAGAGGGCTTGGCTCTTCATCCTTGCCTACTACTGATCTGCAGGGCCCTACTCTTATACTTCCTGCCCTGCCCTTCCTGAAATGGACGCAGGGTTAGCTGCACCCATTTGGAGGGACTGTAATGGCTCCTCCCTCTGGGCTCTGATAGGAGACCACTCTGCCTCACTGCAAGGACCCCCAGAAAGACGACACCAGTGAGACTGGCATTAGGATCTTGTTGGCCATTTGGAAAATAGCCACCCTCTGCCATGCTAAAAAGTGTGCACTCCCCATAGCTGTCTGGTCCCCACTTTAACTGTGTTCCCATGTGGGTTTTGTTCCATCACAAACACAGGCTCACCTAGTGGAGTTGCCTTGACATCAAAACAGCTGCTGATGTCCTGTCTCTCTGGACTGTGTCAGTAGCAGGTCAAATTTCATAGTGTTTCCAGGCAGCCTGAAAGAATCCGTGCTCGATCCCTTAGACTTGGCAAGTTCCATAGCAAAGGACCCCTCATTTTAAATCAATCCTGCCTTGAAACTTAGCCTGTGCCTCCAATGGGCAGATAAATATATTTGGAAGACTAGAAGTTAAGGCCCTCAGAGTGGTATACTCATTTAAGAGACAAAAGCCTGGGCCAGCCAGCCCTGTTCCCTGCAAAGAAGGGGTCAGGTGATACCTATAAAGGGTTAACACAGCTCAGTTGGAGAGAAGTTGTAGGTCGGAGATTGGCTCCAGAAGCACAGAGACAGGTGTCGAGAAATAGGTCTCGAGGCCCCTGCATCCCATGGTGGTCCAGGGACTATACCGGATTGCCCAGCTTGGCAAGCACACCTAGCAGTTCTCTGCAACTGGCTGGCTACACATTCCAGATTCACTTCCTGGGTTGCCAATTTTGGGGGGGATGTATTCCTGGAGGTTTCATCACATGGCAAAATCTTTAAATCCTGGAGACTCTAGGACAACCTTGGAGGATTGGCAACCCTAGCTCCTGCCTGGAGTAGACAGGAGAAATTGGATCTCCTGGGCCTGTGGGGAGAAGAGGCTGTGTAGGCATAGCTCCGAACCAGCCGTAGAAACATCACCATCTATGAGCAGATTGCTCAGGAGATGCAGAAGACGGGGTATGACAGGGACCAGCAACGCCACTGCATGAAAGTCAAGGCACTGCAGCAAGCAGGGAGGCCAACAATCGATCCGGTGCCAAGTCACAGACCTGCCACTTTTACAAAGAGCTGCATGCTATATTTGGCAGACACCCCACAGCACTATGAATACCACTGAAGAGCCTGAGTTACAAGCCCCTGCCATGAACAATGTGGAGGAGGAGGAGGTGGAGGATGAGGAGAGAAGACCAAGGGATTCAGCTGTGCAGCAAGCCAGGACCTGTTTTTCCCTCCACCACAGTCCAGCCTGGATGCTCCTGCTGCAGGGGAAGGGACCTCGGGTAAGTGTGTAAATAAATGTTTCAGTGAGAGGGATGGCAACCCATAAGTAGCAGGACGCATCTTTTGCCTTTTCACTAATTTACTCATGCTAGAAGCCATAGTGGCACCACCAAGAGAGGGAGAGTTGCTATCTGCTTTTCATTCCCTTCTAGAGCAGTTTATGTACACAAACGTCCCTTGAATCCTCAAGAGATCTTGATGAAACTTTCACAGTTTGCCGAAGGTTTCTAGAGAGGGCTACCTTATTTCTTCCTCTGCAGTAGGACAATATCCCATGCCAGTCAGCATTTACTTCAGCAGGCATCATTGAAGTACAGAGGCTAGCAGCATATGGGCCCAGGTAGCTTCCAGATGCCAGCAGCAGCTGTGCTCTTTCTGCCTTTTTGACTCTCAGGAGTGAGATTTCAGCTAAAATCACCACCACATATGGAAAATGGTGCCAGTATTCAATGCTGTTGCCCTATCCTCATGCAACTGAGCAATTCCCTCCTCAACTCCCAATGGGACATGCTCACTGTGGCTGGTGCTGGGATGTACACCATGCACAAACAAACAATCTCAAGCGAAAGTGAGAATGTAGTGCTTAAAGCTTTTGGGAAACAAGAGGAGTGAATTCAGCATCTTAAGTTTCTCTTTCCATAGTGAATACACTGACAGTGATTCCTCTGTGTGTTTTATCTTCAGCTTCTGCCATTGCATCCTTCAGGGTCTTCCCCTCCACACCCGCAAAGTGCCTGCGCAAGATAAAGTGGAGAGAGAGAGAGAGAGAAAGGGCTGACATATCCAAGGAGATCCTGCAAGCCAGTGCTGCATCAAACACTGAGCATAGGGCATGGCGGACAACCTGGAAAAGGAAAAAGTAGAGAGGAGAAAAGCCTGCGAGTCCCAACCGGAAGAGGGGCAGGAGATGCACCAGGACATAATGGGGCTTCTCAGGCACCAAATACAAATGCTGCAGACTCTGGAGGACCTGCAGGTTCAACAATCCCAGGCTCACCTCCTGCTACATCTCACTGAGAATTCAATATCGGGACCTGCTGATATCCCCGCCTAACGTTCCATGTGGCATCCGGGTTTGCTGCACCGCTCCACTCTGGGGGACATCAACAACAATCACAGCAAGCAGCACAAAATTAACAGCTACATTGTCAGTGTTATATTCCTAGCTGTACAACAAGCACGACACAATTCCTACCAGGCCCTCAAACGGCCAGGCCAGTGAGAGCACAGTACACCACAACACGTTACTATGGCTCACTGCTGAAGTGCTCTTTCGAAGCGTCCCTGTGCTATATGGCTAGGTCATGAACGCTCTGCAGATAGCCCTTGTGTCTGGCTACTCAAACTCAGCAGGCAGCAGTTCCACCTCTGCAAAAACTCCCCTCTTCACCCCTTTGCTTCACATATATTAGGCAGGACACAGCAAAAAGCTCTAAACCATTGGGATATTTTTCCTCACTGAGGTCTGATCTGGTAATTAAGCAATGCCAACGACCCTTCCCATGAGCAAAAGTACATTCAACTACCATTCTGCAGCTGCCGAGCAAGCGGCTGAATCATTACTTGGGACTGTTGAGGCGGCTGGTGTATGGCTTCTTGAGCCAGGGGAGCAAGGGATAGGCTGGGTCCCCCCAGAAAACAACTGGCATTTCAACATGCCCAATGTTATCTCCCAGTCACAAAAGAAAGTCTCTGCTTGTAGCTTTCTGAACAGGCCTGTGCTCTTAAAGATACAAGCATCGTGCCCCTTCCCTGACCAGCCCACACTGATATCAGTGAAGCGCCCCTGGTGATTCACCAATGCTTGCATAACCACTGAAAAGCAGCCCTTTCTGTTGATGTACTCAGTGGCAAGAGTCACAATCACATAGACACCAAGAGTCACAATCCTGCATAGCAGGAGGCAATTAATGGCTGTGCATGTGTGCATCACAGTGGCCTCCAGAGTGCATTTCCTGACTTGAAATGGCTACCAGTCAGGAATCAATCTAGGGTTGCAAGTTTCCCCAGTGCAATATCGACTCACTTCTCTACCACGAGTGCAGCTCTCATTTTGATGTCCCTGCGCTGGGGCAAGCTTAGCACACAGATCCAGGAACGTGGCCTTGCACATCCAAAAGTTCTTCAGCTACTGCTCGTCAGCCCAAACCTGCATTACAATGCAATCCCACCAGTCAGTGCTTGCCGCTGGTGTGCAAAAGCGGTGCTCCTGTCTGCAGCAGCTCCCTGAGCACCACCCCCAACCTTGATCTGGTTCTCACTATGTCCCACAGCACTCTCTCCTCCAAGGAATTGTCATGTTCCCCACTCATGCGGTTTTTCTTGCGGATCTGCAAATACTCCAGGATCGTGCGCCCTGTGCTTCCAGTTCTCCTGACAATAGTGCAGAGCACTGCAGGCTCCATGCTTCTGTCAGAGACGGTGAACAGCGAAGAGGGGTGCACAGGTCTGTGGGATTTTGACAAAAGGTGTGAAAATTTTTTGACACCGACAACGTTATGGGACAAGACAGTTACAAACTGGAAGTTGACCCTACGCGCCCAGTCACCCCACACAACTCATTTTGGCCCTGAAAACACACTGGGCAGTGGCAAATTGCACAGTGGGATACCTGGCCATAGCGTCTGCACTCTGAATTGCTACAAGAGCATGCACTGTCGAAACAAGGATCTATGTGCACAAGCATTGTATTAACTGCAGGGCTGTATGCTAATGTAATTTGTGTCAACATAGGCCATGTTTACTCTACAAACTTAAGGAGACAAGAGAAACAAAGGGCTGGGGGAAGGTATATAGCGACCAAGTGAGTGAACTATGTAGTGGCTGGCAAACAATTTTAGTGCCAGACATTTTTTTATTGGTTTCTTTTTATTTAACTTTTCCAGTTTGCAGTGGGGTTTTATTGGGAGGGGATTAGCTAAATAGAGAAAAAGCGGAGACAAGGGGAAGGAAAAGAGGAGGGAAGAAATGGTGCATGGAAGACAGATGAAGTGAGGCTGACATGGAGAGACCATGAAGGAAGGGGCATGAGCACTTGAAGGAAGGGAACAGGGGAAAGAAAGCACTTGGGCACTGATGTGACACACCCACTCCCTGCTGTAGCAGCTGCTCCTCTCTGCTCCTGCTGACTGAGTTTCTGGGACAGGTTTCCCAGCAGTTTCTTTTCCTTGAGCTCACATTGTGGTGGTGCTGAGGGCAGCTACCCCATTGCCTTAGGGTCCCCAGACTGGGGATCACTCTCCCCTGCACAGTTCTGGGTTTGGGATGCTGGAGGGGAGCTGGGTGGGTCTCAGCTACCTGCTCCCCCATGGTGGTAGCTGCTACAGGCTTGTTTCTGTTCTGACCAGCAGAGTTTCTGGGTGGTCCCGCCCAGCAATTTTGTTATCAGGAAATAGTTAATCTGACAATGCACCATTCTACTCTGGTATTTGAGTTGTTTGACCTTGCCCAATAAATTACCTTTTTCTGTTTAAAAAAGAGGCAGGGCACTTCTGAATTACCTCTGTATCCACAACTTTATTCTAGTATCTGCGACCTTTATAAGAAAAACCACAATTAACCCCTTCTCATTTTTTTCCTTCCTCTCCCATGCTTTCCCTGTACATGAAATACTTTCCCCTTCTCCCTGCTTGCAAAACCACTATCGGCTCCTTATTCAGTTCCCTTCTGTCAGAGCACTTAGGAGATGTGGTGACTGTGTGTGAATTAAATCAAAAGCAGAACCATCACATTCTTAGACACAGAATACCCCACCCTTTTATCATCCTCACTCAATATGTCAGATCTAAGATTAGACTGTAAATTCTGGGGGGCAGAAATCTTATCAATTGTTTTGAAGAGCACCTAGCACAACACCAGGCACTACAGAATTAACCAATAGTCATCTGTGAACAGGAGCAATAAACAGGAGAGTTTTATGTGAGGGACTTCAATCTTGAAGGAGGAGAGAGTACCTGTTCCTTGGGGCGAGGCTCTGTTTGCACTGTTGGTGTAGCCGTGTGGGACTCAGGATACTAAAGAGACGAGGTGGGTGAGTTAATATCTTTTATTGGACCTACGTCTGCTGGTGAAAGAGTAGCTTTTGAGCCAAACGGTATCGTATTGTGTAGGGTTTTATCTCACCTTGTTTCCCTGCTTCATTTGTTACATGCTGGCTTACTTGCCGTGTGCCTGCTTGTTTGAAGGTTATAGCGTGGTCTGTTTTCGGGGCTGTGTGCTGAGCCAAGTGGCCTGCCAGTCTGCTGGCTGGGAGTTTACTAGCCAGGCAGGCTAGCACTGTGAGCTACTTGTGTAGAGCCCTCCAGCGGGACTGGGATCCTATGGGTCCCACATGATAGCAGGTGTGGGTGGGAGTGGGATTTAAAAAAAAAAAAAAAAAGTGTCTCAAGCAGGGCTCTACTCTATCCCTTGATCCATAACCCCTTTAGGGTCCCTTTGGCAAGGGGGCTGGGCTAACTCCAGGAGAACAGGGGTTTAAAAATCCAGCTTCTATGTGACTGACCAGCAGCAAACAGGAGAGTTTAGTGAGGGAGTGGGAGAGGCATTCCTTCCAGGTCCAGTTCTGAGCGCAGGAAGCCCCATGACAGAGTGAGAGAGCACATATTGAGTGAGCCATCAGTTTGGCTAGAGAGAGAGTTCAGTGGCAGGGGGAGGAGGTGCTGAGGCGACTGAGGGACTAGAACCTAACTACTGGAAGGTTACCTTAAAAAGAACCAAAAGGAGGGAGAGAGACAGAAAGAGAGAGAAAAAAACCCCAATGTTCTGCCCTCACAAAAATACCCCAAAACAACAAAAAACCCTGCAAGAGTAAAAATATTGCAGGCAGGAGTCCAGCAGCGAGTGGGCCTGAATTGCACTGAATGCAGCACATATGATTACCTGATTTATGGACAGATGGAGTATGTGTGCATATGGTGCAAGCAGCTCATGGCTCTTCGGCACAATACAGGCTCGAGGCCATAGGAGCTGAACTGGAGGAGCTAAGGGAGTCAAAGGTATGTGGCAAGCTGCATGGAGACTATTTTTAAAACACCATTAATAGAGGCTCAAACTAAATGTGTACCCTGTCAAGCTGTCCTCCAGTGGCTCAAGAGCGAGAATACCAATCTCAGGGCAGACTGTTTGGATTTTGTGCCCTATTTCCTAATTGGCTGCAAGTTCTGTACTTAGATTCTTTCAATAGCCAATTATTAAATGTAAACTCCTCCAGCACTATAACATCTTTAACATGGAGTCACAGACAGTTCTCTTGGGTACCCTGGTCTGTCTTGCCACCCAGGCAAGCTTACCTTGTGATAGATGGTCCCTTCCACCAAAGGTCACAGCAATATTCAGGTTACACCTAGTCCCAAAGGACCAGTCACTTACCCCAGACCAGTTGCACTTTATATCGCACACCAAGGATAACCCTTTTAGCCAATCCTATAATAACCTATCTAAAGATTTATTATATAGTAAAACGAAACACAAGTTATTGACAAGGTTAAAACAGGCAGACATATATACACACACAAATGAGTTCTAATCTTAACAGAAGCGTCTATTATAAGTTTCTATGACTTAAGCCCGGTATGAACAGCGCTATGGTAGTGGGAGAGCTTCTTTTGCTGAACTAGCTACCACTGCTTGCGGGGGCTGGAGTAGTTAAGCCTATGGGAGAGTTCTCTTCTGTTGGACTAGAGTAGCTACACAGATTGCAGCTGAGGTGCTGAAAACTCTCTAGTATAGCCATAGCCTCATAAAAACTCTTAAACATTACCTTACAAGAGTGGTTCCCAAACCTGTGGTCCACAGATCCCTGGGGGGTCCACAAACTATGCCTAAGAGGTCTACAAAAGACTGAAAACTGACTGAACAGAATTCAACCACACACCCAGTTTTCCATAGGGGTCCACACCTCCATTCAAATTTTTTAGGGGTCCACAAATGAATAAAGGTAGAGAACCACTGATTTACAATATGGAATACAGATGTTATAAGTGAGATTAATGTAGGTAGCAATTTACAAGCATTTAATAAAGTCTAAACACTATGCCCATTTTTATAATTCTAATAACTATTTTAATACTAACACACAGGTGAGCCAGACTTATTCTAGCTATGTGTTTATCAATATTTAAGAGAGGCACAGAGACCTTGGCATAAGCCAGCCCCTGGTTTGTCAGTGTCACATACTCCGAAAAACACAAAAAACAATCAGATGACCAAAAAATGCCACCGTGGCTAAATAGGCAAGTAAGAGGCAAAAAAGCATCCTTTAAAAACTGGAAGTCAAATCCTAGTGAGGAAAATAGAAGGAAGCACAAAGACAAGTCAAGTATACAAGCATAATTTGGCAGATCAAGAAAGAATTTGAAGAGCAATTACCAAAAGACATAAAAACTAAACAGCAGAATTTTTTTAAAAAGTATATCAGAAGCAGGAAGCTTGTCAACAATCAGTGGGGCCACTAGACAATCGGGGTGCTAAGAGAGCACTCAGTGAAGACAAGGCCATTGCAAAGAAGCTAAATGAATTCTTTAGAATTCTGCAGAGGATGTGAAGGAGATTCATACACCTGAGCCATTATTTTTAGATGACAAATATGAAGAACTGTCCCAGATCAAGGTGTCAGTAGAGGTGGTTTTGGAACAAATTGATAAATTAAACAGCAATTAAATCACCAGGATCAGATGGTATACACCCAAGAGTTCTGAAGGAACTCAGACATGAACTCTAAGTGTGGTTATGTGATCTATTGCTTAAATCAGCCTCTGCACCAAATGATTGGAGGGTAGCTAACGTAACACTGATTTAAAAAAGGGACTTCAGAGGCAATCCTGCCAATTACAGGCTGCTAAGTCTAACTTCAGTACCAGGCAAATTGGTCAAAACTATAGTGAAGAACAGAATCAGACACAGACAAAAATGATATGTTGGAGATTTGCAAAGGGAAATCATGCTTCACTAATCTATTAGAATTCTTGGAGGGGGTCAACAAGCATGTGTACAAAGATGATCCAGTCAATGGACTTTCAGAAAGCAAAATGGCAGACGAAATTAAATATGATAAGAGCAAAGTAATGGACATTGAAAACAAATAATCCGATACATACATACAAAATGATGGGATGAAAATTAGTGGTTAACACTCCAGAAAAAGATCTT
The DNA here is from genome assembly GCA_007922155.1 of Mesoclemmys tuberculata. NCBI lineage: Eukaryota > Metazoa > Chordata > Testudines > Chelidae > Mesoclemmys > Mesoclemmys tuberculata. The sequence goes on along the minus strand of ML675624.1, from coordinate 64,343,712 downwards.
AGAAGTCAACATGGATTGTTCTCGGAAAACATCTGGTCAATATGCAGAGGCAGTCAAAAAAGCTAAAAAATGTTGGAACCATTAGGAAAAGGATTAGATATTAAAATAAAAACTTGCATGATTCCACTATATAAATCCATAAAACATCCACACCTTGAATATTATGTGCTATTCTGGTTGCCCCATTTCAAAAAAGATATTTTAGAATTTGAAAAAAAATGCAGAAAAGGGCAACAAAAGTGATCGGGGATATGGAACATCTTAAAGAGATTAAAAAGGAGAGGTTAAAAGGACTGTTCATTTTGGAAAAGATGATTTAGGGGATATGATAAGAGGTGTATAAAACCATGAATAGTATGAAGAAATTGAATAGAGAAGTGCTATTTACCCTTTCACTTAACACAAGAATCGGGGATCATGCAATGAAATAAACAGACAGCAGGTTTAAGACAAACAGAAGGAAGTACTTTTTCCACACAATGCATTGTGGAACTTGTTGATGGGGGATGTTGTGAAGGCCCAAAGTATAACTGGGTTCAAAAAAGTGTTAGATAAGGTCATGGAAGATAGGTTCATCAATGGCTATTGCTCAGGGACTAAACCCCATGCTCTGGATGTCCTTAAACCTCCAACTGCCAGAAGCTGGATTCGACAACGGGGGATGGATCACGCAAAAAAATTGCCCTGTTCTGTTCTTTCCCTCTGAAGCATCTGGCACTCACCACTACCAAAAGACAGGATACTGGGCTAGATGGATCACTGGTCTGACCAATCTTGCCATTCGTATGTTCTGTGTTCATTCCAGTGCAAACTGCGTCTATACTGGTGTTTATTTTAAATGGAGTAGTGGTATAATCCTATGCAGAACTGAAACTCTTTCCAGCACCAAGTTCTGTGTCTTTAAGACAATCTGAATTATTTCTCAGTCTTGATCTCTTTCGAGATTTTCTCCCTTCTAAGAGAAAAGGCAATGTACACATACTGGAGACCGATGTTTTCAACATCCAGAATAGGCAAAGTTTGCCGATCACATGACAGGCAGTAGGTTATCACTTATCCAGCGTGGGGTTCCCTGCAACTTCCTCTGAAGCATCAGATACTGGCCACTGTTGGGAGATAAGATACAAGATAAAATGGGCTATCAAGCTGGACATTAGGAAAAACTTCCTAACTGTCAGGGTGGTTAAGCAGTGGAATAAATTGCTCAGGAAGGTTGTGGAATCTCCATCACTGGAGATTTTTAAGAGCAGGTTAGACAAAAACCTGTCAGGGATGGTCTAAATAATACTTAGTCCTGCTGTGAATGCAGGGGATCGGACTAGATGATCTCTCAAGGTCCCTTCCGATCCTACAATTCTATGATCAGCCTTACCTATGATGGCAATTCTTGCATTCCTATAATTATACAAAGAACCTTGTTCCATTTTCTGGTTGTAGGTTACAAGACTATAAAACATGTTGCTAAAAGGCAGGATTACCTTGCCTTTCAGCAGCAGCATGTACATAGATCAATCTGCCTCCAAACCTGGTGCTGAGGGTCTGATTTTCTGAACACACTGCATTTTCTGCAGATTTCAAGGGTAGCAATGGGTGCTCAACTTCTCAGAAGATAAGTCCATAAGTAATGCTCCCCACCTTTCCCATAGACTCCACCAAAGTAACTGATCAAAACACCTGAAGTAAGAAGTCTGACATAACTGAGAAAAGAGATGAGGCTGAAGGTGGTTCCTTATTTACTGTTCCTTGTTCCATATTCAAAGGACAAAACTTTTCTAAAATTTAACATAAGATTAAATTTAGAAATTTCACAAAAATAAGTGTAGTTGAATTCTATAACTACAATTTATATACATAATTAACTATATGTATTAATAATTACCCGAATAAGGAACTAGGTTTTTTACTGGCTGTGTGTCACAATATACTTCTTGGATCATTCCCACAGCTGAAGCTTCATTTCTGGGCAAAACTCTGCCAAATATTGTACACCCATTTCTATTTCTATTTTGCATTTTTGAGGCAAGACCTAACCCCAGAAGATTATCTATAGATATCTTTGTATATCAATAACTTTGTGCTTTATAAGTGATTATATTAACTGGCCTGTATTTACCCCTTTGTCCCTATTAGAATACCATTGTAATCACAAGTTAAAAGGGTTGCAAAATTTCCCCAGTTTTCCGGTACTAATGCTTGCACAGCAGTTGCCCAACTTCCCCACTTTAACACGACTTCAGCACTTTACCAATCACCCCATGTCAGCCTATGGTCAGGTGTAGTATGTAGCAGTAACTATATTCTAATAGGCTAGTAAAAGGTAATTTCCAGTCTTTACTTATAAAGAATCAGTTCTTGGAGAGGCATGTCACAGGAATGTGTCACTTGGGATGGCTGAAATAGCATTTTTCACATAAAGAAATGGGCTTTGACTGACTTTATTTGAATAAGTAATTATCAGAGAGACAAGGTGAGTGAGATAATGTTTTGTTGGGGACAAGCTTTTGAGCTACAGAGAGATCTTCTTTACGTCTGGGAAAGGAATTCCCAGAGTCACAACAAAATGCCAGGTGGATCCGATTGTTTAGCATACATAGTTAGCACATATTATAAGGGGCCATTCAAGGTACAGTAGCTCATTAACACATCTGCAGTCAGAGGACAAAAGGAGGGGGGCTAGTGGGTTAACAGATTGTTGTAATAAGCCATAAATCCAGTGTTCAGTCCATGATTTTTGGTGTTTTGCTGAATAATGAATTTAAGCTCCCAGGCTTGTCTTTTGAAAGTGTGTGTAGGTTTCCTTTGAGGATGAAGGCTGAAAGGTCAAAGAGTGATTGCTTTGTGAAAATTGTTCACCCACAGATAGGGTGTTTGTGTCTTATTTTCCTGTGAGAGTTCATTCACTAACCCCCTCCTTTGTCCTCTGACTGCAAAGGGATTCATGAATATAAAATAATCAATGGCAAAGCAAAGGTGAATCAAGTGCTTTGCTTACATTAGTGAGAGTAAGGGAACTCAATGAAATTATAATTGAGGAAATTATTTTCCAAAATTAAATATAAATAGCATGGACCAATTTTATACAATTTTTACTTGTTCTCTATCTAGAGAAACTTGCAATGGGAGCTTTACCCAAATAAGCACTTCATGGTTTGGCACTCTACGATTAATATCCTGTGGCAGTGAATTCCACAAGTTAATGAGGTAAAATAGCTTAACCAGATTCAGAAAGGATTAGACACAGAAGAGCAATAAAAGTATCTGCAGTTACCTTGTGGTAGCTAGGATAAAAGTTACAGCACTGGCAAATCCTCCCGCTTCAAGGCACAAAATAATTCCCACTTCTTTTTCGCCCAATCTGCTGGCTGTATTGCATGCATAGTGGGGAGCAGGGAGGCTGTAGAGAGGGGATGGGAGGTGGCCTTCTTCTGACCCATCAGGTATAGCCTCTGACAGTAACCTGTCTGTTTTCACACTAAATGGACCATTAATCTATTTAGGCGAGGAAGTTCCAGTGGCACTATGCTATCACTGCAACGCCCTTCAATTCACAGATGCCACTAGTAAGGTTAGAAATGTGCATAAGCCTTCCCGCTGATTTCTGGGAATTTTGTGCTCCAGTCTGACTCAATATGGCAGTTCCTTGTTCTATGTGGTATTTCAGCCCAGCAAGCAGAAGGTTACTGTTAGCTTCCATGCGTCAGCATGTGAGGGAGGGAGAGGGAGGTGCAGTTTGACATATTGGAAAGCTACTTTTCTGTTGGGACCGGGAGAGCAGTTGCTGCTGTTCACAAACTTCACTTACGATGCCCTTCCAAAACAGGTCCTCCAGGACACGGCATCGGCATCGTGCAGTCCTTTTAGTGGGCATCATGGTCCTGTTAGTGACCATTGCGGCTGTGCTGGCTGCTGTGCTGGTACATGGAAGGAAAGAGACTAGCAAGCAACTGTTGCAGTGGAAAGGCAGGGGGACCACTGAAAATCTGAAACAGATCATCCTTGGGAGGTGTTACAACTATGTCACAACAGTGAACCCTGCGCTGAGGTGAGTAATAATTACTGTCATCATGCATCATATGGTATAATGGCAAAGGCAGGCAAAGAGCCTGGTACTAACTTCAATATACTATGTTAGCAGCTGAACAAGGGAAAACAGAGGAATTAGAATGTATGACAAGTATTTGGGAGCAAAACATAGAAAGTCAAATTTAAAATTAGCCACATCCTGTTGACTATTTTTGGAGGGACTGGTCTGGGCAAAACAGCATAGCAAATGAGTGTGTGAAACAGTAAATTCTACCCACTGATATAAATGTGAAATTCCTGCTGAAATCTCATAGAACCAAACATCTAAACTCTGGGTCAGAGTCTAGTAAGTTTTAATATGTGGATGTGACGGTAGTGAAGTTTAACTGCAATCTGGGAAGAACTATGTAGCACGTAACATTTAACCCACATAACCAACTATGTGTGTATATGAAAGACAGGAGGAGTTTGTGGGAAGTGATTTTGAAGACAAATATTTCTATTATTCAGTTGCTTTTTTTTCCTGAGAAAGAAGAATTTTGAGCAATTCCTTTGAAACATGCAAAAAGATGTTGTGGTAAGGGGGTCAGACGACTCGCCTAAGTTCACTGTAAGCACGTGGGGCTTTCAGGCTAGTATAAAAAGATTGATTGCAATTGGTCATGCTATCAGTGGGGGGAATGCTCAGCAAAATCTTCCATACACATGTATTTATTGAACTCCATCAGTTGGTGCTGTACATCAGAAGAGGAAATAATTCCTACACTAAGGAGCTAAGGATTTGAATGAAGGGAAAAGTTACTTATGGAGACAGAGGCATTTCAAGTGTAAAGGGTCGGAATGGGGCACAGACAAAAGTGGGGGAAGATATAGAAGGGACATTTGGAGACGCAGCTGGGAAGAGCTCTTGCATCAGGAAGGGGAACAGGAGGACATGAAAGCAGAGGCTATGGGCCAGGACAGAGTTGTGCAGAGTCTTGAAGGGGAAGACTCATCTTCTCTTCCTCATGTTTCTCTGGGAAAACCCGGAGATTCCTAGTTGGGGAGGGAGCCTGGAAAGGGAAGCATCATCCTCTCTTTTCCCAGGCCCTGCAAAATCTCCTCCCATGGAAGGTAACATGGAGTGGGCACAGTGTTGTGGGAGGGAGCAGGACAGCTACTTGCCACAATACAATTCCACCCCTACACCCAGAGTCAACATTTTCCTGATAAAGTGCCATCCTGTTTTAATTTACTTGCCTGCCCCCGCTCCATAATGGCACTGACATACGGTGAACCTAGCAAAAAACAAACAACTGGTTTCCTGCTAAATTCCGACCACCAGCAAATCTTGCCTTCTGCTGTTCAGAGCAGAGACACTGTATAAACAGTTTAACTCTGCAGTATTTGAAGGGGAACTGTCACGTTCAAAACCCTGGGACCTGATCCTGTGAAAATGTAAGCTTAAGCATAAGCTTAGCTTTCAGCACGTGAGCAGTATCATTGAAGTCAATGGGGCTATTCACATGTGCAAAATGAAGCCACTGCATAAGTGCTTGCAGGGTCAGGACATATTAGTAAAAAAGAAAAAAACAAAACCCTTGAAAATGTTATTAAAAAACATTCAATTCTTAAACTGAAATAACTTTTACAACCCAACATCCTTTTCAATATGGGTGATATTTACTTACTTTTTAATAAGGGCACTGAAAATGTATAGTTAGTTTCACTTTTGTTTATAGTAAATTTTTAGTCAAATTCACTTACAGGTTCTCACGCACTAGACGAGTGGTTCCCAAACTGTGGGGTGCGGACAAACGTTCGTGGGGGGAGTGGTAGGGGGGGCAGTTGGGCCCAGGCCAGCCCCTATGGGAAGCAGGGAGGGCGCGCCAACCAGCCTCACTCTGCCTGCAGCTCTGCTCTGGCCCTGTCCTCAGCCACATCTTATGCCTCAGGCCAGCTCTGCCTCTAACCCTAGCTCCTTGCCCATCCCTAGTTCTGCCTCCAGCTCCACCTTCAGTTCAAGTGCCTCTGCAGAGCCAACTATGCAGTAATGGGGGGGAAGGGCGCAGACAGATTCCTTTACTGATAAAGGGGGGCATAACAGGAAGAGGGTGGGCACCACTGCACTAGACCTGTGCAGAAATTCTTGGCCAGGAATTGTTTGTTTTAGTAACATGTTCTCAATGGCATTTTTATTTCAGGTCATGCAGACTGGTTTTAGGTTTTCAAAAGAGCTTTTTTTTAAAAAAAACAAAAACAAAAAACACAACAACCAATTAAACAAAATCACTCATTGTGTGAATTTGGACCTGACAACGTCTCTTTAAGGAGGACAAATGTATTTATTCTTAACAAAAGAAAAGCGAGTGCATTTTCAACTAAACAAGAAAAAAAAACAAACGATTAACATTTTAACGCAGTATGAACTGAAAATTTCCATTTGAAATACTGACATTATTGGGAGGGGGGGAAGCAGAAACATATTAACTTGCCTATATCTGTAATGTTCATGCGGAGGATGGCTCAGAGTATTTGTTCTTAGCTCTGATCTTGAATTCCTTTCTCCTGAACCTACCTGACATTAGAGTAGTTTGTGATACAAGTGTACATGTGATCACTATTCTTTTTGAGCACCCTGATTACAAAGCCAGTGCCTCACGGACACGTTGTAGAATCAGACCACAACAAATTCTTTCATGTCTAATGCAGGCTTTACATCTCTCTCTCCATTACGGAGCACCCCAATGATCTTGAAGAGCTTCTCAAGGTCTCTCATTAACACTTTCACTCATGACATAACTTCTCTGCAAATAACACCAGCTCTACACATTTGCTCGCTCATATACATCATTCTGCTTATCTTTCTCTTTCATCTTCTGGCTAAGCCACAGCTTCCTACTGAATGCTTCCAAGATTGAAGTCCTCACACCATATGAAAAGACTTTTGTTCTCAGACTCTAAATTTGCTACAAAGGTCAGAAATTTTGGAGACAAAACTTCTTGACTGCCATCCCTTTGTTCTCCTACATCTGCTTTGTCTGTTTGACATTCACCAGATCTGGAGTATTGCCAGATTTTATGCTGAACCTCTATGCTTAATCATCTTGTCAGTCATTTCCTTGAGTATTGCATATCCCTCTTGTGTCCTTCAGCAAAGCAAAATTCCATAAGTGCTACAATACTATCACTTACTCCTGAAATAAATCCAACACACACACATTGATATAGAATGCTATATATCTATTAATGTTAACTTGGCCTCATTGCCTGTCCTATTTAATTTATTGTGTACATTCAGTTCAGGGCACAATCTCCTTCCTAATTAACAAAAAGACCACTTTCATCTAGTTCTTTTCATCCATAGATTTCAAGATGCTTTACAAAAGGAGGTCAGTATCATTATCCCTGTTTTATAGATGGAGAAACTGAGGCACAAGGAGGGTTGTGACTTGCCCAGACACCCAACAAAGCAGTGGCAGAGTGAGGAATTGAATCCAGGTTTCCTAAATCCCAGTCTAGTCCCTATCCACTAGACTAAGCAACACTGCCTCCCTTACTAAGATTGGCTACCCTACTCAGGTCAGGGGGAATTTTCAGTAGGAGTAAGAGAATAGAAAAGAAGCAGGATTGATCAGACATGAAGTAACATATTAAGCTAAATGTGAAAAGTGAAAAACCAGATTAGCGAACACCACACATGCAAGTTACCATTGCTGTTACAACCTTAATTTCTGTACTTCATGACTTTTTCTTGACTTCATCTATGCCACCTAACGTTGCCCTTTTTTAATTCTCCCCTTTGAATTTACAACAGCAAGCCTAGAAAACTTCAGTCCCAAAGAAGAACATTTCAAGAAAGTTCTGAACAGTGAACAATTGAAAAACAGAGGTTATAACCCACAGCACTTGGCAACCTTTTAACTGGAACAGTTACTATAGGCAACCATCCCAACACTTGTAGCAGAAAATGTCTGAAGAAAAAAAAAGTTGCTCTGTTGGCCTGTAATTTCAATATGCAATTCCAGTTTACACAAGCAAAGGTTTCAGCTCTTTAAAGTCTCAGTACTCGGTAATTAATGACCTCATTTGAGTCGGCTGATGCCCTATGGCCTTGAACCTGCTTCTCTCAAGGAATTCCTAGTGTTGATATTAGAGAGATAAGGTGGGTGTGGTATTATCTTCTATTGGATCAGCTTCTGTTGGTGAAAGAGACAAGCTTTCGAGCTAGAGCGCCTCTTCCTGAAGAAGCTGGTGTCTCACCAACAGAAGTCAATCCAATGAGAGATATTACCTTACCCACCTTGTCTCTCTAATAAGGGGGTAGTCTTACAAAAGGGCTTAGGTGCCTAACCACCAATTCAGGTGCCTTAACCCCAGAATCAGCCCCCACTGGAATTCATAAAGCCCCTGCTCAGTTGTCCCCAAACCTTGAGGGACCTAAGCTCACTTGGCACCTACGCTTCAGTAAAAGTTCCCTAAATGTCTTTGCTTCTGCCTGTGAGCATGTGCACTTCAGCCCCACTCCATGCATCTGGCCACCTAGCCCCAGAGTAATGCGCAAGCCAGCTCCTCCACCTAACTAATCTGTGGAGACACGCTCAGAGCTCACCTACCAACTCAGACTCCTACAGAAAACTCACACAAAAAGGCAGGGTGTGGGGAGAGGAGAAGGCGCTCCCTCCCTCATAACTTTTAGCTCAGTGCTTAGAATAGTCACCTGAGATGCAGGAGATCCTCCTGGCTCAAGTGCCCCCTCCAGCTGAGGAGAAGGGATTTGAACTGGCATCTGCCACCTTTCAGGTAAGCAGCCACTCAAAAAACAATCCCAGGTTTCACTGGAGTCTCCTTTTTGACCTACAAAACACCTTGTCCAGGCTGAAGTAGCTCCTTTCCTACAGGGCTAGCTGGGCGTGGCTCTCTGCTCTAGGCATTGTGACCTGCTCTTCATCCTCCTCCCTCGTGGCCCCCTCCTTCCTCCCCAATTTGCTCCTCGCTCTCAGCTCACCCACCTCAGCCCTGTCCCTCTCCTGTTTACGTCTTGCGCCAGCCTTTCCTATCCCTCCCTGAGCCCAATGTGCGCTCAGAGCTTTGGAGCTGAGCACAGCCAGGAGTGCTGCTATGGGGTGAATGTAGGGTGGGTGTGTTCTGCTATTTCACCTCTCCAGACTTCCCACCCCTCAGGAGCAACAACCCCCACCCACCCCGTCTTTACCTGTCCTGCTTTAGCCACCAGGAGTGTTGGGTGGTCTGGTGCCCTAACCACTGGGCTATGGGATATTCTGATGTGATGATCCATCTGTCTCACCTGTTGATGCTATTCCGCCATGGATATAGAATTAACACACACACACACACACACACACACACACACACACACAGAGGAGGTCTGGGTCCTGATGGGTCTCCCACCTCTTAGGTGAGGGCTCTAATCACCAGGCTACACAATCACTCTCAGGTTTGTTCACACCCAGAATGATGAAGTTCTTCCACTGTGGATAAAAGATCATGGAGCCAAAAAGAGAGTGAGCATGCAGAAGCAGGGCTTAGCGCACACCCCTGGCTTGGTACCTCCCATTAGCTCGCTTGGGTGAGGAGGCCCTAGCATTCTGGCTTTCGTGAATCCCAGTCTAAGGGCAGGTCTACACTACAAGTTTACTATGGCACAGCTGCACTCCTGGTGAAGACGCTCCAAGCTCTCTCCCGTTGGTTTAGTAATTCCACCTCCATAAGAAGCAGTAGTTATGTCAGAGGGAGAAGCAAGGTCTCCTGCCAACACAGTGCTGTCTACACCAGCACTTAGGTCGGTATAATTATGTCGCGGGGATGGATTATTCACACTCCTGAACAATGTAGTTATACCGGAGAAATTCTGTAGTGTAGACAAGGGCTAAGGAGCCTCTGTACAGACTTTGAGAGTCTAATTTTCTAGGTTCCTAAAAGTTAGGCATGGTTTCACTTAGCGTCCCCATGCTTAAGTTTCTTTATGAATCTAGCTCATGATATTGTTTCTGCCATCTCTTTGGATGACTCAAAGAGCTTTTAGCATAACTGTGCGAACTCTTCTTCCATGAATATCTGACCCAATAGTATTCACAACATTTCCTCTTTCTGAATAGAATTTTCTCCACACAGATATTTGGGGAAAACAAGGGCTGCAAATATCGAAGGAAACTAGTGTTATAAGTGACAGATCTCCTCAAATTCTTGATATGCAGTTTTAACCTTTTATAATTTTGTAAATAATTTCTTTTCTGTGCTTATGGCTGCAAATTCAAGAGAAGGGATTCTTCTTCCCTATGTACAGTGTTGCACAATTGGCTAACTGTGTTATAGACTTTTGCCAGAAGCAGAAGGTCAGACTTACAGTAGAGGTTTCTGATACGGTTCAACAATCTTATATTCATGAACATCCACAAAGGGGCCAAGTTCTGCTTTCCTTACTCCTGAAGAATTCCCATCAAACATCCTATTATCAGTGACAGTTTTGCCTGGATAAGCACTAGGATTTGGCCTGCTGTTTCTTAGTGCATTCTCAGAATATGGACTCCCTCTTGTGGCTGACCGATCACCTGCTTGTTCCCATAACTGCTTACTTAAAACTAGTGTGTGCAGCTCAAAACATGTAATGAATCAAATTAATCCCTAGTGTAGCTGAATGTGCATTTTTTAAATTTAGAGCACTGAGTTCAAATCCTGTATTTTAGAAGGGGGTAACAGTTTGGGGGAGGGAATCCATATATGTTTTCGCCATGCTAATCAGGATAGCTAAATTCCAATTATTTGAAGACAGTTCTATTCTGAAAAGTGATTATGTAAAACTAATATCTTATTCAGATTTGTTCTTCTGTGTATTGAGTTATATTTCCCCAACAGTAGTGACAAATCACAAAATTAAGTCTGTACAGCATTTTACACCTGTTATCCCTGCAGAACCAATAGAACAAACTGGCATCTATTCTTTCTTACATAGCAACAGAGTTGTTTAGTAAATCCCTATCTGTTACACCTGTGCAACTCCACTGAAGGTAATGGAGTTGCACAGGTGTAACAAAGGGCATAATTCAGCCTGCAGAATCTTCATTGCAGATGTGTGAGATGGAAAGAGCCCAACTTGATTGTCAGATCCCAATATGCATTTGCAGAGCAAATAGTGGGGGCAGGGAGGAACCTTACTTGCATAGTAGTCAGATTTAATAAGACATTGCTGAGACACAAAGATTGCCACTTTTCAAAGCAAAATCACATTAGATATCTCTAGCACTGCAAACACGTTGCACCTGATTAAACACGTAAGAAGCACTTTGAAGATGCAAGCCATCATAATTTAAGTCTGATTAGCAGTGGTGCATGCAATATTATCTATACATAAAGCACACCACTATACTGAAGTTCCAAAAATGGCTTTTTATATTACATTAGGTCACTGGCCCTTTAAATAGAAAGCCTTCAGGTCCAAATCCTGATCATATAAAAGCCAGTGTCAAAATTCCCCATCATACATAGTGGGGCAATCTGCTGTAGAACCTCGCTTTGTAAATGTATTAAAATACCCAGCACAAAATCTCTCTTTCTGCATTAGCCAAGCTTTGTTATCTAACTGTATGTTCATTAATTCATTTCTTTACATTTTGTGTGAATCATGTGACACTTTCAGCTAGATTCACTTACATTCTTTCATTGTTTATTAACACTTATTTGGGAAATGCGATTTTCATTGGCCCTGCAAATAGCCAAAGCCTTTTGCTGTGTCAAGTCTACTTCTCATGTTAAATATGTTTGAACTTGGTTATCAAGTATACCAAAGATAATTTGGTCTCTAATATGTCCCTCTATATACTGGTCATATTAACTCAACTTAGCTGCATTACACAGGTCTACAACATCACAATCAATCTTATCTGGCACGTAGGGTTGCCAGGTGTTTGGTTTTTGATCGGAAAGTCCAGTTGAAAAGTGGGCCTGGCAATATCCGGTCAGATGTACTGACTGGACACCAAGAATCCAGTTACCATGCGCGGGGGTGGGGGGGGGCCCTGTGTCATAAACCTGACCAGCCTCGGCTCAGCCAGGACTGCCTCTTACCTGCATCTCATGGGCAGGCAGGCAGCAGGCTCCACATCAGGCTGCAGCTCCCATCGTAGCCCCTGAGCAGAGAGAGTCCAGCTGGGGGCCAGGGAGAGAGAATTGAGTGATATGGAAGGAGGATGGTGGAGAGCAATGAGTGATGGGGGAAAAGGGCTTTAGGGGAAAGAGGTGGGGCAGGGCATGTCTGTTCAGCAATTAGAAAGTTGGTAAAACCCTTCTCTCATGAAGAAAATATGCCTTTTGCCAGCGACATTCATGCCCAGATCACGCTAGTCTGTAAATTCTTGTCTAGTAGTTTACTGTCCCCTTCATGCCGCCACTGGAATGTATTGTAGATCTCCAAACCCTCTTGGTTTACCATCTGCAGCAGTTTGGAGGGTTTCACTCTGGTTTCCCTGCAATGCCACTTGCTTTCTGAAAATCTGAAAGATCTGCAACTACCTCTTGCAGCTCTCCATTCTTGTTCCCTTGCTAACTGAAATGTTCAGGTGGCTTCATTGGTTCCATCATTGCAAAGACTTAACTTCCATATGACACCATTCAATAAAGCTGTGATATGCTGGAATGCTGCTAAGAGAGGGAAGCTTGATTTCCTGTTCATCACCTGACATGGCTCAGAGTTACAAAAGGTTATTACTCCTGTCACGTGACAGATGTCACTGATGCCAGAGGCAACTGTTACAGTTAGTCATACATAACTGTATTAATTAGTTTGTAAGCTCTTTGTGGGAGGGTCCAAGTGCACTGTGATGTGTCTACAACACTTTCAGGTTCTGTACTAATAATTTTTTGGTTTACCTGCTTTGACAATCACCTCAACTTCCTCATCTATCAAAAGGCTGCTTTTGGTTTGTCTTTCAGTATAATGAAATTTTCACAAGTGTGCTTTATTGGAGTCACTAGGGTTTTTAACCTAATGTTAAATTGTTTGTTGAAATATCCAACCCACAGAAGATTTATGGTATGTTTATAATTTATGTTCTTTACTATTTCTCCATTTCAGATAGCCAATCTGCTAATCCTACTTTTGTTTCTAAGATGGCCTTTGTTATATGAAACATCATAGCTCTGCCTTATCTTTCTACCTACATAATTGCTTACACTTTCCCTTCACTGGTTTTAACAGTGAATCTATTTGTCTTCCTTGCTGTTTTTTCTTTCTGAACCATTCTGACTTGTATGTGTATTATTTTTGATCCTGGTTCTTGTTAACATTCAAATTTATTTACCAGGAAATACAATCATTTGATTCTCTCTCAGATCCATTGCTGTTGAAACAAAATCTCCATGAAAATACAGTGAAGTTTTTCTCAAACTTGTACCAGGCACAATGGACTAGCGGATAGGGCACAGAACTGGGACCCAGTACTCTTGGGTTCTCTACTTGGCTGTTCCACTGACTCACTGTAGGACCTTGGACAGGTCTTTTAACTCGCTGTGCTTAGTTTTCCACATCTGTAAACTGGGATAATACTGGCTCACCTTTGCTTTATGGATAGAATGCACTTGATAAGTATTGTTATGTATTTTTTGCTAAGTGGTCCTTTCACTGGCATTTCTTAGGTGTTTTAGTAAGTAATTGACCTTTCCCCTTCCTCCGTTATCCACACTTACTATCAAACACGTCTCTCCAGGTACTTCAATGCCATAGAGATATGACATTCTAGCACATTTCCATAGTATTTATGCCCTGACTTGTGTCTCTGGAACCCACATGCTTATGCACCTGATGTGAGAATCCATGCATTTCTCATGCCTTTGGTCAGTCTTATTTGCCATATTGCCCTCTCCTGCTGGAGAATGGTGAACACTTTTTATACAAATACCTTTTCCCCCTTTTAGCATGGACAAATTTATGTGGCAGTCAGTAATTAACCTAAACAGGACCTTTAGGCAATTGACCACTGACATATCTCCTTCCACTGCTTCCATAGTACAAACTTCTAAGCAGGCCCAGGCATTATAGAGGATTTCATCAATTTCTGTGCAGTTTGCAGCAGATTTACCTCACAAAACCATTACATTATTGGTCACTCGACTTGAGTGGGGTCTGAGTGTTGCAGGAAGCATTTTACCCTGGGCCAGGTAACTAAAGAATGCATATTTTTACTCACAGGTGCAAATTAATACTAATCTGTAGTTATTTTACACCAAAGAGTATTAATACAATAAATTATAAGCTCTACTTGCTCAAATTTACAGTTATGACTAAGTTTTCCAGGCAAGGTTCTGCTTGGTTACACTGGTGTAAATCCATTGGCTTAAACAGAATCACTATGGATTTACAGCAGTCCAACTGAGACCCAAATCTAGCTATTACGTTTTGGTGCCCATTTGATTCCTCAGCCATCTAATGGGTATAATAACATCTACTCACCTCAAGGTGGTATGGTGAAGGTTAATTAATAATTGGTAAAGTGCCTTGAGATCCTTTGATGACATGTTATAGAAATTCAAAGTATTTTTAGTGCTTGTAATAGGGTTGCACTCACTTCTCAAAAGCCCCCCTGTCCGAGTGCACGTTCCTGCACTCTCTCTGTGGTGGGTCTTCGTGACTCAGCCCTCCGACTGAGTCGCACACAGTCTATATATGAAATAAAAACCCCTTCCAGGGAAATAATCAGACCCGGGGGGGGTGGGGGAGGGGCGAACGACAGCTATCCCAGTACTCTTTGGTTGGCCTCTCTTTCCCTGTAGCCCTCCATGGGCTGAGGCCCTTAATTAATCCCACTGTTTTTAAAATGGCTTTGGCACTGGTATCAAGCCATGCTCCAGAACTCCCTCCCTGGAGGCAATGTCCCACCCTCTCAGTCCTCAGCTCTCCTGCTGGGCTACTAAAAGGGTTCAGTTCCCCTTCTGGGGTACATTACAATCCAGGCCACTTTCCAAGTGGCTGGTGGAGGTGACCCAGGCCCCCTTTAGGGCCTCTGTTCCAGGTCCTAAAGATAGCAGCTGTCCACCATGTCTCTTTAACTAAGCTGCATTGCTGCTATGATTCCCTGGGCCACTTTCACACAGCCCCAGCACATTGTTCACCCTTATCTCAGGGCCTTGTCTTGGTTTTTTCACAGCCACTAGCCCAGAGCGCATTCTCATTCCTACAAGTCTCTGCCAGCACTGCTCTGTCCGAGGTCCTGTAACTCCCTCAGCCAGCCAAGCACATCAACCACACTCCTTTAGCTCCAACAGGGAACTCATCTCACACTGACTCTGCAGTTCTTCTTAAACTAGCCTGCTGGGCCCTGATTGGCTGCTCTTTGGAACCCCTTTTTGATTGGCTGTGTCCCAGATAGCCACTCTAATCAGCTTGGAGGACCCTCTCCACTACCCTTTTCTGGGATGGGGTATGGTAGGGCTCCAGGGCCTCCAGCAGGGGGCATCAGGGCCTGGTCTACCCCGCCACAGTGCTTCAGTTGTCCTATATATATTGCACAGCTCAAGGATTAACCCATCTTCACATATTAATCTCTTCATATAATCATTTAAAATTCCCTTCAGTCTTCCAGCCCAAAATCAACCCAGGTACCAGAGAGATGATTACTCAATGTGTGGGAATGTACTGGATGTCTCAGCTGCCATTTGTTTGAACAAATGCTGCCTAACATAACTTTCCACTGCACCATTACAGAGATGTTTTGTTTACCACTGTTGTTCCTCTCTCAATCATTCTGCTATCTGTCATGGTGGCAGTGGTGGTGGGGTTCTCTTTTGTTTTTTTCCTTCCCTCCCTTACTAGTTTTTGTCTGCCTGGTTTTTGTCTGCCAAGAAGAATCATGACTATAGACTGACTAATGACTAAATATTAGCAAGAGTTCAGTGTCACCGAGGAATAAGTGGTGTCACAATGCATCAGATAATATGCAAGCATCTCAGTGAAAGCTGACAGACTATGAAGTGACTAGGTGTAGTTACTGTTCAGCTCTCATTGCTGATGGATGGGGAAAAAAAAATATCCAAGAATTCTGTTAAAACCTTTGATCAGTTCCCTTTCACTAAGAGCAGTTGCGAGAACATCAGTTTGCTTATCCTGTGCCCTTTTTCTATGCTGATCAAGCAGAGGCCATTATTAATCCATTGCACCCTCAAATCTCCAAGGGATTAACAGCCAGATACCACATATACAATCTATTAATATCACACTGGCAGTCTCTGATTTTTATTGTGGTGTTGCAAAGTAAAGCCAAGGAGTTAGTTCATAATTGTAGTAAACTTACAGTCTGTTCTCTTGATTCTTGGCCTGTTCACATACCCTATCAGGTGTCAAAGAACTTGCCCCTTTTATTACACAAATTTCTAATGTGTCCAAGTTCTGGCAGAGTTTCAGTCATTTAAAAATCAGTCTATTGTAAACCCTACTCATTATGGAAAAATCAACACCACATCAGCATTGGGTTTTGGAATACTTTCCAGTTACCATTTAGTTCTGTCTAGTTTGTCTTGCTAAATGACTGAAAGTGTTTTCCAATATTTATATTTTTAATTTTAATTAAATGCTCCTAAAACTGAACTATAATTATCAGTGTGAGACACCAACTTAAATATGCTTCCCCCATCTTCTTCAGTGATACACCCATCACTTGGGGCCTCTTAACTACACAACAGCAAAATACTCTTCCAGTTTCAATTCAGACAGAATTTAATCGTGTTCTAAAACCATGATAAAGTCTTTGAAATGGTTAAAGGCTCATCTGCGCTCCTAGTTGAGACAGTGGTGTAAGTGGGCTAAGGGGACAATGGTGCTGTAACGGGCCTAATGACACTGCTGTCAATGCAGTATGGTTGGGGTCTTGCAGTGAAAAGTTCCAGGACCAGATTCTCATCTAAGATCCAGCCATTTTGCCACATTCAGACTGGCCAACAGAGAATTCCCCTGGTGGAGGGAAATTTTCCACTGGAGTAAAGCTAGAGGAGTCAGCTCCTGTGTCAACACTCCCAACAAAGGTGACATGGTGGAGTGCCATTCTGCTACACCAAGCCTTACTTGGCATGTGATGCCTAAGGGACCACAAACCAATGTCACACACACACATGCACGTGCACACGCTCTCGCTCTCTCTCTAAAGTGAGGTCAGCATTCAACACCTAAAAAACATTTCCAGAGTTCATACTTCTCTGCAGAGGTGCTTGAACAACTTGTATCTTGTGGGTGCTGAGAGCCACTGAACCAAACTGTAAACCCTGTATATGATGGAAACCGCTTCAAGCCAGGGTGGGAGGCAGCACCTCCAGCACCCTTATTTCCAGCACCTGTGCATCTCTGATGCAAGTTTGACAGTCTGCACTTGTCTTCGGATACTGTAATGCTTCCTTACCGGCATTCAAACCATTTAATAGTGAGCAACAGCCATAAAACACAGCAGCCAGGAAATCAACTATGTCACTCCAGTTGTGCACAAGTTATGCAGGCTACCTTAGACACCAACGTTAAGCAAGTTATACATCACTAAGCTGGGCAGATAGATGCTAACATTTGCCAAGGACTGTAAGAGCTATAATCCAGCTTCAGTTGAGTTCGCCCCTTATTCCCCCCACCCTCAATACTCTCCTCTTTCTACTATTCACCTGCTAAGACTAAGGCCTTGTCTACACTACAAAGATAAGTCAATGTATGTTAGGTTGACTTACAGCCACCACATTAATTACTGTGATGGCTGACGTCCACACTGCCCTCCTGGGGTCAGTGGTATGCATTCTCACACGGAGCACTTCTACCGACCTTAGAAGGGCAGTATGGGGCACTGGGAGCCCAGTGTCTCAGCTCCATTGGCAGCTCCCAGCGAGAAGCCTGGCTGCCCCACGGGCTCCTGGACTCCAGGTGGGCTGCCCTCTCACCCCTCACCACCCACTGGGAGAAGCTGCCCACGGGTTCTCCACTCCCATTCCCTGCCAGGAGCTGGGGTCCCCCTGCCCAGGGCTTCTCCCCTCCCAGTTCCCTGCTGGGAGCTGGGGTCCACTGCCCGGAGCTGCTTGCTCCACTCCCAGTGGGAGCCAGGGTCCAGCTGTCTGGGGCTTCTCGCCCCGCTCTGGACCGGGAGTGGGATACAGCCACTCAGCTCTCCAGGTTTTCTGCTGGAACCGTGAAATTGACAAGAATGACAACCAACAGCCGATGTAAGGAAAGCAGTATCTACACTGACACTGTCTCCCTATCTACACCGACATAAGCCTGCACCTTTTGTTGAGGTGGTTTTATGATGTCAGCATAGCAGGGGAGTTACGTCGGTGGGAGGAGCATTTCAATGTGTACTCCTCCACTGTTGTGTTGGCAAAACTCTGCAGTGTAGACCAGCCTTAAGCAATATAAACCTCCTATCTTCAGTGATGAAATGTACTGGCTGGCCACTCTTTATATGCATTTGTACAGTGCCTAGCACAATGACATCCCACTCCTGATTGAGGCTTCTAAGTGCTACCATCATACACATGTAGAATGAATAATAAATTGATAATAAATAAGCCATTGTGTGCACGTACCCATTTTCTGATACCGTGTCACTGCAGATAAAGATGAAGCAAAAGTTCTCTAATGTGTTTTCTTTTGACTTCCATAGAACATCATAGGCACGTGCACAGGGTGTGCCCAGGCAAACCTTTTTGGTGCCAAACCTTTTTGGTCTGACCCGTGGCCAGAGAGTAGGACTCGTGGCAGAGTAAAATCTCGTAAAAATCTACGAGATCTTGCGGCATAGAGTGAACTCTCCTACTCTGCTGCCAAATTTCACTTGGCCAGGACATTTCACGGTGGAGAGTAAAAGGCCTGTTACTCTCCACTGCGAATCCCACTGTCCTACTCTGCTGCTGAATTTCACTTCGGCAGGAGATTTCATGGCGGAGAGTAAAAGGCCCAAGTTTGTATTGTATTGTAAGTAAAGTTTAGTTGGTGATTTAAAAAAAATTAAGTTTAGTTAAGTTAATTAAGTTCAATAAACATTCATCTTTAAAATAAATAAAATAAATTTCCCTGGGTGCACACCCTAATGAAATGTATAACATTCCATACAGTATACAACTTAGGTGTACCTTCTGTACTTGATCTCCTGCTGATCCCTCACTTCTCCCACAAGGTGACAGTGTTCACCTTAAATTCAGCTCCAATGTTGCTAAACCTTTGAAATAGAGAATAGCAAAAACTAAAATATACATAGGGTGGTTGGGTTTGGAGACTGCTCCAGAATAATAATGAGACAGAGGTCCTGAAAGGGGGGAAGGAATGGTGAAAGAAAAATTAAAAATTTAAAAATGCATACAAAAAAAAAAGCAGCAGCAATTGTGCAGACTAGAGAATGCTCTGACATAAGATGTAAGACTAATGGTACTTAAAAATGCATTTTATGGTTCTCAGCATCTCACACCCAGGCCCGGTCCACACTTACCTTCGGGATTTGGTGGCAGTTGACGGGAGATACGCAAGTGACATAAATCACTTGCATATCTCCCATCGACTTCACTGCATCTGCTCCGCGCGCCGTCCACACTGCGCTGCATTGAAGGGAACAGCGTTCCTTTCGACGCAGCGCTACACCACTTACCGGGGTGGTTTTCCTGCGTCGCTTGCTGGATTGACTGAGCGGGTCTACACAGACTGCTTAGTCAATCCAGAGCAATCGATCTGATGGCAGCGAATTTGCCACCATCAGTCTGGACCCAGCCCCAGACACACCAACCCATCAGGCCAAATTTTAAAAACAGACCTGGTATAAAACACAAACTGCTATTAACCCACAACCACAGCAGTACAAGCAACTAACTTGTCCTTACAAAAAATATTGTGGTAGTAAGGTGATGTCTGCTGCCATCATACTGTTTCCTCTGCTTGTGTATTACCTCCTTTCTCCTGGCCCTTGCCTGTCCTGTTTAGATTGTAAGCCTTTCATGGTAGAGGCAAGCTAGTACTCTGTTTGTACAGTGCCTAGCACAATAAGGCCCATTTTTGTAGCTGTTAGGCATTACTATAACATACAATAATAAATAAATAAAAGGTTGACAAACAGAGGCCATGGACCATCTAGGGTCCATTTGATCTAGAAATGCATGGTGGATTAAGATCTTTTAGGATACAATCTTTCCTTTAAAAATTATGGTTCTACCGTGTTTCTCCGAAAATAAGACAGGGTCTTATATTATTTTTTGCTCTGAAAGATGGGTTAGGGCTTATTTTCAGGGGATGTCTTATTTTTTTTCCATGAGTGTAAAGTGTATGGGGACCTTTACTTGTGAACCGCTTGTAAACTGTAACTAGGGCTTATTTTTGGAGTAGGGCTTATATTTCAAGCATACTCCAAAAATCCTGAAAAATCATGCTAGGGCTTATTTTCGGGGTCGGTCTTATTTTTGGGGAAACAGGGTAGCTCTTCTGGCTGTGCAGTTCTCTCTTGACAGTGAACTAAAGTTCTAGGTGAGGTGTGAACTACTCCCATTAATCTAAGTCATGATTAACTCTGGAGCCTAGTGATGGCTCTTTGAGCATCTCAATTATTTGGAAATCTGGCCCTTAACTGCATTTCTAATTTTTGTGACCAGTGGCAGTGGTTGAGAATGCAAGTTGGATATCTGCACGCACAAAGGACCAAATCAACAAAGCATAAAGCATTAATCACTCCCACCCCCTCCACAAGTGATACAAAATATAACAACTTCAGTGAGAGCAAGATCCTCTACAGAGACACTTCATCAACTTACACCAGATTAAGTTTTGGCCCTGAAAGTTAAGTCACTACAATAGGCCCATATTCTACCCTGGCCATTTCAGTAAACCACCCACTGACAGTGGGGACTGTTTATGGCTGCTACTTGGTAGCTCTCTCCCAGGGACCACAATTAAAAATAAAATTTGGCCTTTGGCTTCCAGTATGCCAAAGGAAAGAGGAGTTGTTCACCTTGCTGGAAGTCACTGCTGGGCATGGAGGAGAGCAGTCCAAAGTCACAGGTCATCAGTGAAGATGGTCCTTATGTTACCTTGAATGGTTGCAGCCACCCCATCAGAGAAGAGTGAATTCCTCATAATGAAACCAGAAATTCTGGACACAGCAGCACTTTCACTGTTTGTTGTGAATTGGATCTCTGTCCCATTGAGCTGATTATAGTTTGAAACCATTGTGGCAATTTGTGAGCAAAACTGTACTCAGCAGACACTGAGGATGCTCTCTGCTTCACAGCACGATACCCTAAAACAGCATTTTCCAAAGCTGAGTTTAAAACTGCATACTTTTCATGAAGTAAATGAAACCCTAAAAGACCCAGTTAATCCTTGCTGTAACTCCTTTTAAATCAATTGAATTACACTAAGGATGAATTTGGTTCTATATGTTCAGTTTAAGAAAAAACAATGAAATTGCAAAGTGAAAAAAATACTAAGAACTATATTAATCATGAGCCTCCAGATCACCATCTCTCAAAACTGCCCTGGCTTTTCTTCAAGTGAACAGACAGCCTTTCAAGGTTAGCCTGCTCAATCAGACTGTCACACTGATCTGCACTATACAGTGTTCTGGAGGTTTTCCATTTTTCTAAAATGCATGTTAACCTCTGGCCACTAACATAGCTCCTACTGAAAATGTTCTTATCTCTCATTTAGATATGGCAGCTGGACATATAGAAATATTCAACCACATAGAAGGGCAAAGGATCACCAAGTTAGAAATAGCAAGCCATCCAAATGTTCTTTTCCATGTAATAATATTTTAATCCTATCCCCACAAGTCTCTTCCACGAAACAGCTGACATCTGCAGTAAAAAGAGTCCACATGCCATTATGTAATGTTACCCTTTAAACAGTATGGGCTGATTCAAGGTGATCATATTGTAACATTATATCATGACGTGACTATGCAATATCAAATCAATACATTGCTTCCAAAGCACTGTTTTGACTCCAAGTTCTAAAGCATCCCCAGTTTAACAGTCCCATAACCACGGATTGTAATTGGAAGCACTTTGAGGTCCTTGGATAAAAACAAGCAAACAAACAAAAAATACCACTATTCAAGTTAAAAAAAAACAAACCAACCAATCAATCAGTATTACTTATTTATAGTTTAGAAGTAAGTTTAGTGCTTACAAACAAAAAGAAACAATTCAAATGGACTTGAGCTGCCTACCGCAGACAGGCATAGTATTGAATAAAATTCACCATTAAGCCAAATCTACCAAATTGAGCCACACTGACAGAACGCCTCTAACCTGGCTTGTGTGTCAGGCTGACAATCTTGTTGACCACAGTAGTGATTTTGTGGTATAGACAAAAGAGCATGAAATCACTTCCTTTTGAAACTTCAGGCCCCTAAATATGAAAAGCCAGGACATAAATAGCAACACTTGGAAATTTTAGCAGGCTGGGTACACATCCCAGTGAATTTTAGGTTCTTTTCTTCTTGCTCAACTTCAGAGCTCTATTCCTTCTTCTGCAGCCTAGTTCCAAAGCACTGATCCACTCTTCCACTCCAAGGCTCACCCCCTCTCCTCCTGAACTATTGAATGTAGGTTAGCTGGCATCATATCTGCAAGCTGTAGCACATCACCTATCTTCTAGATAGTTAAGGTACTTATATGACCTGCATTTATGTAGTAATTTTTTATGTATTTATCCTGGGACATAGTGCAGTGCTATTATCCCCATTTTACAGATGGGGAAACTGAAGATAAGTGGCTTGCTCGAAGGCATTGTATTCTCCTAAGGCTGCTGCAAAGCGTACAGTATAATGGGGACTGCCAATTGTAAGTTATTGCTGCTTAGCAAAGAATTTAGTGCATTTCTCCAAATAATCGTTGGCTTAGGACAGAATCATGTACCTAATACCCCTCTTCTTTGGATTCTTCCCCTATCCTTGCTAGCCATGTTTTTTCTCAGATTGTGCAATTTACTGTGCACTGACTATACAGATTCTTCCAATGGTATAGAGGCAGTGCTGTCTAGAGTAGAGAGCACAGAAATGAGGCTCTGTGTGTTCTTGAGGAAATCACTGAGAGTCTCACTTTGGTGCAAGTTTCTTAAAAATAAATGGTACCACTCCAAGTTAACCAGCCAGTATTATTTCATGCTGTCAAGAGAAGTACTAGACACTTCACAGAAGTGAGGAAAAGAACCAACCAGTCCCTTCTTCAATGAGCTTTTGAATGGGACACACTGAGTGACGGTCAGAAATAATGGGGGAAGTGATGAGTCAGGAAAGAATAAAGGACATAGCATTACAATGATGCTGTTGCTCAGTTTGGACATGCATACCTCAGGGTGATTCAATTCAGGTATTTGCATAAAAAGAAAGAACATAAAGCTACGGTATTGTGACTATTACTGACTAACTTACTATGAACAACACGGAAGAGGTGAGTTTTCAAGAAGGAATTTAAACGAGAAGGAGCTAGTGGCTCGGCAGAGCAGTGAAAGGAGGGCATCCCACCTACAGGGAACAACATGGAAAAAAACATACTAGATGGACAACAGTTGTGAACTGATGTTTGTACACAAGTATTAGTTTAATTCATTACCTCAAACACAACAGAACAGATGGTGCTGATTAGTCTCATTAAGACTCGCATGGTAAAGACTTAGAAAGGGGACCAAGTACTCTCTCACCAGAGCTTGGCAAAGGTCTCAGAAGTGTCACTCCAAGGCTACACGTTGAAAAGTGACCTCAGCCTGCAGTGTGCAATGAATTACCACTCAGCAATACAGGAAGAGCTCTCAGGACCTGTCGGCACTCACTTCTTGTCTTTCCCATGCCGATGGCTTAGCTGATGGGCCAACGTCTTAAGCAACAAAGTTAGACACAGATGACATGGTGTGCTCCCTCCCAAATGGGTCCGTTTTATACCAGTGTAACTCCATTCACTTCAGTGGAGTTACTCCTGACTCCAGTGCAAACAAGAAGCCCAGAATCAGTAATGCCAATGGGAGGATGCTGAAAAGGAACTCAAGTAACTCCATTGAAGTCAATGGATATAAAAGAATCAGTGTAAAATTGGTGTAAGTGAGATCAGAATCAGGACCTAAAATACTTATGAAGTTTCTTCCTCTTGCGTTGGATAAAATTACAAATGTTATCTACATATGGCTCCTCTTGGGAAAGTTTCCAGGCAGATTCTCAGATTATCAGCAGATCCACATATCTGAACAGGCAATATCATTCAAATTCCCTTCCACCACAAAGGTGTTAAATGTCTGGGCTAGATTCTGCCAGCCTTGCTGCTAATGTTGAGTAGCGACTGACTTTGTGCCTGGTCCAATTGACTGCAGTGGGACAACTCGCAGCACTGCTCAGCATGAATGAGGATGGTAGAATCGGGCCCTCTATTTGTGTGGAGTCAGATATTTGAAAGAGCTCAGGACCAGATGTTCAAATGCTCAGCACCTACAACTGGGGCCAGATTTTCAGAAGAGCTTAGCTCTCTTTTAGGCACCGAAACATGGAAGGTGCTCAGTGACAATGGGGATGGGTCGCAGCATAAAATCCTAACATGGGGGTTGGAGGTGTTCAGATTTGAAAAATTACTCAGCATCCAACATACACCAAATATGCTGAGTGTTTTTATTGTTTTTAAAAAAAAA
Organism: Mesoclemmys tuberculata; assembly: GCA_007922155.1. NCBI lineage: Eukaryota > Metazoa > Chordata > Testudines > Chelidae > Mesoclemmys > Mesoclemmys tuberculata. The sequence continues at coordinate 64,319,078 of ML675624.1, read as the reverse complement.
TCTAGCTACTTATTGTGGGGCCTAAATGATAGCTAAGCACATTGGACAGTCTGGCCCACAGTGCCTAAATTTAGTAGGGGTGGGAGGTGATCCTTTTGCAAGCTGCTTCCCTCCTGTTTATTTTCTCTCCTTGTAATAACACAGCAGCATCTAATAGAAATAGACCTATGATTTTGGATGACTACCTGTTTGATCTCCCATTAACTATATTTAAATCTTTTGACAGAGACAAGGATTGCAAAGAAATATGGGAAACAATGCAAAATGCATTTATTTACAAGAACCCATGTAATATTACAATAGAAGATTATCAGCCGTTAATCGATTTGGCAAGTCATCCTATCCCCTGTAATAAGGTAACAATGTTTGTGTGTGATGAGCTGTTTGGGTAGGGACTGCTTGTCTGTACATGCCTAGCACAAAGAAGCCTCTTTGTGTTTGTTCTGTTTGCAAGACGCCTAGTGCAACAGGGTCCTGGTCCATGTTGTAACAGACACAGTCCAAAACTAGGGCTGCTAGGCACTGTGAAAACACAAATAATAATAATGATGGAAGTCATGAGTGATCCCCAAATACTTCAGGCTTGTGATGACGTTACTCTCAGAAATACTTCTATTAGAACAAGAGAATCCTGGGCATTCTGTTCAGTACAAGCCAGTGAAGATTATTGCAAGAAGTATTGCTTCAAGGGGCAATATTTTGGGTCATGATGGGGAAATCATTGAGGCCTTCATTGCTATTTAGGAGAGACTCTTTCTATAAGAGCAGCCATGCAGTTAGAGGCACACAGTGTTATAAAGCGATTATCCCACGCGTGGTTGCAATGCATGCAGAAATGGAGGAGTTACAGTAAGTGAAGCTGATTAAAATTTCCTTCAAAATGTTTTTTCAATGGAGAATTGATTTTTTTCAATTAAATGATTTTTTTGTTGTTGAAAATTTCTGTTTTCGGTAAAATCATCCCCCTCTTCTCTCCCCCCCCCCACACTGAACTACATATATTTCGGTTTTGGTCTTTTGACAAAAACCTAAGAAATATGAATGAAAACTAAACCATTCTCATTATCAAAACTTTTTTCAGGGAAAAACAAACATTTCCTGACCAGCTCTCATTTCAATGCCATTTCTTACATACTGTCCTTTCCCTCACAGTCACTATTTTGGAGCAAGACAAATGATCTTGTTCACCGTTATACAAAAACCAATCACAGTTTCATCACTTTGGAGGACACCTTGCTGGGCTATATGACTGATGGGGTCTCATGGTGTGGAAACCCTTCTAGTCCAGGTAAGGATTCCTTCCCCTTTAACAATAAAATTATGAACATTATAACTCCAGGTTTTCTTTCACTTACAAATTTCTAAAAATAAATAAAAATCTCTTTTGGAGATACTGTCCATTCTTGGTGTCAGCCCAACCCAACTGTTGATCCTTTCTGCCCTGCCTGAGTTATGGAAAAGTGAAAAAACACACCTATGTCCAGCATAATTTTGTCAACACTTTAGTTCCCAGCAGCACAAAAACAGCTCAGACCAGGGACATCAAACTTGGCATGTGACTAGCACTCACATCTTGCTAAGCGTCAGGTATTGCCACCCTTATTTACATTAATTACTGCCATGCTTATTTACATTAATCAGCAACCTATTGCTATTCCAGTAGGGCTATTTGCAGAATAAAGCCCCAGTCCTGCAATAAGCTTCATTCAGGCAGACTCCTACACTTGCACAGAGTCCTCCTGACATCACTGGAATCCCCTGTAAATATAAGGGTGTTGCCCATACCTAATAATGAGTAGGGATGTCAGAATCCATCCCCAAATTTGAGGGAAAATTATAGAAAACAAAATAAAATTTTAGAAGTTATATGGCAAACCTCATTTCTGAGCATGCTCAGTGAGCATCCGCTAAGACCTACTGTTTGTCACATCAATATGCACACATTCTCCCTGCTCAGGCTGACCAGGATCAACATCCCCGCAATCGTTTGCATAAGGGGACTGTAAATGCCTCAGTGAAATACAAAGTCTTCCAAACACCTTCCAATTCATCTCCCCCTTACTACATCATTACTACTGCATCAGCTGTAACACTTTTCACCTCAGCCTGTTGCTGGGATGGGGTGCAATTTTTTTTTTTGCCCTTAGTCAGCACTGGAGGCAGCATTAACATGTCTGACAATTTCTTCTTTAATCTTGGATGTTTATTTTTATATTTTAGGAATTAACTATAAATCTTGTCCAAAACGGAGTGAATGTGAGAGCAACCCCATCTCTGTGTACTGGAAAATGGCATCCAAGATGGTAAGGCTTATATAGCAACTGTCCATGATGACAGTTAGAATTAATTCATCCTTTGGGGATTGGGAGATGTTGAAAGATGGTAAAAATCTTGGCCCCAAGGAAGTCAATGGCAAAACTTCCATGGACTTGTGGTGCCAGGGTTTCCCCCAGAACATTGAAATCTGGGAGTAAAATGTCAAGCATCCAAATTTGTTTGGGATGTCTGTTCCATTGGCTAGAAAACAGAGGCTTAGATCCAACAACCAAATCCATTCATGTGAATCCCTGAGTCCCTGCAAGCTGTAATCAACTTCAAAGGGACACTGCGCAGACATAGAAGTCTGCCTAAACAGATAACAGTTAAGGCCCTAGTCCTCAAATTAGCGAATACCCTTTTTCCCCCTATATTTTTATCATGCCCAATTACATCCTGGAACAATAATTTTAATTAAAATATTCATGTTTATAACAATGAAAGAAATGTAGCAAAGGAAAAAGTGGCTAACAGTCAAACCTTGGAACACAGTTTGAATGTCTCAGTGGTCTGATGTGAATTCCTCCCAAATTATTAGGCGTTATGCCACAAATTACCTGAAATGCTATTTTCCTCTCAGGTTTGACATTGAATGGGTCAGATTCAAACACCTTTTAGATTATTAAGAATTGAAAGTTGTGCCATGTGTTTTTGGAAACAGGTTTCCCAAGACTTTCACTAAAGTCTCATGTTTAATGCCACAATAATTTGGGCACTCTTATTCTTACTTGAATGGGTCCCTCCATCGGTGGTCATCTTGATATTCATGTCAAAGAGTACCACGCTCAGTTAGTGCTTAAACATTCACTAACCATAATATAATCAGATGAATCATTCCCTCATTCAATGCACAAAATCACAGTTGCTAAAAGCAATGACTTTTTAACCTGTGAATGCTAAAAGCATGCTGGAAACCTCTGTGGAATGCGACAGAGAATGAGAGCCTCCTCGTACCTTTTAAATACAATGAGAAGAACTCCTCTGTGAAGCCCTGCTTTCAGCAAGGTACATAGGTAGGTACCTAATTTGAGTAGCCGCACTGACTTAAGGGGGACACCACATGCTTAAAAGTTATGCATGTGCTTCAGTATCTTGCTGAATCAGGACCTTACAGAATGCTTATTTAACTCTGTTTTGTTAGGGTTCATCTGACTAAATCAAAGGTAATATAAGGCCACTTTGTCATCACCTTTCCGCTAATGACCACCCTCCTTTCACTAATACTCACATTAACTGAGTTCACACCAAGGACACTCCAGTTCACAGCAAGATTTCCACTGATGGATCCGGGAGAGGACCCTTCTTGGAACAATCTTTACTAAAGGCTTTCTAAGAAGTTAGACATCTTCTCCCACCTTCTGAAGCTCTCTCGGTGCACTTCTAGTAGCCTTATCTATTGTCCCTTGGGTTGGCCAGCGCTCCTAGACACAATTGATGTTAAGAAGCAGCTTCCCTTGATGTATCCTCTGTAGTCTTTGGCAGTACAGGAGTAGGTAAAACAGGAAGGCAGACCTGGTGAAATTCAGCTACATACACTTAGACCTTGAAAGTAACAAAGATCAGCTTCTTCTTTAGAATTAAGCAAACTGCTCCAAGAAGATGCAGAATCTGTGTACTTGTTTAGGAAGCAAGAGTTAAAGGAGGGGCTCCTTTTAGTCTCAAGAAAAAAAACAAAACCATTTGTAACTAAAGAGCTCTGTGTAAGCTCAAAAGCTTGTCTCTCGCACCAACAGAAGTCGGTACAATAAAAGATATTACCTCACCCACCTTGTCTCTCTGACATTTGTAGCTGATGTTCCTCGTTGGATTAATGGCCTAAACAGATGGGGTGTAAGGGTGAGATTCCACCACCCTTCCCCATGCAGAGCAGTGCCACTGCAATCATTTTTGCAGGGTAACAACAGAAAGCAACAACAAGAACTAAGTCAGTATTTTAAGTAAATCATGCATATTTTTTAAACTGTGTATGTATTGCACTAGCTAAGAATCTGGCCCTCTGCTTCATGTAATGCTAAAGTACAATGTACCTTTGCTTTGTTTAGTTTGCAGAAAGAGCCTGTGGTGTGGTTCAAGTGATGCTCAATGGATCAGTAGATGCTGGAGCATTCATAAATAGCAGGTATCTACCTAGTCTGTGACTGCCTGTAGATGTGCTTACTATTCACTTAGCAACTATGTACTGGTGCAGGTGTCTGCAATAGTAAACTCCAGTGCAAGACTGGGGCCTTATTTGTTTAAAAAACAAACAAACAAACAAAAAAAAATCACTCTCTCTCCCTCTCCCCCCTCCTCCCCCCCCCCCCCCCAGATCTTCTTCAGCTTTGCTAAATCAGTGTTGCTCCATTGACACCTGTGGAGCTATGCCAATTTACACTTGCTGAGGATCTGGCTCATTATATAACAATATGTGCTGAAAGCAGCTTCTGATGCATTTGATTTGGATTTTTTTTTGAAAATGGCCACAATCCAAAGGACTTTGTGCAGTAAGCCGAGTGCACTCCTCCACTATGTTATACTCAAATAACCAACACACATAGCTTCTCTCAGAGTGGACTTAGGTTACGTCCCCACAGATAGTACGTACTTTCAGTGACTGACAGGAGGTGCTGCCTCTGCTAACTCTGAGGAATAAAGAAAATCAGTGGTCAGCACAAGCAGAAAGGATTTTTTTTGCCTTTAGCGGCAGCAGGCGCTGAGGTAATCGAAACAAAAGACAAATCATTAGGAATGAAAGAACCTCAGATTGTTTCTTTCTGCAAACATCTCCAAAATTTCTCAATAGAGTTGAATGAAAACAGGGAAATTACCACAAATTAAATATTCCATGAAAGTCCCATGAGAAAATTACATGTTCTTGCCATGCAAATAATGATAACTCATATGAGTATGTAGGTATGACTGGAAAACATAGTTTGTTCATCTCGCTCAAATGCTAAGATGTGCGTTGCTTTTTTGTGCTCCCATTCTTACAGCATTTTTGGAAGTGTTGAGATCTTTAACTTAGACCCAGACAAAGTTTCTACAGTGCAGATTTGGCTTATGCATAACATCGGTGGACCTCAAAGGTAAAGTTTGCAAGCACAAAATAATGTGTGATGCCTTGTTTATATAATTTAAAGTGCAGTTCATTTCTGACCTTAACTAAAAATAACAGTCTTATCCATCAGATCTGCTCCTTGAATGCAATTAACTGCTTACGTTAGTGCATTTTTACCACTTTTTTTATAAATTATTACTGCTGGATCTGCTGAGCCAATATAGCTCAGGAAGAGCTAAATTGTTTCCCTTTCCAGTAACTATAAACCAATTGCAGGGCTCTCTGCAATCCCATCTCCTTCAAATTCTGCAGTCCTTTATATCTGTGCAATCCTGCTGAGGTCCTAAAGATCTGTGTACTGCTCAGACAAAGAACATAGCTTGGCTGAGTTTGCAAAACTGTGCAGTTGGAAAACATCTTTTTACATGGAAACTCTGTGAGAGGCAATCAATGCAGAGCAACCATGAAGCCGGGTTTTGTGAAGTAATTTTTAATAATAGAACTACAATTTAAATATTTATTTTTAACTATTCATAGGAGACATGACCATAAGTCACCAGAGAATTTCTATTCTATATAGGTTTTATAAAGTGCTCATCACCATAGTATCTAAATGCCTTTCAATAGGGCATTAATTAACATGACTAATATCTGTCACACATCTCTCTCCTCATCAGGGGGGAAAGTATATAGAACAGAGTGCTTTGTTTTGGAATTTTAATTTTATATTACACACACACACACAGAGTTTCTTACATATTTATATTAGAGAAGGCAGTCAAAGAAATTAACTTTGCACTTAGATCAACCTTGCATGGATGCACTGGCATAACACATGCCAGCAATGTGGCAGAGTCTGACCCTCTGATCTCAATTGCACTAGTGTAAATACAGGGTAACGCCACTTACTTCACTTAATTACTCCTGGTTTGCACCAGGAGTACTGAGATTAGAATTTAGCCCGGGAAGCCCTTCCACCAGTTGAGGACCTCTGCTTGTTACTTAAATCCACTAGAGCGTCTGGCCATCAACTGGCAGATGTGAATGGGAATTCTCCCTTGATAAGGCAATAAGCAGGAAGTGTTCTGACAAATTAATTTATCTTGTCACAAAGGGCTGAGCCCCAAAGCAAGATAAACTTATTTTCAGGGAGCCCAAAACATCCAGATTTCTACAATCAAACCATGAAAAGTGGGGTTGCCACCTTTCTAAATGCTGATAACTGGATCCCCATGGCCCCACCCTGCCTCTTCCTCCAAAGGCCTGCTCCTGTCCCATGTCTTCCCACGAGGCCCCACCCCTGCTCTGCCTCTTCTCTCCCTCCCAAAGCATCCCCCCATTGCTTGCTCCTCTCCCTCCTGCCCTCCAATGGATGTCTCAAGGAGCCTGCCTGCAGAAGGAGGCAGCCCCAGCTGAGCAGGGGCTGGTAGGAGTTAATGACCTGGTGCCTTCCCCATGGTAATTTTTGGTTCAGGTGCCATTTAGGGTTGCCAGGTCCCAAAAACTGGACACCTGGCAACCCTAAATGGCATATGGACACAGAAGCCAAAAAACAGATTGTCTGGGTTAAAGCTAGACGAGTGACAATCCTACAGCCTATTTGTTTCTCTCCACCACCCTACATGCTTCCTCTCTCTCCACCCCATCCCCTTTCCTCTAGCCACTGTCCTCTGCCCCATCCCACTCCCCCATCTCCATCCCCTTCTCCTCCTCCTGCCCTATCCTGTCCCCATTCCCCTTCCTTCACCACTGCCTTTTCCCCACCCCCTTACCCTGCCCCTCCACAGGCACTCACCATTGTACAGAAACAAGACCCAGCACACACAGAGGAGGACGACAATGGGCACCCAGGAGGCAGTGTCCTAGAGCTGCCAGCCTCAGCCAGGGAGAGGGGCTGAGCGGGCCAGCGCAGGGTGGGAAGGACAGAGCCCCCACCCCTGCCAGCTGCACATTGCAAGCCCTGCTCAGTGCTCACAGAAATCGGGGGGGGGGGAAACTATGCCCATGGCTGTTGCTGGTGCCTGGTGACCTGGTGCCACCCCCTGCCTGTGGCAACTGGACTGCTGACCAGACACCGCCAGGTTCCTTTTTCAACCCGACTTTTCTGGTCAAAAACCGGACACCTGAGGGGGAAGTGACATGCACAACAGACGACAAATTCTGTAGAGGGGCTCTTGTGACCCCCTAAACCCAGTGCTTAATCTGGGCCAGGCTTGGCAGTTCATAGCCACAGCTCCTCTGGGCTTCCTGCATTAGTCATGAATGTAAAAAAAAAAAAAGGCCTGGCACCTACTTGCTTGAGCCTCAGCACCTCTTTCCTTACAAATTAAGCACGGCACAAACCACAACAGCATATCCTGACCTCTCTTTACACACACCCTTCACCCCTCCCAGGGCAGCTACTGTCTGTTCCCCTCCCGCCCGCTTCCTAAAGGTACCACTCAGTGCAGCAAAACCAAGTCTACTCACAGGACTGCAGGCTGGAAACTTGCTGCTTTCACTCAGCAGCCTCAAACACAACAAGGGGAGGAGGCAGGAGACTCTCCCACCTACCGACCAAACGGGAAGGGAAGGAGGGAGTGGAGCATGGCTCCATCCCATAATACTTTCAGTCACCCAGTTAACTGCTTGATGACCACTGACAGAGAGAGACAGCCTCCCAGAATGGCCCCACCTGTTGCACTGGTCACAGGCCACACTTACTTGAGGACAGCATGGCTCTTGCTCCCTTCTCCCTGAGACATCCCCAGCACCAAAATGACCCTCATTTCCCTTCACAGCAGAGACAGAGCCACTCTTACCTGGTGCTCTGACAGCTAGCTAGCTAGCTAGCTTGCTTGCTTGCTTGCTTGCTCTCACGCTCGCTCGCTCGCTTGCTCTCGAAATGCACTTTCCTCCTGGGCCACGGCCTCCTCTAGCAGCCTCACAGCAGTTTCTCCTTTGCCCTCCAGTTAACATCTCTGGCATGTCAGCTCTGTGCACGGTGATTAGATTCACATCACCTGTTGTGTCAGCCCACAACATCAGAAACCTCTGGTGAAGGAGGAAGATTTTATCTTGTTTCATCAGCTGTCCTGCCCTGCCCCCTAGACCTGCTACCTCACTGATCTATCCCACATGCTGGACCATGGGAACTGATGTTTTTTGGTTATACCGGTAGTTTGGATCTCCTCCCACTAAGCGGCACTGTCCCCCTATTTTTCTCTGTCACCTACCACTATCTTCCCTCCCACATCACTGGAGCCTTAAAGGAGCAGGAGAGCTGACCATGCTGCTACAGACAGGGACGGTGCAAGGCACCAGCACCAACACTTGCCATTGCTGCTCCCCTTTTCCTTCCTAGCTGCTCTAGTCCCTGCATTCTCTGTGCTTTGCTGCAATAATAGCTGTGTTAGTTGCTAATATTTTGGTCTAGACAGCTCCCAAATGATTCAGAGGACTCACATAAGAAAACCAGGTTTCTCTATTTTTTCCAGTTTTAACAAATGGGAAAATCACCCTGAGCTCATGGACTTGATGCAGGGACTGCTGAATGATATTCTTTGGCCTGTGTTATGCAAGAGGCCAGGCTAGATGATCATAACAGTCCTAACTGGCCTTAGAATCTATTAATTTTGAATTCCTTATGTACCAAATGTCATGAAACAAACATCTAAGTTATGCTGCAAAATATACATATACATGTACAGATCGGTAACTGCCTGCCAAACATATGTTGACATGTGTGCAGATAAGCACCTGGATGTCTGATTATGTCATTTGTGAGGGGAAAAAATGTTCGCTTGTAGCAGCATTTGTGTATTTTGTGGACCAACTCAGACATCTATTTTGTTTTTGTTTCAGTTTTGCCTTGTGTGTATGCACCAGATCTGTGTGTATGCACCAGATCTGGTGTTAGATAGCATTTAACAACTAGCAATGGAATGTATTCATACAGGGGGAGAGGAGCAGTGCAAGGCCTTCCATACAACTTAAACTCTGTGGGAGGGATACACAGAAAGAGTGGCAGGTGGAATGTGGGAAAGGGGTCTGGGTCTCGAATAGGGACCTACATCCATGACTATGTGGCCAGTCTTCCTCCCCCTTGTACCTGCATAGGACTTGATCACATTGCTTTCCATTGACTTCAGTGAGCCTTAGAGCAGCCCATAGAGGCTGTAGGGCACAGGGTCTGGAATGGCAGCTGTGGATGGGGAAGTTCTGCAGCCATATTCCCTGCCTGTGTATAGGGGACTGAATTATTTCTCACAACTCCGTTAGCTCCCCATCTAAAGACTTTCTGCATGACAGAGTGATGGTCACCCTAGGATTCTACTCAGTAGGCCCTGGTCCATGTGGGAAGACCCCCACACCACATAGAGCTCGATCGAAGCCACTGGACTTTACAGAGGCACTGGGGCTCCTCTGCACAGATTAGCTGGCAGGAGTGAGGTCTAAAATTATGTCTTTGTCCTGTAGATACATTTACCAGTATGTGCAGTCAGACAACAGAGTGGCAAACAGCGTGAGGCAACAGAGTGTGAAATCCACCTGTGTCTGCTAACTATGAGCTTCACCCACATGCAGGAAACAAGTAACAACCTGAGGTTTTTGTTTTCAGCGAGTCCTGCACGGGTCCCTCCATAACAAGATTAAAGAGGATCTTAGAAGGACGAGCCTTGAGTGTCTCCTGTGAGGACAATTATAGGTAATTATTTGTTTTGGGTTTGATTTGGAGTCTACTTGTATAAAATGAGGCTGTTTCCTTCCAAATCAGATTATTGTTAAAAGAAAAGAGATCCTGTTTTCTCATGCTAATATGTCAGTGGCCATTGCGAAAATAACATCAGTGGCATAAGTTTGATGTCATAATAGTACTCACAATGTTACACCACTGCTCCAAAGACTGCCCTTCCTTCCGATCCACTTCTAGGCAAGTTCAAGCTGGTGGTGTTTATCTTTCAAGTCCTCTGTGGGTCAGTCCTAGCTACTAAAGTCAGTCCCTCTCCTAACGCTCTGCCAAGGTAGTTGAGAAAAAGAGATGTTCTCCCACTTGTCATAATGCCTAGATTTGATCTGCATTTTCAGTGGCTAGGCTCTGATTCTGGAATATGCTTCTTTCATTGCTGGTTGACCTTCTGGACTTGCTGTACAGCCCATCGATTTGGTGAGGGTTTGCCTGAGAGATAATGGTGGGAAATGCCAAGTATTATTAATTATTATGATAGCCATCCTCATTCCTCAACGTAGTTGGTTGCAAGCAGATGCAATATATCAGGCAGGAATCCATTGACACCGCCTGAGCTGAGAACAATGTGACCAGAGGAGAGAAGGCTGGACCAGCAGGCTCCTGCCTGATATTGCATCTGCTTGCAACCAACTATGTTGAGGGCCACAATGGAATTAGGCAGGGAAGGTGGGAGATTTTCCGGGAGCCACCTGTCACTTCATTTGCAGACACAACAGCCTGTTTGTAGTGTGTGCACATGAGGGTGGGAACGGATCAGGTGTCCTACAGCTTTCTCTTCCTGTACCCATCCTCCCCTCAGACCCATGCCCATCATGAGCTTGAGAAAGAATTATAGGCAGTTCTTGCAAGAGTCAGACATGCATCAACCTGGCTCCTGGCAAGCAGTGGCATTTATAGGGCATTGCTTCTAGTTGCCAAGATGAAGAATATTGAAATAATCTAGTGCCCATTTTCAGGGACTCATGGTGATGGTAGGGGAAAAAGAGCAGTAGAAACTCTCTAATATTGATCTAGAGTCACCCAAATGGAGGAAATAAGTTTCAGTAGTGACAGTTCTCTCCTGGCCGTGAAGTTGTTAACTAGCAGCAATAATATCCTATTTACTGAGAACAGCTTTTCTTAGAGAGGAACTTGTATGTTGATAAGAATATTTCCTGAGTAAACAAACATTTTAATAAACTATTTGTAGTTTTATAATGTAGTCATCTTTAACTGAGTGAAAAGTTGGTCTGCAAACAAGAATGACTGGACAAATGTACCATCTGGCACTAAGATTTTAACCTCCTTGAAGACAAAGCCATTTCTTCTTCTTTGTAATATGCATTACTGAGCCTGATTCATGAGCTACCTGTACCTTGTGAAGTAATTTATACTAGTGTGACAGAAAATGCTGCCAAATCAGAGGCTTAGTATTTTGCATCCACTTTGTTCTCATGTAAATGTAACCTGGCCAACACTGGGGATTGAATCTGGAACATCTGGAGCTAAAGATCTGTAGTTGGGGGCTGTAACAACGCAGAGCCTTTGCAGATAGGACGACCTGTAACATGCTCACAACATGGGGTTACATAAATGGCACTCCAAGGTGGAAGACTATAATGATTTACAGTTGCTGTCAGAGCTCAGTCATTAATACAATAAATGATAATCAAGTGCCCAAAGCAACACTGACAGTTAACTATACCATTTTAGATGAAATGGGGGCAAGAAGAAGTATTTTCTACATATAGTAAAACTCGTCAGGCCAGATCTTCAGCTGCTGGCAATCAGCATTGCTCCACTGAAGCCAACATAAATGGAGCTATGCTGATTTACATCAGCTGTACATCTGCCTATAGCAAGTATAGCACTGATGCTTCTTATTTTTGTCAGACAGTCAACAAGATGTTCTGGCAATAACTCAAAAAACTGGTTCAGTGAAGAAATGTCAAACCTACAAGTCTAAGTATGTTTGAAATTGATGTAGGTGTGTTACTGAAAAAATAGCAACGGTTTAAGACAGTAGTAAGGAGAAAACATCCCAGTTGTATCTGTAGTAATTTATGTCATCTTAAAAAAGGAAATCTAATGGACTCAGAACTGTGCAATGTGTACTTTGACTTCCATGTGGCACTTGATAACTGTTTTAATGATCAACAGAGTTATGGCACCATACATCCAGAACAGCTGCTAATGTTTGGGTTTATTTTTTGTCTTATCACAGGCCAGTTCAGCTCCTTCAGTGTTCAAGTGATCCTGACCATGCAGACTGCAGACTTTGCACCAATAGTATAGAGTGAAACACACCATATTTACTGAAATCATTCTTTAACTGTGTATGATACTGAAAAAGTATGTGAATGTACCGTATAGAGTACTATCCATAGGTGCTGGAACTAGGGCTGCTTGGGCAGCAGCAGCACCTCCTGGTCTGAAGTGGTTTCCATCATATACATGGCTTACAGTTTTGTTCAATGGCTTTCAGCACCTCTACCATAAAATTTTTCCAGCACCTATAGTACTATATAGAATAAACGTGTATACAACCACTATATGTTACCACACATCCTTGCTGTGGCAATAATAGATAAATAAAAGGAGATGATGATATTTGAGGTACAGTAACTGTACACACACACAAACACACTACCCCCGCTTGTTTCCAACTTCTTCAGCCTGAGGGCCAAACATCTTGTTTCAGAAAGGTCAAGGGGGCCATATTCAATATTTTGGGTCAGATTCTCAGCCCTGCTCCACTCCTTTACACAGCCCAGATGGTGCAAAGGGAGTGGAAGCCACCTGCAAGTCTCCTGCCGGGGATTCTCCAGTGTAGAGAATACATAGGGAAGAGCTATAGCCTATTTTTCATTTCCTTCCTGGCACACAAGGGGGAGTGTGGGAGGAAGGAAGGGGAAGTGGCTGAAATAGCTGTATTCTGGCTATCCCCAGCAGGAATGAGGTTCTTAGAAGACTGTTGCAAAATGGCACAAGTTACAGCAGCCCACAGGCTGCTCTGAACTCTCCCAGGGCAGGGATAGTCAATTAGGTAGACCTAATCAGTTACAGTTGTCAGCATCTCCCCTTTTCTCCCTCTCTCAGGCTGCCTGTCTGGTTATGTGAGGGAGGACAGCATTTCATTGCTAGACACCACATTCGCCTCAGGCAGAGCCAGTTGCACTTCTCTCCTGTTCTCTCTGGAGCTCCCAGAGGCTGGCAGGGAAACAGGCAATGGAAAAGCCCAAACTACAGTGTTGCAGTAGGTAGCCAGCAGGGATGTTGCTGAGCAGCTGCAATAGGCAAGGGACAGCAGCTGCTCGGAGCACTTCCAGCTCACACCAGAGCTGCTCCTGAGGCTGCAGGAGAAGTGGGACTATTTGTAACCTGGCGCGAGCCCACCCACTGCTAAAGGCCCCTCCCCCTGAATGGGAGGAGTCACTGGATCCAGGAAACAACTAAGTGCGTGGGACAACGAATGAAAAAAGGAGCGGGCGTGGGGGTCACAGCTTTAAACAAAGGGAACCAGAGGGACACTGAGCAAAGAACCTGAGACAGCGCCCACTGCTCCCGGAAGGTGTCGAGGGAGCCAGTGGACACTGCCCAGAGTTACTCTGCCCAGACACATGAACAGAGGAACAGAAGTAGGCCCCACAATCGCAGAGCGCTCCCCCAGCCAACCTCCTCTCCCTGGTCTTGTACGTGGCCACTTTGGCCAGGGCTAGGAGGAGGTTGACAAGAAGGTCCTGCGACTTTGTGGGGCCACGGATGGGGTGTTAGGCAGCTGGGGAAGAGGCAGCAACAGGGCCAATTCCAAATCTTCCATTTAAAAATCACCAGGCACAGTTCCAGGAGCAAATTTCAGTTCAGAATCAAATACAAATTTTCTTCTTTGCACAAGTCACCCTCAAAGTCTACAAGTGGTCCCCAGGCCAGATCCTGGACACCAAGATAGAGACAGACAGAAAGATCCCAAAATAAGTAGAATCTGCTAACCGTAGCTTCTGAAGATGAAAGTGACTTCTTGTAGTGTACCGTTTCCAAGCACACATACTGTGGTACCATAAAACATTAGAGTTGTCTTATATATCTTTTTTGCTTTCATTCTGCAGTCATGATACTCAGATTCAGGAGTAACTATATGAAACTGAAGACGTGGGACCAGACTGTAGCCCTTGCTCTGGTCCCTGTGCACTACTCTGATGACACAGGAAGAGAGCTGGGGCTCTAGTGAAATATGGAAATCCCCAGGTGATATAATGCCAGTATGTATACTCAGCAATTTGCACTCATTTAGTGCACTGTAGTGATTCTCAGAGCTGGCTGGAAATGTTTACATTAAGTAGAATTTTAATTTTCTAATTGCACGCTGATATGTAGCTACTGCCATTAACTCAGACTTGTATTGGTAACTTTAATTCAGTTATTACTGACAAGAGAGATGGAGCGTTTAATACTGGCTTTTGTACATATTTTGTCATAATACAAAATGGTGAATGTAAAATCGTGACGAACCGTATAATCGCTGATGGCGAATGTTCCTAATTATGTTACACACATTGGTTCATCATGGACTGGATACTTAAAATGAGTCATCTGTTAAGATATTTTCACGTGGATTAGAATGCTCAGAAAAGTGGAATAATTTTGGAAGTGTGTCTCTATGAAAATGTACTTGCAACATGAGAATAAGGAAGACGAAGAAAATCAGCAGAGCCAAGAATTGCATTTCTTTTTCAACAAATGATTTTTATTGTTTTCTCTCCATGTTAATTTTGCCTGCACAAATATGTTAAGCATCTAAGGGCATATTCTGTCCAAGAATGCCTCTGGGGCTGGTGCATTTCTCACCATGCCATCCTTCCCAATGGTTGCCCCTTTAAGAGCAATTTGGCCGTCAGAATTACACATTCACTGTACTATTCTGCTGTAACATTTACATTAGATATAGCAACACATTCTTGGTATATGAAACTTTGTGTATAGGATATGTCCAAGAAAGTGGCAGTAATAGATTGTTAAAGCTTTTTCAGATCATTATTTCACTGCTGAGTTTTTACCCAATACATTTTAACACTTAGAAGTAGTTTCAACATATGGCACCCTCGTGTTAGTGTCTTAATGGAGACACCAGGGGCTGGTTGGGCCATGAAAAGTGAATTACTCTCTCACCCCTACAGATGGTAACCTTCTAGAACAGGCTTGAGGCATAGTGGTGGAAGGGTGTGGGGAAGCTTGCTTATATGTACCTGTTCTGTAGATAGATAGAGGCTTCCATTCTCCAGGGCTGGCTGGCATCTTATCCCAGTGCTAAATGCACTGGGAAAAAACTCAAAACCTCCAAAATATTAAACTATATTTATACCCACATGAGCATGTTGGAGACAGAGGATCAGCTGTCTGGGTCACACAGAATGAAGTGCATTGCAGTGACATAGCCTTGATGGCACATGGGCAATCTCATTATATAATTAGCTCTTATGCATGATAGCTGAGGGGGATTTATGATGGTTATCACTGATTATACAATAAAAGCTGTCAGAAGTAAACTTGTGCTTTTATTCTCATCAGGAAATACAGATTCCAAGGCAATAGTGAACAATTAACTCTGACAACTGTGTTTTAACAAATGACAGCGTCTGAGCAAAGGTGTCTGGCATAACATTGTGCCAGAAGTGCTATTTCTTTAAGAGGGATCACTGATAGAGAGACTTGGCGGAAAAACAAAATTAAAATTATAAAAGTATTGAACATTTGATTTGGCTGCTTGGTCTGGTAACATAATTCATAAATTCCACTGCACTTTTGAAATGTTTAAAAAGACCAAAAAAAACCCCACCCACAACCCTTAAAGATACATATAAAGAACTATTAATATTGTTCAAAACACATAGAAAGTATATTCAGTATTTTAAATCTGCATTGAATACAATGAAACTAACCCTTCTTGTAATTTGTACAGATTATATTAAAGATAACAAGGCTGGATGGTGGCACAAAGTCTCAACCCCACATGGGGAGTTGTACAGAGGTACATTGCACAAATACTTTAGGGGGTACATGCAGCAGTGAGGTATAATGCCCCCTGAGCTCCCAGGAGCATATACATCTATCAAGGCTACTTAGATGGCCCCCCACTACCATAGTAGTTAAGAATCTCCCCATCATTAATGCATTTATCCTCACAAGAGCCCTGAGCTATACAGAAGTGCTATTAGCCCCATTGTGCAGCTAGGGAACTGAAACACAGAGAGATTTATTCTAGACACCTACTGTCTCATCTTGTATTTCGAATGACTCTCAGTATGGCCAAGGCTCATGAGTTTATCATGAGTCTTATGAAATTAGTGTTTGTCTTAAAGCCCCAGCTCCTGGAGTCCTATGATTATGTGCAAGACTTAGTTTTTATTTAATAAAAGAAGTCCTCAGTGCTCATGATTGTGGATAACAGCTTGAAAACCGGAACCCTAAAGGTCTGAATGCCAGAAGGCAAACAAAAAGAACCCAGCATTAAAAAAACCCCACAACTAATGATTTTTAAGCCAGCCTTGTGATTTCGGGGGCCTGATTCATGATTTCTGAACATTTGGTGTTGATGATACCATAAGCTCTTTGGGTCAAAAACTGGCTTGTCATTCCAGGTGTGAGGAAAGTGTCTAGCACAATGCAGCTAGGATCACTTGGTCCTATTGCGAGACAATTAATAGACAATAACAATATCTAACCCTCATGTTGGCTTAAACTCTTGTCCCTGATACCCCCAGGCAGGGCCAGACACAATCTCACCCATTGTCTTCCTGGGTGAAATCCTGACCCCAATGAAATCAATGGCAAATCTCTCATTACTTTCAGTGGGGCCAGGATTTCATCCCCTGTAGCCATATATTTTAAAAATGACAATATGCTTTAGAGATTTAAGACACAGAATATATGTACGGACAGACTGACCTTTCTTATTACATTGCTTGACCATTGTTATAGGTTGTTTTAGAGTTCAGTAGCTCTGGGAAGATGGGGAGGAGATTGGTGGGAGAAAAGACATGGGTAGATTGTGGGGCTTTGTAGTTAGGGTGACCAGCTAGCAAGTGTGAAAAATTGGGACAGGGTGGGAGGTAATAGGCACCTATATAAGACAAAGCCCTGACTATCAGGACTGTCCCTATAAAATCAGGACATCTGATCATCCTATTTGTAGAGGACAAAACAACTGTCTGGGCAACATGGGTTAGGGGAAAACTTATGAAGCCAGGGCTCCACAGCTCTGTTGCCTTAGCTCCCCAGGGCAACAATGCAGCAGTTACATAGGAAGTCTTTGATGTGCTGGCACCTTGGTGAAGAGCTACTTAATTCCTCAGCCTTCTGCCTCTGGAGTCTTCTGCCTCGTTCCATGACTCTGGAAAGTCATGCACCCCTGGTAATAAATCACGGAAAGTGTCGCTTTCTTCCAACATTGATCCAGGAACTTTGCGAGAAGAAGGAAAGCAGTGTTATCCCTAACAGTACCCTGTCCTCTGGGTGATTCGCTTCTGCCTACAACCCTACACAGCCCACGCCCACTGGCTTCAGACTATGTAAATCTAGACACAGCTTCACACTCACCTTGGGGGTATTTGTCTTCAGTGGGATCAGCATCAGGTCCGTTCACCTGTTTTCTGACCAACTCACACCTCCTATGTAAAGTACGTCAACCACAGGGTTTAGCTCTGACAATGGGGCCAGATTTGTTTCTCAGGTGCACCAGAGCAACTGTAATCCACTGTTCAGTGTGTATTATGCATCCCTCGTTGTGCCTGATCTACAGAGGATGAGAGTCTGCTATTGGTGTCACAGGGGTAGCTTAGTCCTTCAGCTCAAGGTCTAGAAATGTATACTTCAGCTTTGGAGGCTTTGGTCCAATAATTACACCACCCGATTGATTTCACTGGGGCTTCAAAGAACATGAGAATGGGCAGAACTTGGCTCATGGAGTTTGCCCCAGTTACTCTGCCTGCCCACACCAAATTCCCCCGCACCCAAAGCATGGAGTTCAAGGATTCCCAGTGGCAGATCAGGTAGTGAGTGGAGTTATGTTGGCTGTAGATGGTGGAAAGCAGTTGAGATTGAGACAATGAATGAATCAGTGAAGCGTAGATGAGGAACTGAATGATTTCATTGCTTAATCTCATGCTTTTTACCATTTGGGCTGGCGGTATGTGGAGTCTAACACCCTTACCTTAAAGTTAATGGCCTTTTTTTGTGTGTGTATGGTGCTGGTTTGAATTTGATGGACAGCATTGCAAAATGTGTCAGGATGGCAAGGCAAGTGCTTTTTAATTGCCAATTACAGCATCAGGAAAACTGTACAGTCAGAGCAGAAATTCACCATTTTGTATTTGTAAAATTGCCAGTATGTTCACTGATGTTATGTTGAATCAGCTAGGCAAAGTTATGCTGGACATGTCTTAGCGTGTCTAAGTATGCTTAATGCAATGAGTCAGAAATGGGACAAATTACTTATCTCTAAATAACATTAATGTTTTCACCAGTAGATGATTTGCACGAAAACTTCATGAAGGTGGAAGGATGAAGACAGGGCTGCTCAAGACAGTATGCCACCCTAGGCAAAACTTTAGTGTGCTGCCCCCTTCCCCCCCCACAACCCAGCCTAAGAGCCCTAAGAAGGCTGCCCCTCTGTCATGCGTGAGAGATGTTGCAACCTGTTGCACTGGGGCACAAAGCCACTGACATTTGGCCCAGCCAGCACTCTGACATGACAGAGAAGCAGCTGGCCCAAGTCTGCCACCCTAGACAGCTGCCCAGAAATCTGCCCCCTACGCAGGTGCCTTGCTTGCTTATAGCTAGAGCGACCCCTTCATGAAACTGAAAAATGCTCATGCTGTCCCATGACCAGGCAGCTTTGTTGGTGAATGAACCCCATAGTTTCACAACAGAGTATGCAGCAAGGTATCTCTCGAGCTGCAGATTAAAAATATCTTTATGAATATTATCTAAAGCAAGTTAAAGATCATCTAAGTATTTCATCAGCTACTTTCTTCACTTGTTCTCTCAACACATACCACATTGGGTAAGTCCACCCGCCAATACACTTCAGTATTTATGTTGTCTCTTGCCAGGGCTTCGGGTATCACTATTAAGATCGCCAGCCAGACTATTCCTCTTGCTGTCTCCAGACTCTGAGGGGAACGGGAAGTGCTCTGACACTTGTAACGTGTAAATCCAGCCCTGGCTGGCTCAGAACCGCCTGAGGCTGAGCTAGAGCAAGAGCAATGTTGTTACCGAGTTACCCTGCTGGCTGTGTGCATGTGCGTGTGAGACACTTTCACAGATAGCTCTTAAAGGGATGTGGCTCCCTCCCAGTGGGGAGGCCCCCGATGGAAGAAGTAAGCCTGAGAGGACGGCCAGGGGAGATGGCGCTTCCTGGCCATGGAAAGTGGAAGTGTTCATGGAGTCACCAGCAGCAGGAGGGGCGCTCTCGCTGTCGCCTCTTCCAGAAAGAAATGCATATTCTGCAGTTCCTGGTCTCCCGCGTGTCGTCACTCTCGGGATTCCGCCTGCCTGTGCTAACCCGCCAAGAAGGAACCAGGAGGGCACCCAACAACACTGTGCTGTTTGGGCAACGCTGCAACTAAGACCTGGGACAGCACAAGCCGGGAAGCCCTGATAAATGTGCCTTGCGTCGGTACGCACCGTAAGCAAACAATAGTGAAATGAATTTGGACATTGGCGATATTGGTTGGTGTGTACAAACTTACCGCTACTGGGCCAGCTCCAGCCCTTTTGCGCTGCTCTGGTTTTATTACCGTTACAGCCCGAATCTTCAGCTGAGGCCAAAGAGCACTTAGCACAGCACCAGCCAGGGGTGTGAGTCCTTGGCCTGGGGATGCTCCAGGCACCAGTCCGCTCCCTGATATGTTCTAATTTATGCTGGCTGCAAATCCAAGGAGCAATGCTGGCAGCTTGAGAACACTGGGTGAAAGCGAGCCTTCACTATGCCCCGTATTCTCTGGTTACACCGCCAGTGTTGGCATCTAGGAGGTGAGAAGAGACAAAATAGGAGCTGTGCTGGCTTCCCCTATGCAGGAGAACTCCTCCAGGAGCCTCAGAGAGTTCCTGTAGGGCAGCAACATAGCGGATGCTCTGCCCTTTATTGTCCAGCAGTGAAAAGCCTGAGTGCCCTGTTGTGGTTTGCAGTGTTGAGAGCAAATGAATGAATAAAGTACAGCACTAGTACTGCATTTTTCCCATTAAATCTGTAACAGGATTTCCAGCCATCCTTTCATATATTTTTATATACCATTGTCGGAAACTAAGAATGGCAATATCCATAAGGACTTAGAGGTCCTAGAGAAGGTCAGCCACACAGCATTAGAAAGTGTTTATGAGTGCACAACCTTTGCAGATCTTCATCACGCATGCCTTAGTCAGGCAAAACTGCCAATGAAGTCAGTAGAGAGAGACTAGGTGGGTGAAGTAATATCTTTTATAGAACCCTTTTTAGTATCTTCTGGGGTCAGAAAAAGAAGCTTTCAAGCCACACAGAGCTCTTCTTCAGGCCTGGGAAAGGAATTCCGGGCACCGCAGCTTGTCTCCCTTCCCCACAGAAGTTGGTCCAATAAAAGATATTAACTCACCCACCTTGTCTCTCTCATATCCTGGGACTGACACGGTTCCAACTACACTGCATTCAATGAAGTCAGCAGGCTTTTTGGCTGTTTGAAGTGTACAGGATCATTGAGCAGGTCAAGCTGGTTTGTGGTTTTGTAACAATTCAGCATTTTTCATACATTCTTGGAGGTATTTGTGACACACACTGCATGATGATGGGTGGCTAGAACTTCAATCTGAATTGAGTGCCTTAATGAAGTCTTTTAGCATGAGAATTAGTTGTAACTTCACTGGCATTACAACTGCTACATTATTAAAGCTATTTTATTTCCCATTAATAGGTGCAGTGCCTCATCACCCTTAGCAACAGAAATACCAGCATCTGCTAGCAACTGAAAAAGAACAAACTGTTCCTTCTTGGAATCCATGTTTCTTAGGGTGTGTCTCTCTATAAAATTAGCAGTAAACCTAGGAATATTTTATGGTTTGGTCTAGTTCTTCCATTGGTCTCACACCTGTGTGACACGTGTGTCTCAGGAATGAACTGGGCCTTTACATTCTGTTATCTACAGACTCCAAGACAAACTCCATCAAGACAAACATACTATGCAATGTTGTTAATCCAAACTCTGAGTGGCACAAATTAGATTAGAATTTGGGTCACTGTGTTCTAACATTTGTGGTACATCCTTGTATATCCCAAAGGAAATTCAGACTACAGCACATATCTATTTGTTCTGTTTGTGTAGGACCTAGCACAACAGGGTTCTGGACCCTAACTGGGGCTTTTCAGCAGTACAGTAATACAAATAATAAAAATCATAATAAAACTATTGCCTAGTCATTTGAGATGAGCTTGGGTTGCAAATTTAGGCTTTGAATCTTAACTTCCTCCAAAGAGCTGGTGTCTAGATATTGAATTCTAATCAGACTGATTTCTACTTAAAGTGGTTACCATTAAAAACTTAACACCTGGCAACAGGTACCACACATTTGCCACCATTATTTCTTATCATTATATTTTCAGTAGAGAATGAACTGATACGAGACTGATATTCAGACTACCTTAAAGCTGAACCCAGGGAAACCATGGTCTCTCTGCTGCAGCAGCAATCTGTGCACAATTTGAAAGAGTATGATCCTGGACATGAGAGTTTCTCGAAGTAAGGTGTGTTTTTGTACACCTCGCTGTAAGACACAGTATAATACAACATACAGGCCCAAATGTTCATAAGTCTGTAACAGTGATACTCTGTGTATGCGCAAATAATTTCACACAGAACTGTAGTAAATCTATGCACATTTTTAAAATATGGGCAACAATGTTCAGGCGAGCAATTCATTTGCTAGATAGGCTTTTTAAAATATTTGAGCACAAAGGCTACACCAGAATTTCCTGAAGGTTGAAAATAGATATTTCTAATTGATCATACTTACATAAAAGATAACCAGCAATGAAGCCATCATCAGAGAGATATCACTGTACATGGTGAAGAAATCCATGGTTAGTCTTTCAGTGGCAAGTCTGATTGACAGTAAGCCTGCTATTGAAAAGAGCAATACGTTATACAGAAAAGCATTAGTTCAGGGTGTGTTACTTGTTATCAGACAGGGGTGCATCTGACTTGTATTAAGTAATGCTGGAGAGGATGTTTTAATACTTATTATTTTCCTAGCATGATGCAGTGATATGTTCCTTACACTGATTTTCCAAGTAAAGGTTTTACACATTGCCCGCTTGAGTACTGAAAACTCCTCCTTTTTGCATGCAAAAATGCCCCTTTCAAAAGCTGCCCATTATTTGTTGTTTATTGAGCACCTTCAGTGTGCTTGGTGCTATAGAACCGTATAAGGAGATGGTCTCTGCTCCAAGGAGTTACTGGCATTCTCAGAGACAACACGAGCACTCAAAGACCAAAACCACATAGCACGTAGCTCAAGCTCAAAGTTGCCCAGATTTTAGAAGGAAACCCTTTATTTTTCATACAGCCTTCACAGATCCGCAAGACCAGGTTTAGCTCCTCGGGAATTGAATTTGTTTGGCGACATTAATTAAATACTATAGTCACTATGGACCTGATCCAAAGTCCCACTGATGTCAATGTGGGCTTTGAATCAGACCCTATAAAAATATAAAAGCACCTTCCTCCCAATCACACAATTGGCCATCACCGCAAGCACATGAGCAACACTACATCAAACAAATGCTGTAGTCACAAGGTGTTTCTGATGATCATGAGATTACACTGTCATCTCCTGAGCCTCTGCAATTGGTAGATGAAATGTGAGGTGATTGTAACAAGCCAGTGAAAGCCTGCAACTGGACAAGATTGCTTGCTGTTTGCAGTACCAAAATGATGTCTTTAGACTGGTTTAGGCCTGTCTAGTGGAAGCAAACTTTTTGGCCACTGATACAAACAGTAAACTCTGCTTCTGTATGTAAATTAGGAAGAATATTTTGACATACGGGCAGCAATGACTCTGTGAGAGCTGTTGTTTCACTGCAGTCTGCCAACCTGAACTCAGTTCTGAAGGGGTAGTGTCATTTTAAGGAGAACTACTCCACCCTCACCATCCAGGAATTGAAGCCATTGTTCCACCTTTGTAGTCCTCCCCCCTCCCGCTAACACCCACCAGGACTTTGATATATGGATTTTTTAAAAAGAATCGGGAGATTCTTTCATTTTTATCTACTTTGTATGCAGTTTTAAGTAATGGCTGATTGCCCAGAGTTTTGGGCTGGGTGTCTTTTGCTTCTCATTTTACAAATCAAATTAAAGTTAATTAATTAATTAGAAAAATATAGTGCTTAAGTATGCATCTTGGCTAATGTTTTAAATCTTTAAACTAATAGTGTGGCTGGATAAAACGTGCACATGAGCCCTAGACCTAACTGACCCCAAACTTTGGAAGAATGTAGATCCACCTATTATGACTGTCTCCACTGGCCACGAGGGGCCAAATCACAGATCCAAATGCCCCCACACTTTAGAAAAATGTAGAAGTCAATCTAAACCATTTGAGCAGTTTTCTAATAAAAAGGAGTGGGTGTTGCTGTGGGGTGGAAAGCAACTCAGGGCATCAAAGCAGAGAAGCATTGTTACATTCACATGCTCTAAACTGGCTCTACAGCCTCCACAAATGCCATACCTCCTTTCTCAGATCTAAGCACTGTCTGGATGAAGGTTGGTGAGAACTCCAGTGTGATTGGGTTGGGGTGGTATGGGACAGCAGCAACAGAAAACTGCAATGGCATGAGTTGTTTCATCATGTCTCTGCCCTGGCTCCCAGGGAATGGTAGTGACTGGCATTTTGCCATTTGTCAGGCGGGGGCGGGGAAGGTACCACCCAACAGGTGTCCCATGGCAGCAGGTTGACCAATATTGCTCTAGAAGAATGAGTTTGGAATACCTGGGTCCTGTCCAAGGCTGTATGCAGGATGTCTTCACGTCACCATGGAGGTATGTTAAAGATACTTTGTCAGTTGGGCATATCTTGTCCTCTTTTTCACAGGCCTTCCTTTATCACAGCCTGAATCCACTAAAGCTTTTTGTGTCAGTTCATTAATTTGTATAACCATCATTACATGTGGCCTGTTAGTGCTGCAGGAGGTTGATTCAGCCCTATAGTTGCATGCCACGGTCAGACAATCCTTCTTGATCTGTCCCTCCTGCCCACACTGGAAACCAATCACTTCTTACAGAGAAGTCTGGGGTGACGGGATACTTAGGTTGTCAGCCTGACAGTGCCTTCAGGGCCTGGACTCCGGAAAGGGGGATCCACGGACACATTTGGCCATGAAGCCCTGTCTGTTTGGGGTGAAGATAGCCTTCACCTTGTAATTTTAGAACAGCCAGCCCCCATGCAGATATCCTTCATTGCCAGCACTAAGGATATGTCTACAATTCAGTCATGTGTTGTGTCTGGAGCACATGTAGGCATATGCAAGCTAGCTCACTAAAAAAATAGCTGTGAAAGCGGTAGCAGCATAGGCTAGCAACCTGAGTATGGAGTAAAGGTTCTGTGGGCTTGTATTTAAGCATCTAGACAGGCTATTGCAGCTTCACTGCAATATTCAGTAAGCTAGCTCAGGTTGCTTATGTGTGCTGCAAACAAATCTCTAAACTGCACTATAGACATATTCCGCAAGTTCAGAGATCACGAGACTGGCTTAAAAATCATGACATTTTAAAAAATCAATAGATTTGGACTTCTTTTCATATGCCTCCTAGTTTTTGAGCATATATAGTACGTTTGGTCACCTTTGGCAGCTTTTTTCTGCAACCGTGAAAGCTAGAATCTTACTTTATTTTAATGAAATTACAAATTCTCCCTGAATCACCGCACCTCCAGGAGTTGGGTCTTTTAGAGAAAACACCAAAGATCATAAGACTTGAGATAAAATCACAAGAAGACAGCATTGTGACTCTAGCTTACAATATCAAGCCCTCTAGCCATATAACTGTTTTTTTCTCTTCCTTTTTACACCTTTCTTTCTTTTATTTTCTTCTCTCATTCTTTCTAAATAGATGCTCCTCCCTCAGTTTTGGCGGCTATGGTAAATTGCCCTCAGCTGGGCTTAAAAATGGCAGTAGTTGGAGCATATTGTCATTACATATTAGTTTAAGCCAGGCAGCGAAGAATGCAGTGAAACCTCTAATGGGAATTTAGTTAGCAGGATGTAATTACCCAGCTGGATTTTGGCTAGGACATCACAGGATAACTTCCTTACTCTTACAAAGCTAGCAGCATAAGGCCTCTGATGACCACAGTTCATGTGTCTTGATCTAACAGTGATCAAGTGATCTAACAGTGATCAACCTTTCTGAGTGAAAGCGCCACTAGTTAACACATTCCTCCCCAAGCCTTCCCACCTCATCCCCTCGTGGCCATAAACACCTATCACCCCTATAATGATGATAACAACAACACTAAATTACATAAATAATAAAAATAACATTATTCTTAGCTGAACCTTCTCTGATGCAGCGGCCACCGCACACCTCATGTGGCCCCGCCTCTTCTCGTCCTTCATGGATGGAGGGAAATGGAGGTGGCCAGCGCTGCTCCAGGCCTCCACCGATGCAGGGCTGCGCTGCGCTGGATGGGCCCCCAGCTGGCTTGGGGCTGCTCCTCCAGTGCATGGAGCTTGGGCTGCTGCTTCTTCAGCCAGGCGCTCGGCTGCTGCAGAGCTTGAGGCAGCTGTGCCTGGCCAGCGCTGGGCTCAGCGGGGGCTAAAAAGCCTTAGTATTACTGAAGACTCACAGACCCCCTGTAATCTTTGATGCCCTCCCTCCCCAATGGGGTCGTGCACCCAGGCTGGGAACCGTCAGTCTAAAAGACTCCATCTGTAGCAGTGCGGCACCTCCTGACCCGGGACTAGAGAATTGTTTCAGTACTAACTAACGCAGGAAAGAGAGGTCCAGCTGATATGAAACGGAGTCTGACAGCCTAATGGCAGCCTCCTGCTTCCCCTGGCCATAAACTGGCATCGTCATCATCTTGCTTCTGTCTCATTCGTACAAAAATTGCAAAGTTTGTGAGTTTAAAGCTTTCCTGGAGTGCGCCTGATTGACAGGGCTGGCAGGCCAATGAGGGAGCCAGGAGGCTGGGTGTCCTGTCCTCCGTTTGAGCTGGAGCTGCTTGGGCCAGAGTGGAGCTGAGCTAAGGAGAAAGCTGCACCCAGTGCCACAGCAGCCAGAGCCAGAGAAGCAGCTCAGGGAGCAGAGCTGGAGCCGTAGCAGCAGCAGCGCTGAGGCAGAGTGGACTGGAGCAGGAGCCGTGTGGGAAGCAGCTGGGGACAGCTAGCGGGACCCTGGGCAGAGAGCCCAGCGCAAGAAGACGCCATCAGACAAGGGGTCTTGCAGGCCAGATTTGGAGGGAGGGATCGTAATCCCGACGGGGCCGATGCTGGGAAGAAGGGCTTGAGGGTGTGTGGCTACCGCTCGAGCAAGTGTCTGAGCTGCTGCATCCCTGCAGCATTGCCAGGGGCTGGGAAGGAGGCCTGGGATGTGTGAGAAGTACATTGTGAGCTTCCCTTGCATCCCAGAGATGCAGTGTGTGGTGTCCCTGTGCCGATGGAGCGGCGCTAGGTGTTTTTCTTTAACCTTTCCGTTTTTTCCTTATTTTTTTAAGTTTGATTTCTGTTTAATAAATCGTGTTGGCTTTGAGCTATATGCATTGCTCCGTGGGTCGGAGAGAGGCCCCGTGCAAAGAAAGTTCCCTGGAGTGGGCACACCCTAGTCCCTGTCCTCAGTGACCATGACAAGATTGGGGGTCAAGCCATGGGAATCCTGGGCCCAACATTGTCAGGGTTACAAGGACTCCACCACATGGGAGAGTGGAAGAGGAGGCCTTGAGATCAGACAGGCCTCTGAGTAAAGGGAGTGGGAGTGAGGACTCAGATCCTTTTGCTAGCCAAGCATTGCACAGGGTAACTGTAGGATGCCCTCTCACAAGCCTTAGGGCAGGAGAGGAGCTCCCATAGTATCTACAGTTGTGGGGATTCTCAGCTGCTGCAGAGTAGCCCAAAGGCAGTCCTAGGCTTTGACAGCACTCCCACAGCAACCCGGTGTGGGACAGGCACTAAAACAGCCTAAAGCCGCCTTTGCCCTTTCTCTCCCCAGGCTGCCTGTCCTGGAGGCACAGCATAGCTTGTCAGTCAAAACGTGAATTTCCAAAGCGGTGGTTTACTTTAGATCAAGGGAAAAAACAAAACAGCCAGCATACCCCATGAAGAGAAAGTAATGCATGTCTCTTGGTCTATAAAAGCCTTCATCTAGATTCACGTCATGGTTTTACTTAACCCGGCAGAGGCAAGAAGCCACGTCACATTTAAACGTGCACTACACAGCAAAAAGAATTATAGCCTCTCCTCTACCTTCACATACCTCAAATACTTTATTACCTGGTCTTACTTTTTATATATAATATCCTATTACCCTTACTCTGCTTGTACATCATAGAAGTACAGCATATGTCACCTTTAAAGATAATGTTTGATTGAAAGACTTTCTGGGTTTTAACTTAATATCTATTTAAAACATTCTGGCTCACTGGTGCAACCCTTTTCCAGCCTGACACATGGAAACACATCACTGAGCTGTGTTATAAACACAGTTCTGAGCATGTTTCAGCCTTTCAGCGTATAGCATAGTCCTCTTGACGTGTCTGCTACCTGCAAGTCAGTTTGTGATGTCCAAGGTGGACTGGGAACTTCAGGTTAATTACATTTATCAGGGCTGCATGCTGATAGACATAATCAAATGCTGACAGTTAAAAACCAGTCATGTGGCAACAACCCTATGGACTGTCTTTACACGTAAATTACCCCATTTCTTCCTCACCTCCTTATCATTTCTTTATCTTGAGAACCAGCCATCTCAATGGTATTGAGTAAGTAATCTTGGAAGGAAGCCAGAGAAAAACTATAGCAGCAGCTAAAGACGCCTAATAAGTCTCTCACATGAGACAGGAGCAGCCTGAAAGAAACCAGTGACAAACATAGCCTCATTAATTAAATAAACTGAGCCCCAGTTCTCCCTCCTTTTTCCCTGGCAGTGGCTCTCTAAGCAGGGCAAAGCTGGGATGGGGGTTAGTGGAAGGGGGCTTTGTGATAGGGCCTCTTGTTGCTTCTTTCTACAGAAGTCTCTAGAATCCAAGTCTGCAGAGTCATGGCATTGGAGGGAGCAAGCTGGGGGCCTTGGCCATTCCACAGCACTATCCCCATTCAAACCCGTATGGACTTTTCAGTATACGATAGCACTGACCTTCCTCTCAGAATTTTACTATTCTGCTTTCCCCTCAGGGAGCTTTTGGGTAGCAGATGGGGTTGAAGTGTCCCCTGGCTCCTAAGGAATCTGTGCTGACATGGAGCCATGCAGACACACTAGACCTCTGCACAGAACCCCTAGCTCCCTGCCCTGGTCTTGAGATCAACAGGATCTCCTGGCCCATTCATGGGGTGAAGAGCAAAGTTCCATGCACAGGGGGAGTAAAACTGCACCACCCTGATGCTATGATTGTAAGGAGACATTGTGGGCTGAAGCTTGTGGTGTTTCCTCTCCTTTTTAAGTATGATTTGTTTCATGTAAGGTTTGAGCTAAACGCCATTTGCTAACAAAATTAATACCACCCTTGGAGATAGCCTGGAGCAAACAAACAAAACAGTTTGGAAAATGCACCAAGAACATGAGAGGTGCAGCAGGCACTAACACGTAAGAAGCTGCTCTGCCTAGGGCATCAGCAGCACAAGGTAGAGGCGGAAATGGGAGGAGAGTTCATTATCTGAGCTCAGTCACGCCCACATGAGCTGACAGCAACGGTGTAAAATGTGTAGTGACTGAAGATTAAACCTCTGCACTGATTGGGCGGGTGCAGGTGAGGTGATATCAGGTGGTAGGAACTCGTTGGCTCCCTCGGGGAAAGGGGAAGGTTGGGCTGTGTTGGAAGTAAGAAGGGTGAGTCACTCATGTTCTATTCTCTTGAGGGCAGTTATGAAACATATCGTGAGATTGGGCGTGTAACCGGTCCTCCTGCCAAGTAGGGGAATGAGTAAAGCCGGGCATGAAAGGAATGGAAACGTAAAGAAAATGTGTCCCGCAGTGAGAGAGAGTGACAAATACATTGATTCAAATAAACTAGACAGGAACTAGAACTAAAAGGGCCTGGCATTTCAAACAGTCTCAGCTCAGGCCTCCAATACTTTACCACAGTAAATGCAGGCCCCAACAACAACACTGGTGTACAGGTGGACTGACAGCTGTACATGAGCTAGCATTTGAGCCCACAAAATTAATTACAGGTGGAAAATTATGTGGAAAGTTTTGCCAAACAGTTGGAGGCTGATTCTGAAAACCAGTCCCAAAATAACTTTGTGTGTGTTGAGATGACAGGGCATTATTTTAAACAATGTAACACTATTGGCTAGGATGCCGTACTGATTCCACTTCATAGTTCACGTCAAATCTTTGCAGGGCTTTGTTTGGTTGTTTTTTTAATCTAATATACAATGGGCACAGGTAAGTTCACTGGTGTTCTAGATAGTTTGCAGGCTACCAGTTCTGGCCCTATTCCCCATTTTAAATGTAGGGAATCCCTCTGAAACCGTCATTGCCTCAAACTAGAATGAATTTTCCAACTCTGCCCACGCTACAGCTCTCTTTTGCAGTAAGAGATGCAAGTTATAAATCATGAGTTAAAATAATTGAAAAGCAACAGACTATGTTTCCTTGAGAAGAAAACCACAGCTCTGAAAGAGAACTGCTAACTTACTAATAATTAAATAGTCTTTTTTACAATAGTCCCTGCTCAGAAGAGTTTATAATCTAATACTAGACAGCACTGGTAGAAAAGTCTAGTGGGATGAGGTACTGATCTGAAACTCAAGAGACCTGTCATCAATTCCTAGCTCAGTGACAGACTTCCTGGGTGACCTTGGTCAAGCCATTTAATCTACCCTGGGAGGACAAAATTCACACGTGCTTTGTGAGATGCTCCGTTACGGTGATAAGAACCACATTAATACTGACTAATTAGATGATGCAAGAAATCTCCCTTGGATGACTATCCAACAGTAGGGAAAAAATAGAGCGAAGGATCAAAAGCATTGTATAGACGGTCACTGTAGTCATGTGCACATCTTGGTGGGCCAATAGATCTTAGGCCAATATTTTTGTGAGTGCATTTAGTTATGTAAGTATGTACTGCTCAGCATGAGCTGCAGTAGTGGGCCCTTAATTACTGCCTGAAAATAAATGCGGACTAAGAGCCTAATCCTGCAGATTATTACTCTTGCAAATAATTCCATTGAACTCAGTGGGATTAATTTCCCCCTTTAGATGGTAAACTTTTTAGGGCATACCGCATCTCACGTATGATAGAGTCCCAAATTATGGGCAAGGATGTTAGACAATAATTTAGTGACAGTAGACATTGAGATGTCAAAAAAACTTTATAGGCTGTTAAAAGACAAATTGTCAAAATCACGTGTCAAAATATACAAAGTAAATGGCCATTCCTCAAATTCTAATGAGTTTTCAAGCATCATTTTTCGTACTTTGTCTAGCTGAAAATTTTGATTAGTCTCAATGGAACGTGTTTTTGTGTGTGTGTTTACAATGAAATCAACATTTACCAACATTTACTGATAAAAAAAATCTAATCCTTCTAAGACTAGCTACATGAAAGTGTCTCAGGCTGGAGCATGCACTGGGCTGTGCCACTCTGACTTAGTCCTATTCACTGGCAAGCAGCCATAAAAAGAGCAATACTCTGCACATATAGGCAGAGACAGAATAGGCCTAAAGTAACAAAATATTCAGTGAACGGTTGAGTAACTGTAGTTAATTAAGGAGGGACATTTGCTAGCATGCTTAGAACAGCAAAATCCCTAGAGCCAGCCCTGCCCACAGTTTAGCATGTTCATCTATGAGCTGGCATGACTTGAGACTTATACTGTCATATAAGAAGAGTCTAGCTGCATCTGGTGCATGGCATGGATGGTTACATCTGTTTACTGTATAGCGTTTCCCAGACCTGAAAAAAAGCTCTGGGTAAGCTTGAAAGCTCATCTGTCTCCACTATATTTGTTACTCATACAAGATTGCCTCAGTGCACAATTGCCTGAACCAAACCCTACCGTTAATGCTTTCTTCGCTTCTGATTTTTTTCGTGTCAAAACAGAGGATGGTTATCAGCAGCTAGAATTCAAACCCAGGTGTGAAGGTAAAGCATGCACCTTTAATTCCTATACCTAAGCTTAGGATAATTGATAATTGATTATTAGTCTTCCATGCTTTTCTGTTTGGTCTACATTGACGTCAACGGGCGATTAGCAAGCTACTTACTGAAACGTACATATCTCCTGTCAACTTACTAATTTTCACTTACTGTGACAGCTTCACTGCACTACATCGACAGAAAACGCCCTTTGGTCAACACAGTGTTACTCTTTTCGGGAGGGGGTAGGAGAGAGGATTTACTGCTTCGGCCGAAGAGCACTTCTGGGATTGATTGTGTGGTCTCCACTGCTCACTGAATTGATCCCACTGCATCGATCCACAGAACCCAACGCAGCGCCTGTAGTGTAGACATACTCACTCTGAAGTACTGTCTCCCCAGCTTCCTCGGCAATTGGCAGCAATGCCAGAGATGCTTTGCAGTAGGCATTAGGCGCTCTGATGGATTGTATCTACTGAGGGACAACTTATTCTAAATTCTCAAGGAACAATCTACACTCATTGCTATATTTACTTTCCACAAGTTACACTAAGTATAACTTTTTTATGAGTGATGTATCTGAACATTTGGTTGCTAATACTTGAACTGTATCGTTCAATTTATTAAACTTAATTTGGGATATTGCAGATTATGTACTACAGGTATTTTATGACTTTTAAAACCAAACTTTGTACTTTTGGAAAATTTAAGCATTATGCCCAGATGTACAGAAACTTTCTTTAAACTCTGTATTAGATAATTTTAACATTAGCTTTAATAAAATATTTATACCTATGGTTAAGCCGTCTCTAGTCAGATGGACTTCGTAAATAAAATTGTATCCATTAAGTAAAATAATAGTAATAAAGTGTGTTATAATTGCACACCACCACATCAGCATGCCTTTACCAATCAGTTATTTAAAAGAGTCGTTTGCCTGCAGCAATATAAGAAGTGGCATAAAATATAATCAGGTGCAAAACCATGTAAGCATCTGAGCTGTCAAAGTAAAGCCAACCAAAAACTGTGACTGATGGCTGTGCGGAAGCATATTCACTTTCTGTTCTGCTCCGCCAAAAGCAACTCAACCTAGTGTGATATGGTGGATTCAAGTCTCAACCAGTGTGGGTGCCCTTAAAGCGCAAACATTTGGAAACACGCTGCTTAGAAACAACTCAACCTATGTTTTCTTACTGAGGACATAGGCATGAGAAAAATCTGTTTTTTCACTAAAAAAAAGTACATATTTAATTTTTTCCAATGTAAAGAGGCATGAAAATGAAACTGCTATTAATTGATTGCTGAGATTGAAAGGCACATGCAACCGGTCTCTTGTTGCAGAAGAAGAATGGGGGAACATTAAGATTTCCTCCCCCAATTGACTGGGGGTGGGGTTGTTAAGTAATCATCTATCTGATCTTCCCCAAAAATCTTTAGGCCCGCCTTGGGCATAGCATTGTGATTATTATGGAGGGGAATTGGTTATGTTTTGGAAAAAGGCAGAAATAAATGATTTGCAACCCACCCAAAAATGCTCTGCTTGTTAAAATGTTCAGCACTCTTCAAGCATACCAACATTGTAGAACTGAAATCAGCTACAAGGTCATTCTTCCTACCCCAAATTGATAGGAAATGTGTGACTTATATATTTAATTGCTTCCAATTTGTTTTTCAAAGGTTACCAGTAATCACTTATTGTTATTTAACGTTAATTTCTAAAAGTCCTATTCTCTCACAATTTCATTATATTGTCAAACAGTACAGATGAAACTTGTAAGGCCCAGCTGAAGTGAAAGTTATACAAATTTTAATGCACTTTATTTAGGGTTTTTGTCAAAATATAATAGTTATAGGTAACTTTGTTAAAGTTTGGAAAGCTCATACAATCACAGTGCAGTACAAGTGGTCTAGTTCAGTGGTTCCCAACCTGGGGTGTGGGACTCCTTTGGGAGGGGCGGGGGGAGTGGTCAAAGATTACAGGGGGTCCATAAGGCTTCAGTAATATTGAGGTCATTTAGCCCCCTGAGCCCCGTGCTGGCTAGGGCAGCAGACTCAAGCCCTGCGCAGGCCACAACGGAGGAGCAGCCCCCCCCCACCCCCCCAAAAGGAGCAGCAGGCCTGAACTCCACACCGGCCAGAGAGGAGAGCAGCCCCAAGCCGGCTGGGTGCCTGGCCAGAAGAGAGCAGCCCTGTGCCAGTGGGGGCCTTGAGTGGCCCGGCCAGCCCTCCAGCACCTGCCATCCTCCATTACCCTCAGTCCATGAGGATGGGAAGAGGCGGGGCCCCATGCGGTGTGCAGTGGCATCTGTGCCAGGGAAAGCTTAGCTTCTTACTCAGGTAAGAGTAATTTATTATCATTTATGTAATTGAGTGGTGGCATTATTACCATTACATGTGTTTATGGGGTGATATGTGTTTATGGCTGGATCGGTGGCGGGGGTATGGGAGTGCATGTTTTACCTAGTGTTAACTAGTGGGGCTTTCACTCAAAAAGGTTGAGAACCACTTAGTTGTTAGGGCTGGAGATTGGGAATCAATTCCTATGGCCTATTCATTGCTCCATTACTAATTTACAATGTGTGCTTGGATAATTTACTCAAGCTCCGTGCCTCAGTTTACCCACCAAAAACGAATATAATACTTATACGTGCTCTTCCTCTGTGATCCTTGGATGAAAGTACAATGCAAAGATTTGCAAAATTGTTATGAAAATGTACCAGCCCAGGCACAAAATTTTCTTGCTGTCCTTTACTTTGGGGATAATGAAGTGACAACTTACTTGATCATTAAAAAAGTACTTTTCCTGACTGAGTGCACAAGTACAATTTTGCAAAGCTTATTATTACTAAAACTGCTATCTAGGCACCTCAGTGCCTTGCTAATATGAATAATATGTCCTTTACAAATATCTAAATGCCAAGAGAAATCTGTTTTAACACACACAGAAAAACAAGACCAAAAAAAAAGAAATGCTAGTCTATTTTGAAGTTTATTATCCTCAGCAATTTTGCAGTCAAAAGTACTGTACACTACGAAAAAGTGCATAGCACTGAAATCATCACTTTGGCTGACACAGCTCAAAGAGAAACAATGGGAAGACTTTGCTTTATATACATCTTTACAGAGTACGTAACATCCATTGGTAACATTTTCACAGCCATCTATATGCAAATAAGATCTACAGCATCTTCAGCTACATCCAGTATAGAGCATTGCATGAACTACAAAGGATCTTCAAATGCAGTTGTGCTCTTTTGTTCCTATATACACTATATAACAACAGAGGTAAATCTAGAATGGTAAGGAGATAGGATCAAATTTTCAGAAACTAAGAATTTTACCAATACTCTAGAATTCTATTATCTTATCAGCATTTTTTATCCTGTATCATTGAGATAAAGAAGTTGCACCATGATCTCCATGTTTCTGAACAGTACTCTTCAGCCACCTTTCTCTGATCAACGTAATCTACATCTTCAACACAGTCATTGGAACTTTTCCCTGACTGATTTTCAGGGGTATTGGCAGATGTTGAAGTTTGTGTGATCTCTTTTCCATGGTGAGCAGTCTTGTCTTTTATGGAGTCCTGTAGCGTTATCAAACTTGAGCTGGTCAAGGTGAGATGGGCGCTTTGTGGCCCCTTCTTACATACTTTAGATTTTAGGATACCTTTTGCGTCTTGACAGATATTCTTCTGTTTCTTTAGAGATCGGGAGATTTGTTTCCAGTATGATTTGTGGTTTGCTGCAAATTGAGGACAGGTGGAAGGATTTCCTGAAAAATGACATTGGAAGCTGCTTTCACCTTTCTTGCATTCTACTTTTAGGGTAACAGTATCCACTTCAGTCACTGCCCAGGTGCACTCAAAATTATCTTTGGTTGTAAATTTGCCTTTAAGTGCAGCTTTACCTCCTTTGGATTTCAGTCCCTTCTCATTCTCTTGATTAGTTTTAGTTTGTTTTATTCTATCTTTTCCACCATTTTGTCTTTCTCTTTTTCTTTCCTTCTGTGTTTCACACTCAGCTAGTAGCATCTGAGAGACCAGAATCAACACACACACAAGTGCAAAACTTCTGATTTTCATGATCTCAGCTTTTCCTGTAACCTGTTTTACAAATAAAAATTAAAGAAAAATCCATACTTAATGTTGGAATTCATTTACCTGCATTCTTAAAATATTAGGAATGTTAGCATATTATTCATTGACAGTGGTATTAAAATGACATAGTGGTAAAATTCACAAAATTGTATGGAAATAATCTCAGAGTTAGTTCATATTGTGTTTGAGAAATTAAGCTACATATGGGATGTACCCATTCACACCATTTAATTCATTTTTTCCTAATGAGTTTCACATAATAAGCCTTAAACTCTTTCTCAGGAAATTAGAGTCTGATCCTGAAACTCTTACTCAAAGGAGTAGTCCTATTTACTTCAATGGGACTACTAGAATAAGGGCAACTCACATGACGAAGGGTGGAAGCCTTGGGCTACTAGATAGTGACTTCCAGAGGGGTAGCCGTGTTAGTCTGTATTTAGCAAAACAGCGAGAGTTCTGTGGCACCTTAAAGACTAACAAATTTATTTGGGCATAAACTTTTGTGGGCAGAAACCCACTTCGTTGGATGCATGAAGTGGAAACTTCAGTTTGGTAGGTGTATGTACATATGCAAGGATGAGTGAGTTACATCACAGTGAGGAGGGCGAACATTAACGAGGTTAATACAATCAGGCTGGATGAGGCTGTTCTCAACAGTTGATGAGAAGTTGTGACTGTCAAAAGAGGGAACATTATTTTTTGTAGTGGGCTAGCTGCTCTCAGTCTCTATTCAGACCTAGTCTGATAGTGTCAAGTTTGCATATGAGTTCCAGTTCTGCAGTTTTGTGCTGGAGTTTGTTTTTTAAGTTTTTTTTTGTTGAAGTATGGCAACTTTCAAGTCCGTTACTGAGTGTCCAGGGAGATTGAAGTGCTCTCCTACTGTTTTTTGTTAAGATAGTGACTGTACCTTGACTCATTGGCTCTTTACTTTGGAATAAGAAATAGATATAGTTCCACTTCTGAAGATGTTTGCAATATATTGAGTTGATCTAAAAGGACCCAAATCTAGAAAATAAGTTAATTTATTATGTATAACTTCCATTTTAAAATGTAGATGTCCAGCAAAGTCAAGGTGGGCCAAGCACAATTTTAAAATTAATGTCCATAACTTGCAAGCTGCTCTGTATAGTTGGATCCCTGCATCTGCACAGAGTCTCATTCATTTCAGTGAGGTCCAGTTGTATTAAGCAGCTTGCAGGGTCAGGACCTAATGAGATGATGGACTTTACAGTA